>VXAB01005340.1:0-292744 GCA_013399175.1 Odontophorus gujanensis
GGACGGGGTCGCGGAGCCGCGGGAGCGGCCGCCGCCGAGCGAGGGGAAATCCAACGTCTTGTTGTCGAAGGCGTCCTCCACGCTGCAGAACATCCCGCCGCGCTTCTGCCGGGGCCGGGGGCTGCCCGCACCCAGCCCCGCGAAGCAGGCGGGCAGCGGCTCCGCGCTCCGCTCCGCCATAGCGGGCACCGGGCGGCACCGCACGGGGGGAGCGCCCGCAGCCGCGCAGTGCCCACCTCCGACGGCCGCGCCCCGTCCTCTGGGAGCGCCCACCACCGCTTCTCAGCACCTCCCCCCGCCGCGGGCGGCACTCCGGAGTGCTCAGGGCCCGGGGCAGCGCGGACGGGCACGGGACTCCCCCCCTCCAATGCCCGCGCGGTGCTGGGGACTCCGCCCGGAGCTCCCGCGTGGTCGGAGGACGGAGGACGGCGGGGTTCGGGGCCGGGCCCGGCGGGAGGGGCCGCGCTGCGGGTGTGGGTTTTGTTCCCGGGTGGTTCAGGTGGAGGTTCAGCTGTTTACAGTTAAGGTGTGATGAAAAGAGCGAGGCTTCCAGCTGCAGCCGGGAGAAAGCGGTGCGCCGAGTGCAAGGTTTAAAACAGCTCTTTTTATTAAAAGTTGACAATAATTTGCGTATTTTACAAATGGATAGAAAGTCTCTTGATATATATCATATGAATCACGATACAAAAATACGTGTAAAATTCTGTAGCTGGCCGATGCAGCCCCGCGCTAGGCCCAGCACTCACAGCCTCAGCGCGGACCCGACGTGGCACGCTCGGGCTGCGGCGTCGGAGGTGACAGAGGAGAGCACGCGGCGCGGCACAGCGGCCGGGAAAACCATTTTCTGTGGTTCCCGTCTCAATGTTCGACAGTTCCTTTTAGCAAACGTCCCGCCCGTCAGTACGGGCTGCCGCGCGTATTCCCTGCGCGTGCTGCTGAGCCGCCGTGCGGGGCTTTGTGCGGGAGCTGCGTAAGGCACTCGGGGATGCGCTGAACGCTGCGGGCACCGCTGGAGCGGAGCGCTCACTGACGGCCGCGCTCCTGCAGCGACGTGAGCCGAGATCCCGGGGCTGTGCGTTCAGCTGCGGGGCAGCAGTCCGGCCCGGGCCGTGCTTCCTCCCGGCGCTGCGGTGCCCGAACGGGGAGCACCTGCCACTCCTTTGGCATTTCTTCAGACGTCCCCGTGCCGCAGCTCACGCGTCACGCGCTCTTTCCAAACTCCGGCAGGCGAAGCACGGCTGCCGTAGCGGAGCGGCGGTGAGCGGGCGGTGCCCATCGTCCCGGCTGCGGCAGTGCTGCTGCCCCTCAGCCCCCGGCATTGAGCCCCGAGCATCCCGAGCCGAGCACAAAGCGCTTACGTTGAGCGCAGCGGCACGTCTGTGTCGCGGTCCTTCTGTGCCTTTAGACAGAAGAAGCGATTTGTAAAACATTCTTTGAGCCGCTGTTTTTTTCTTCCCTATGTACATAAGTTTTTACATATAAATAGGAACGTTTACGTGAGCGCGATCCCTTATTTACACAAGGACCTGTCCTGTACAGCTTTCTTATTAAAGAGAACACCGTGAGGAAATCCAACCAGCAGGAGCCGGAGCTGGCCCCGCGCATCACACGCACACAGAGCCGGGCCGGAGTCAGCAGCGGAGCTCGGTTCGGAGGCGGTTCCGCTGCCCAGAGCCGCGCTCCAGCTCTGGGTTAAGGCAATCCGGGCCTTCCCTGCCTGCAGCATCCCCCGGGCCCGGAGCTGCCCCCTCCCGCACGCTGCTCTGTGCTCCACCTGCGTGCACCGCGCTCCGACACCGCACGAAGTGGAGCTCACGATGGTACCCCGTGCTTTGTGCCCTGGTGGCACGGCTCCTATAATACAGGATAGGATAATCATACACTGCTGCTGGAATCCACGGCCTTTGACTGCACGTCTCGTGCCGTCGCTTCAGTGCAGATGTAACTCTGCCATCACCTCCCGGTGCCGCTCACTGCGCAGTGCAGGACGGACAGCTGCCGAGCCAACCAACACAGAGCTCTGCCAGCAGTGGGTTTGCTCCTCGGCTTTCTGCAGCCGGTGTGCGCAGTGCAAGCGGTGCAGGTACCTACGGGGCAAACAAACACGGGTGAAGTGCAGGGAGAGGGCGCTCCTGCAGCGGTGCTGCTCCCCAACGCTGCGGTGCACTGCAGACAAGGAGGGCTGCGGGAGCAGCGCGTGGGGCTCGGAGGTGGACCTGTAACTGTGTAACTGCAGGTGAACTTGTCTCCATAACCATCACGCAACTGCGCAGTGGGGTTTGATTGCTTAATGATGCCTGACTGCTTTTTAAGGAGACAAATCTATTAGCTAGCGACTGTTATGGCACTGGAAATGTTACTAGAGTTATAAAATAGATGTAATTTGTTTTGCATAAAACGTGACGTGTTATAAATACTTGTACACGTACCTACAGGCATAACTGTACCTAAACTGCATGGCTCCATTTCTCTGCCGTGGCCTGGCTGCTCACAGACATGGTTAGTGACCAGGCTGCAGGCAGGAGGCAGCCACTGCCCTGAACCCTGGGCCCCATACGGCAGTTTTTTAGGAATTCAACAACCAACAGCCCCATAAATCTCTTGGGTGCTGCATTTGCAGCTGTTGGGGCCCCGCAGCTGCCCCACTGCAGTGATGTGTGTGGGCTGGGCAGGCTGTGCTGCTCTGGCAGGGGTGGGTGATGCAGCCCCCACCTCCACGGATGTCACAGCACTGCTGGCACGCAGTGCCATCTCCTTGACATCCCCATAGCAGTCCTCCTGTCAATTTGTGGCAGCCCCGGGGCCTCTCCTGCTTGTTATGGCGATGAAGCCAGCCACTGGGACAGCCCTACTTCAGCAAAAGCCATCGAAGGAACAAATTTGCCTACATCTGCCTCTGCAGATCTGTGTAATAATGCCATCGCAGGTCTGAGCTCCTCAGACAGGTTCTTTACCCGGCGGAGGTTTGTCTGGGAGCTCTAATTGCCCACTGGGGCAGACACATCTCCACACATCACCCACAGTGCCGCACAGAGCTGCCCATGCAGTGCCATCCCTCCTGCCACACACTGCCCTGCCTGCTCCGTGCCCGCTCACACTGCGGGCTGCTGCCAGCCCTGTGCCCAGCCACACAGATCTGCCCAGCAAGAACCTCAGAGACAGCTCTGCTCCTCACAGCAAACACGAGGACACGTGTATGAATTAACTGTGCACTCAGTATCAAACACCACACCACAGAACACATCAGACTTTGACATTCTGATGACTTCCATCCTTTCACTGAGCTCTCCTGGAAGAACACATGATGAGCACTCTCAGAAGAAAACTCAATCAAACAACGCCCTGCCATTCAAAGAATAGCTACTCAGAAAGAGAGCACAAGTGTAACTGTTCGTCCCCCTGTACTGGTTGGCTGCAAGCTGATCTTAACAGCAATACCAGTCAGTAGAAATATTTTTCCAGCAATGTTAATTCGAAGCATTTCAGCATTTGGGGGGTCCTGCTGCTTTACAGAAACACTGCTCTCTGCTCAGCATTTTAAGAAACAGTGTTTGGTCGAGAATGACATAATGACACCATCTCTTCTGTGTCCAATTCAGTGCAACAAATCTGTTCTGTGTGAAGGTCTGTTGCTCTGGAATGGCATCTCAGTAACATCAGTACTGCTTCGGATTGTTTTGTTGGAATGAGCTGAACAGTAATTTGCAGCTTTTTACTTTGACTCCATGAACTGCAATCTCTCCACGATCAAACGTCCAGTCACACTGTGCTCAGGCACCAGCCATTCCTGCCTGAGGACCTCCCCTTCACCTCATCCCCAGACACTGCAAATTCAGACTGACACTGTCATTTCTATGTATTCCTACGTATTTCAACCTCTACCAACCCCTGAAATATTAAAGCAGAAAAGCTGTGCAACGAGGCATTGCACACTTTCCTGTATGTTGGTTATTCTTTGTCTGCAGGAAACCCCTTTGTTAATATTGAGCTGCAGCCTGCTCTTTACTGGGGCCAATTACACAGGATTTACATCGCAGTAAACACGAGCAGACTTTGAGCCTTTTGCTTTATGTGCTCCTGTTCATCTCACTGGGAGGCTTCCTGAAGTCCTGAATTTCCCCTACTTGGCTCAGGCTAAACAAAGATGTTTTGGGTCATTCTGCACAGCAGACTTCCCAATTAGTATTCTAATAATGTAGCTCATTACTCTTGTCTCCATACCCCTGCGAAGTAAGCCTTTTACAGCCCCTTTCAAATTGAATGGAAATACACAGGATGTGGCTGATGGGATGATAAAGCAAAATTTAAGCTCTAGTAGCTCATCATCTCTCTTGTGGATCGTTTCTGCAAAAATGAGCTGCTGACCTTAAAAATAAACCTGACAACAGAAGTGCACCAATAAAAAGTGCAATTTGATTATACAGTCAATAAATGAAGGGATTTAGAGAAAAGTAATTATCCATTAACCAAAGGAACAGGATGGCTCAAACAGATCCAACAGTGATGTAAAATGATGGGACCCAGCAGGACAGCACTGAGTGGAATGCTGCCTGCCAGCTTCACTGCTGGGCAGGTGTGAGGGCGCCCAGAGGTGCCACGGGGAGATGAAGAGATCAGGCACTGAAGATCTTAAATTGGTATTTCTAATTGCTCTGGTGCTTACAGTAGGAAAGAATGCTGAATGTTCTTTGTTAAAAATGGCATGTCTGCTCCTAAAGTAAATTTATACTGCTGTAAGAAACATAAGGACTAGAGGATCTGGGTCTCTGCCCAGGATTGCTGTCCATTGTGAGCCTGAGCGTGATTCACTGCTAGTCAGAATCACAGGGGTCAGGAGGAGGCACCTCCCCATGCTCCTGCAGTATGCTCCCGTGTGCCACGTGTGCTAACTGGCAACAGCACCCACCTTGAAGGCTGGGGTGTGCCCTCCAGCCTGCTGTCACTGATAAACCTACATCAACACCCAGCGTTTCAATGCCTATTTAAGTTTATACTAATTAAAATAGTAATTAAATGACTATCACGTATTATCAACAGGAAACCTTCGCAGTCATGAATCTGGATTGCTGCCTCGGTGTGATCCTGCCCCACGGAGGGAACGTCCTTTACGAGGGCGGGCACAGGAACCATCTTCGCCATTCTTTGTGATCCGCGCCGCCTTCAGAGCAGCTGAACGTCAGGCCCTGCCCTGGAGAGCAGCGCGGGACCCCTGCAGGCAGCAGGGAAACTGGGGAGCCCCCAAGGTGCTGTTCACCTGCCAGACGTTAACACAGCTCATTCACCTCCTCTGTGCGTCAACCTAAGATCACTGGTAAAAAAACCACGGCTCCGGGCGCGCTCACACCCCCCCCCACAGCCACACAGACACCGCCCGGAAGTCACCGCCCGCGCAGCCCCGGAAGTCGCGTGGCCGCGCCGCCCCGCAGCCGCTCCCTGTGCTGCAGCGCCCCCCGGCGGCGCGGAGGACGGGACGGCGGCCCCGGGGTGGGCTGAGCGTGCGCGCGTCTCACAGTCGTTCTTTCTGATGGCTTTTGGGAGAGACCACCGACATGAGGGAAAAAAAAAAACCCAACTGTTCGCGTACTGAAATTCAGTGCCTAAATTATAGGCTAAAACCCGGAATAATAAGTGTTTCGCATCATTGGCCCATTCCATTTTTCTCTGAGTTATTATCATGGCTGTGTTGAGTGGGACAGGCTGACAGCCATGCCGTTACGAAGGATGTTATACAGCATACATGATTATACAATAAACCAGCTCTGAAGGATCTGTCTGTCTTACCTGTCAGAGCTCCTTGGCTTCGCATTCCTCCCAATGCTTCCAAGGAGAGCAGAGCTCCTCTGCACAGCCCATGCTGCTGGGGCTAAGGAGCAGATCCAGATTTGCACACTTGGCTGCAGTTCCCATTTGGCAAAGTATTGGTGGGATTTCTTTAGGGTTCTTCCTCCTTCACCTGTTGCCATAGAAGATTCCCTTTGCTGGATCCCAGCCCGGCCTCAGGTCTCATGCTCTGCATGCCTCCTTTCCTTGTGCCACCTTCCACAGCTCACACCATTGGGATCTGGGATAACGTGCCTTCAGGTTCACTCTTTTTCAAGTGGAACTCTTCAACGGACAGCATTGAGCCTTTTAGCATCATTCAGCAATAGCAAACTCTAAGCTAGTGAGCCACTTTTGTCATCGTGCTGTGTGGCATGGTGTACTGAAAACTCAAAGCCAAGGACAGTTTCATTTCCTGAAGGGTTCAAACAGAGCTTCGTGTTTTTCCCCTAATCCTGGGCTTGTGGGGTGCTCAGCAAGCCATTGGGCAGACCCTGTGCTATTATAGTAATTCATCTGGGACTCTTTAACCTTCTTTCCAGCGGACTTTTAAATAGCTATGAATCACAAATATAAATGACTGATATATAAAACAGGACATAGTCACTTCCACAGAGAAGCAATTCTCTACCTGCTTAGCAGGGAACTAGAATATATTCAGTTTATCTGAATTAGTATACTGCTCCTTAGGTAAAGCTGAGTTATTTCAAGCAGCAGAGTGAGGACTTCCACTGAAAGTTATTCCAAGCAGCAGAAACAGGACTCCTTGGAAAAAGCCCGTAAGTGTCAATAGAAGGAGGGGGGTTTTTGGCTTTCTTCTTTGTCAGCTTAATTCCAGCTTTTGAAAATGTACGGACAGAGGTTTTGGCGGTGCAGCCCCCACCTGTCCCACACAGCCTGGTTCATCTTCAGTCTGAAAGAGTCAGAAAGGCATGCTCCTCCATCTCCAGCAGCAAAACACAAGATATATTTGGGTTTCCTGAAATTGCAGTGTCTCTTTTCCTGCCTTGGCCACCAGTGCCATCTTCCAGTTAGTAACAATAGAAGCAACTCCAGCTTGATCAGTGGTCTGAAACAAGGAAAATATATCAAAACGCGGATCAAAGAGAAGTAAATCCATTCAAAAATAACATGCACGAAAATTCTGTAAGGTCTGTGTTTGTATACATCTGAGTTATGCAACAAATAAAAAAGAATTTGTGTCCTATCCCACCAGCTTCCATGAGTAACAGAGACTGTTCCTTCCAATGCCTCCCATGGCCAACGTGGCAATCTCTGCCACCACTCCAGGCACAAACGGGTTGGCCTTTTTTCTCCTATTTACATGAGATGAAGGGTAATCTTGGCAACACCTTGGGCACACATTATTTCAAGGCCTCAGGGATTTGCACTCTGGGAGCCCAGGAGAGCTCACGGCGCAGCTGAGGCAGCGTGCACAGCACCAGAGAGCTCTGTGCTGCATGGGAAGGGGGGGACCCCAGTGGGACCCCAGTGCTTACCTGCTGTGTTTGGCCTGAAGGGCTATGACCAAAGAATGAAAGCTAGAGAGAAAAATAAAAACAAAAATAAAAACTGAAAAGGGGAGGGAAAAGAAGGAAAAATGGAAGAGAAGAGAGAGAGTAAGATTTTACGGTGTGTTTAGCTGAGAATAAGCCATGGTTACAGACAGAGTGCAATCAGTCTTTGTGCTGGGAAGCAGTACTGAGTGTGGGGTGACCCCCAGAGCCGGGGGCTCTGCTCAGCTCAGGCGGTTACCTGCACCCCTTGGGGCATGGAGGGCTACAGCCCAGCTGCAGCCTGGGGCAGGAGGGCAGGGAGGACAGCTGAGGTCTTCTGATACTTCAAAAGCACGCACTGCTAAGGTTGGAGCTTGATTTTGTCAAGAGTTCAGCTCAGCAGCAGCAGTGTTTGTGGTAAGGGGAGACTCAGACTGGTATAAGGAAGTGCGTCACACTGGGGTGGGGAGGCACTGCTCAGGGTGGGGGTGCCCCATCCCTGCAGACAGCCCAGGTAGGGCCTGTGCTCTGAGCACCTGATGGGCTGTGGGTGCCCCTATTTGTTGCACAGAGCCAGACCAGATGGTCCTTAGAGGCCGTTTCCAATTCAAACTGTTCTAAAATTCTGTGATTGTACATTTCTGTGATTCTACCTGAGCACGTTCCCTCTCGGCAATTGCTCTAGGAATAGATGGTTTCACATGAGGGCTGTGTTAAGGCAGAATTCAAGTTATGGCTTGGCCAGAACTGAAGCTGTGGGAGGAGCACACGGGAGCTGCCTCAGTACGAGGTTTGGGTGGGAGCTTTGGGCACAGGGAGACAGCTGTGAGAAGGTAATTTATTCACAGCATCAGTTTTTACAAGATTATCTTCTTAGCAAAGGTGGAATGAAGATATGGACATACACACATCGTGTCACAGCTGCTCCATCTGCATTCCCTTACCTTTTCCTCTAACTCCTTTATTTGTCTTTTTTGACCTTCAATTCTTTCTTCTAGCTCTTTGATTCTCTGTTCAATTTAAGATTTAAGAAAAATACGTTAACCAACCAAACACAAATGTACCCAGAAGACGTACTCTTCTCAGGGATATGACTTGTATAGACCTCTTCTAAAAAACAAATGCTTGTTTTAAGCTGTATACGAGTCCTCTTTTAGTGCAGCGTCACGCTCCACGTGTGACAGACCCAAGAAAGCCAGAATGCCATTCCAGGGGATGCTCCGAGGCAAACCAAGCCCGGCCCCAGCACCAGAGACCCGCGGTGCAGCCCTGCAGGAGCTGTGTGCAGCTTGTTGTGCCCCTGCCCCGAGTGCCACCTGCCTGCTGCAGGCACGTACCTGCTGGGCGTGCTGGACGAGCTCCATGCGCTCGCGCAGGATTTGGGCATCCCTCTCCCGCAGCTCACTCATCACCTGGCGCTTCCACTGCTCTACTGCGCTCTTCAGTTTCTCTTTCTCCTCTTCTGAAAGAAGTTCGGAAATTTTGGCTCCAGCTTCTTGCTGCAGGGCATCATAGAGCATGGCTTCTAATTCCAGAATTTGCTAATCAAAAATAATATATATGGCTGTCAGCTCAACCTGGTCACGGGCCATGGGAGGGTTTTGTGGGGAACTGATCATCCTTCCCCTGTGAGATGAGGAGAGAGGGGGAGGGGGTGTGCTCAGCCTGCACAGGGCAGCACAGAGCTGTCACAGGGCAGTGCCTTGGGCGTGGGGCTGTGAGCAGTGTGGCTCACCCAAACACACAGCTGTCAGCTCCTGCTTTCCTGCAGTTGGTGGACAGACATGCAGAAAGAGGGAAAAGACAAAATAGTGTGGTTGGAGCCTCTGGGCTGATGGAAAATGCCAGAGATGTCTGCTGTGATAATGCAGCTGGATTCAGCCATTTACTCCATCTGAGGTGGCTGTTGCAGTTTTCTTATTATGACTTATCAGAGTTAGGACAGGGTTATATTCGTATTTACAAGAATCACAAAGAATTACACATCAGAGCTGTAGACACGGGTGAGACCAGCAGTAGTTATTGCTGTGTCTCTGCAGGAAAGGTCATGATGGGAGATACAAGAAGGCTCTTCTTCCCCTTGTAGCAATAACCACAGCAAGCTGGCTGACCCTAACTGCCCTAACAAAACCCTGCTGCTGTGAGCATGCTGCACCTGTGGGCCCCACGCCTTGCTTATATGCAATTATACCTCTCTGATTATATTGAGTTGTAAGGAAAATGGAAAAAACTGGGAAATCTGCTGTCTTCAGGGCAGTTGTACTGTGTGTGACAAAGTATCTCCTGGAGCAAAATATTCAGCAGCAATCAAGGGAGTGAAAACCATGCCAAAAGCGTGGCGGTTCCGGCTGCTAATCGGATTGGCTGTGGCTGCGGGGAGATTAGCAGCAGCTCATCTTGGGGAGCACAAAGGGAACATGGACGTGAGACAAGTTACACAAATCAAAGTGGCTTTTACTGTTGGAACTGCAGGGAAGAACAAAGCTTTCTGGCTGCTTTCAGCCCACATTTGTGCACATGAGGAAAGCCACTGCGCTGCCTGAGAACATGGGGAAGTGCAGATAATCCTCAGCCGGCTCTGCACGGAGTAAGGCTCACTTCATTATGCTCCTTCCTTCCGTGTGAGTGGCAGATAAGGAGCACCAAGCTGAGCGTTTTGCCAAACCAGGCTGAAGTCATTCCCACAGGACCAGAAAGTGTACTGAAAGCTCTCCCAGGTGGTCTGACTTCCAAGTAGATAATGGGTTTCCAAAACAGGGGCATAAGAACTCATTGCTTCTCAGGAACCATAACTGTCCTCAAGATTTAAAGGAAACAAAAAAAATAGGCTGAACCTATAGGTCAGTGTATGCCTTTATGTCTTTCATGACTATGTGTGTGCTTTAACTGGAGGAAGTGGCTGAGGGCTGAGGAGGTGCTGAAATGGCACAGGAGCAGTCAGCGTGTGCAACGAACCTCACCTAACTGCGGTTTCATTTCAGTTGTGCAGAATCACATGATATCAAATATCAATATTTTGTTGGCAGGGACCGTAATCTAAGATCTGAGAAAAAGTGTGGGCTAAAATCTCTGTTTTAGAAAGAAAAGCACTGTCATTAACTACAGCCTCTGTTAAATTTAAGTTTGTGTTTCATAACTTTACGTTTAGGTCCTAATCCTGTGCGGACCACACAAACCCAAGGACCACCATCCATAAGGAGCTCATTATGCTATCTGGGCCCAGAGGACTCACTTAGCATTTCCCCCACGCAGTCCTTGGGTCTCTCCATGAGTGGCAGTGGCATGAGCAGAGAGCATTTCTGGAGACAGCACACCACACACTATACAGGAGGGCAATGGTGCGGTCCTCACCTTGTGTGCCTGGTCCAAGGACTGCTTCCTGAAGTCCAGCTCCTCATCCAGGTAGCCTTTCTGCTTGCTGAACAGCTCCTGGCACACAGGGAGGTGCGGTCAGAGCTGTGTCTGCCCTTCCTGCCTTCCTGCAGTCTCAGCCCACCCGTTCCCGTACCTTTTCATTCTCCAGATCCAGCATCTTCTGCTGCAGCGCGGACTCGGTCACCTCAATCTGCTGGAGCCACTGTGCACACAAAGAGAGCAGGGCTGAGAGAGCTGGGGCTGCTCAGCCTCGCTGGAACAAACACACAGTTAGTGTCACCAGCTGAAAGGGGAAGGGTGGAACTGCTATGACTCCACTTATATAAAAACCAGTGATGGAAAAAAGCATTAGCTCAGAGTTTGCCATTTGCTCTCCAACGTTTCCCTAATTAAATAACTATTTAAAATAGTTTGTGCACACAGCTTGGATTGTCTCTTTATTCTGAGAAGAACCCATGCAGGTGTAGTGTCCCATAGGGAATCACGGCCTTTGGTGAACACCCTCTGATTCCTCCCCACCTCCTGAGGCAGCAGCTCTGTGGGGCTCAGCGCAGGGCTGCATGGTCGTTACCTTTTCAGCCAACGTGAGAACTGTCCTCGCTTGTATGACAACGACCTGCTCCTCGTTGGTCAGGTTCTGCACAAGAGCAGAGCAGAATTACAACAAGTCCCGGTGCCTGGCTAGTAACCCACCACCGGGCCACTGCTGGGGGAGATAAATCTGAAATCAAATAATCCAAGCAACGATAAACTAAGGCAAGTGAAAGTAGCGTTGTAACTGTTGTAGAAACAGCTGTAACTAACTGGTGATCATACAGGCTGTTAGTTCTTGTAAAGCTCCGGCATTAAGGAAGAAGATGCAGACACCAGATCTCATTTTTGTCCAGCAGGGAACAAACATTTGCACCGCACAAAACCGAGCTTTGCTGGACGTGCTGTCAGGAGAGATGCAGTCACAAGCTCTTGGTCTTTCCTTGTGTGCACAACAGGTGTGACTGCGGGCACAAGGCTGCAACAGTGCACTGCTGCTCAGCAGTGGTGGGAGGAGACCCCTGGGCACGGGATGAGCTGCCGGCACCGCCTCCAGCCCTGCGTGCACTGCCAGCTGAGCAGGGGTTATCTTTCTGCCTTTCCCAGGGTCAGCCTCACTCACCAGTGCTTGGGTTTACACGCATGCTTTTATTGCTCACACCCCAATACACCCACCATTAATTGCAGCAGCAGTAAACGTTGCTAATTACTTCAGCATTTTCTGATTCCTCTGCTAACTCCTGGCTTCAGGGCCGCTCAGAGGGGCAGAGGGTGTGGGTCTGAGCTGGGCACTGAGAGGTGCCGGCCTGAGTGCTCGGAGCAGAGGCAGTGCCATGTGCCCCAGGCAGTGCCACTGCCACACACACGTGTGTGGGTGTACATAAGATGTGTGTGCACATAATCACTTTGGTACGGGAGAAACACTTCCAGACTTCTTACTGTTTGCTGCTTCTTCTCTTATCGCTGTTGCAACTTGCTGCATAACGTCCTGCATACATTTAAGTGTTTTTGGTATTAGACAAAACCAAAACACAATGCTCTTAAAATGGAAAAGCAAAGCAACTGCAGAGAACAAACCATGTGTGAGCAGTGGCGAGAAAAGAAAGAAGCACAGAAGCCAAAATGGCAAAGAATTTTCTGAATCATTCATTGGCAATTTAAAAGCAGTGCCGTGGTGCTGAGATCAGCGTGGCACTTGGAGGAAGGCTGTCAACAAAAAGCTTGGGAAGCCAGGGAACACGTAGCATCGAGCTCAGTGCTCATGCTGCAGGCAGCCTCGGCCATTGCAACCCAAGCAGCTTTGCTACAATAAATGTGAGGACAATGCATACCAAAGCATGCACAATATATTAAAGGAACATACACTTACGGCGTTATCCCCTAAAATGTCCAATTTTTTCATCAGCTCTGCCACTACTATGTCCTAATGAGAGAGGAATGGAAAAGCAGGAGTCAGAACAGAGCGCTGGATTTGATTAAGAGAAAGGAGAACCAGACGTGAGGATCCCTTACCGTGACACCTTCTGCCTCGCAGTAAACCTGGAGAGGGCTTTTCCCCTCCGTGAAGGGAACGTGGTGGAAGTTGATGGCAGGCGATCTTCTTTCTCTCTCCTGAAAGAGCAACGAGTGTCTGATTGTTGCACTGTTGTTAGTGTAACAGGATTGCCTCTGGCAGCCGGGCAGAGCAGCCCCTGTGCTGGAATAACTTGGGGTACTTTTCCTCCTGTTAGCACTCACACTGAGTGCATGGTGTCACAGCAATGTGGCAGTGCAGGACAGGCCCAGCTGTGGTGCCCCAGCCCCGGTGACACGGTGTGGGGCAGCAGCACAGCCCTGCAGCACCAGCTCACCTCCAGTTCCAGGATCCTGAACTCCAGGAGCTCGTTCTGGTCTTTGACATCCTGCACGTCGTGCTTCAGGCGAGCCTCCTCTGCTTCCATTTGTTTTATCTGTCCAAGAAGCAATGTGCGTTAGTACCATTTTCTGTATTCTATAAGCAACGGATGTTATGTGAATAACGCCAGTAGAGGCATTGGGCACCTTTTCCACAAGTTCTTGGTTCCTTCTGTACAGTGCTTGCTTCTCCTCAATCCACTTCATGTCCTGGGAAGCACAGATGGTGGATAGCATGGGTGAAAGCTGGCAGTGTTTGGCACAAACACAGCAGCGTGGCTCGTTAAATCACACACACAGAGAAGAATGATGTGGCACGGGAATCTGCATCTGATTTAATCAAGTCCATGGCATATCAATGGAATTTAAAAACTCTAATGACTAAAAAGAGCTCTTTCAGATTAAGATGTTTGCCTTCCAAGGGCTGTGCCCAGCTGTCCTGTTCCTGTTATATTTTGGTCACTGTGGATGCAGTCACAGGTCTGTGGACATGGGGAAAACTGCTGACAGCACTGGGCACTCCCTCCCACTCTCAGCTCTGGCAGCTTTCCCTTCTTATCCCTCCTTCACCAAAGCAAACCGTTATGGAGTTACAAGGAAAGCTGGTGATGAAATTACTGTAACACACACAAATGTTTTGATAGAGAACAGCCATCATTCCCTCACACTCCCCCCGCCCGCCCCACACTGGGATGGGATGGGGGCTGGGGGGCATTACCTGGCCCTGCTCTGCCAGGGCCTTCTCCAGGTCCTCTATCTGAGCCTGGGATCGGTGTATCTCTGCTTGGAGTTGCTCACGTGTCTGTAGGAGAGGAGGGCAAAACACCACACAAATAAACAAGTAAATCAAACTTTCTCTAAAAGCTAACACAGATACAGAAAACACTTAAAACATCAAATGCTTTTAACAAATAATTCTAGAAGTTCTACGGTGGGGTAAGCATGCAGCATTAGTCATTATAAAAAGAAGCCTACGAGATGGTGTAATGGTTTTAAGATTGAAGGTGAACAGCATCCCAGGGGTAGGTGCTGGAATGGCAGAGGACAAACAGCCTCTTACAGCACATTGTGGCAGGGTGCAGCTGGCAGCCCTCCTCGCCCCAGAACGAGGGGTGTGACAACGGCAGGGTAATGCATGGACTCATCTCACCGTGAGTGCAAGGAGTGATGCTGGATGCAGCAGATTGCACCGGCAGCGTGCGCTGCTCCCTGGGCACTTAGTGCCCCTCCTCATGTAGCTGTCATGAGCTGTTTTACTCATCAAATACTGTGTTTTTAGAACATTTTCCTCTCTCAGACCATTTATCTGCTCTTTGTCCTGTCATTTACAGATGAAGATGATCCTTTTTTGTTTGCTTTGCCCGCATGGTTCTCTCAGGCTTCAGACTGCCAGCTCAAAGCAGAGCTTGTCCCTTACTGGCTGCATTTTCCCTTGTGTTCTGTGCCCCAGCAGCTACTTGACACACTACGTCCTTGTAGCACAGAGCAGATTCCTCATGACCAGAACGTCTTAGATCTGATGAGGAAATCCCACTCGAGGCGGTGAAGCCGCGTGGCTGTGTGATCCAGGCAGGCAGGCAAAGCTACATGGAGCTCTCAATAAGGACAAGAATTTTGGGGCTATTGTCCTTCAAAACATGTTATGAAGAAACACATAATCTGACAGAATCCAGAGGAGTTGAATAACAGGCATTATGTATTTAAGGTCACCCAGACTGGATTTTTATAGAAAGAGAGCTTAATTTTAAGGATTTCCCATTGAAAAAAAAATAATCTGTCTGAATTTCTCTTAATCTGATCAGAGGTGAAAACAGCAGAATGCATTCACTGCCGTCCCCTCAGCAAGCAGTGTGGGCTGCAGCGGGGCTGGGCAAGAGGGAGGGGGTGGGGATGGGGATAGAAAGGGGACCCCCCCCACACCGGGGGACCCCCCACCATGCACATGGAGCTGGGACCCCCCACTCCCACAGCTCAGCCAGGTGCTGGAGGGCAGCTGGCACCCTGCGATGTGAGGAGGTATGAGGAGGTACAGGAGCACACAACCACAGCCCTTTAGTGCACGTAATATAAGCCATTTAGACCTTAACTTCTCGCTCTGCATCCAACGTTCCTCCGACCTGTTCCTGCAATAGGGCGTATGCACGCTGCAGAGCCTGGTACTCCATGGTCAGCTGCCGGAAACGCAGCTCTGTCTCTTCTTTGGCCATGCCCTGAAATGGTTGAAAACAAACCTGATTTATGCCAGCTGCTCATTTTGTTAACTTGGTAAAAGCGCTGCAGTTATGCTCATAGGATGCAGTTTGGGGAAGTGCAGTGCTGAGGATCGTTTGTGTGCTCACACTATTTCTCTTCTGTCCAGTAAACACCTCTGGCATACACCTTAATAAAATAAAGTATATATGTATATAGAAGAGACCATTTCCCCCGACTTCCATCTGAGTCACACACCAGTGGCTGGATGACCCTATGTGACTTTATCAGGAGAAGCCACCACATTTAAAGGCAAAACCACAGCTTTCCTGCAACAACGATCAGCATCCAATCTGCAGACCAATCCACATCTGACATCCCACTCACTCATTAAAACACAAATCTGGAGACAACAATTGCAGAAATGGAGACATCAACAGGAAGAGCAGCTTTCATCTCCTTTCCCCTCCTTACAGCACCCAGCACTGCGTGCTTCCATGTCATGCTCACTGCAACATTTCACTCAACATGAGATGAAATGACAGTGTGGGTGCATGCCGAAACTCAGAGCTATCTGCACAGGGGAGAATGTCAATAGAAGAGTGAAAAATAAATGAGCTCTGAAATATATCTTCAGCCTCCTGTGGTGCAGCACACACCTGGTAACCACTCGTGTATCCTTTAGGATAGAAATATGAATTGTTTAGCTTCGCTTTCATAACCAAGAGATCTAATTACAACCCATGAAGCAGACAAAGTGACAGAAGAGGAACTGCCACCATCACTGCCTGCAATGGCTGCTGTCACTGTCAGGGAGCTGTGTTCATTACAAGGCTCTCGTTAAGCTGAGGAACAGCTATCAGGGCTGGCATACACCAGGGAGTGCATTGGTAGGGAAGCAGTGTGCAGTGCTGGAAACAATCCCTTTCCTCCGTTACACATGCTCAGAGCCCCAGAAAAGCCACATCCCTGGAGTATTGCAGGGAGCCAGCTCTTCCCCAGCACCATGCCGGCTGCACAGCCCCATGGCAGCACAGACACCGCTGCTCACGGCTCAACACTTGTGCTGAGCTCTGGTTGACAGAGCAGAACTGGGCTGCAGGAGAGCTGTGTGCAGGAGAGCTCCATGGGTGCAGGCCTTCCTTGGGGTGCTCAGCTCCTCGGGCACATGGGACCTCCCCTCTGCAGACCCACTGTGGATCCAGTGCTCTTAGGATAATAGTATTTCCAGTTTGGCTAAAAGTTGTGAAGTTACCAAACACCTGAGACCCAGAACCATCACGCCCAGTGTGACATCAGTGCCAGTTCATCATTTTGTCGTCAGAGCTGACCAGACAGGAGCGGGCCAGGAGTTCCAGTGCACGCTTACAGCAGGGCTCAGTGCCCAAAACGCACCACCCGGACGTCACCGCGCAGCTCTGCCAATACCTCTTCCAGGTCATCATCAGGAGTGCACGGGGTCTGATCCGTCCGATCCGTTTGATATGAGATAGAGGAACCATCGGACTCCAAGGAGGCTTCTTCATCGTAGCCGAAAAACGTCTCCACCACCGGCTTCTGGCCAGAGAGAGGTGTCAGTGTGCCCCGCGCCCTGCCCTGCGCTCAGACACCGAGCCTGGCCTGGACAGGGCTGCAGGGAAGCTCTCCACACCCTGCAGCTCATGGGGTTCGTGTGTGCACCCCTTGGTGGATCCCCCCCAGCTCTACCCTGGGCCGTGCCAGCCAGGCAGCCTGCAGCAGGACCCTGCTTCCAGACCCCACTCCTCCCCCCGCTGTGCCCACCGTGCCCATCACAAACCAGCCTTATTTCTTTTTCTTTTACCTTAGGAATTCTTGCCATTTTTTTTCTTTGCTTCCTAAACCTTAACAGCTTATCACGTTCCTGAAAGAGCCAGACAGAGGTGAGCTGCTTACAGTGAGCACTTAGTTAAGTTAACCACAGCAGTTTTCATAGTCCCCAGACAACCAAAGAGCAGGGATGGCAGTGCTGGACAGGTGTTAATTTTGCTCCAACATTTTCTGAGTTTGCACTAAACAATGGTCGAATGCTTTTTGTAGTCATAGAAATCCAAATAGCAAAACATGGGCACTGCTCTGCACATGCCCTTGCCCAAACCACACAGAATTCTGAGGCTGTTTGCAATAAGCATGTCCAAAGCCAACATGAACAACAAGCCCAAACCAAAGCCGTCTGCGTTCCCCAGGGATCTGCAGCTCTCAGTGGCTCTGTTGAGTCAGGGTTCAGCCTGTACTGCTGCCAGCCAATTATTCTCTTTGCTGGTAATTACTACTCTCTTCATGGAGTGCTATTAATTTTTTATTGTGCTGATTATTTTATTATTGTTATTCTAGAGAGCACATCCAAGCAAACACTGGAGCTGAAGAGCCAGTGAGTGCCTACATGGATGCTCTCCCACTGCCCCACCTCAGCCCTTTGCTGGAGGGAGTGCTGGTGCTGGGACACTGACAGCATGCCCCGCCTGACAGAGAAAATCAGAAGCTTGTTTTTCATTTGGCAACATAAGTTCTGCTGCACACATAGCAACAGAAAGCAAAACACTACACCTCTTTTGGTAAATACTGGTGGCTAAACTGAATGAAATCTTCACCATCAACAGCAGAGGGATGAGCTGTGCAAGGCCGTATTTGGGGAGGTGCTGTGGGTGTGGTGAGGCAAGGCTGGGATAGTCTGCCTGGACACACCACTGCAGTGTGGCAGAGCTGTCCCAGAGATGGGCACCGTGTGCTGCATCGTTGGGATGAGCCAACCCTGCCACCCTTTGTGGTGTCCTTGGGCAGAGCTCTGCCCCATACTGGCACTGCATTGTTGTCCAAAGAACAACTGCTGGCAGTGCCTTCATTGGTAATGGCACTGGAACAGAAGCTGAGTTACTTTGCTGTCCAGAGAGGGAGGAAACTGACAATAAACGTCCCTCGTGTGCTTTTCATGAACTGCAATTTAAAGTATGCAAAAAGATGAGGGTAAAGTTAGCGTCAGACGTACCATGACACTCTTCACATAGCCAGCAGTCTCCAGGGTCTAACAAAAAAAAGAGTGAAATAACTTCAGTAAGAGTGTGTAAAAAGAACAGCTCCCAAATAAAGCAAACACATCTCTCTTGAGGAGTGGTCTGATCACAGGATGTGAAACACTTTCATCTGCTCTATTCAGAGACTGAGCACAAGTTAACAAAGAAGAGAAAAGCAAAGCTCGGTGCTGACCCCTGTTTATGCACTGGCCATCTCAGGCCTGGTGCTGTTGGAGCCCGGACAGTTGGCTTTGCTGGTGCAGGGTCTGGCCACTGGTGTATCTGCTGGGAGTACTGCAGCGGTTGTGCTGGGTAAGCACTCTGTGGGATGAAAGGATTCTGCCCAGACACTGTGCTGCAGATAACCCAGATTCAGGTCAGTGACTGCAGATCACACAGACACCAGCTGTGCCTCCTCTGCTGCTGTGCTGGCTCCAGCACAGCCCCCCAGACGTGCTCTTTTTGGGTTTCCCTTCCTTTGTAGGTGCCCTCAGCTGGCCTCGTGTCATTGTGGCACCGTTCCATCTTACCTTGGAGAGCTCATCGATGATATTCTGCTGTTCGATGATCTGTAGTCTCAGGAGATCCACTTCTCTTTCTTCCTGGCTGTGGTCGAGGTCATTTAAGGAGCTCGGTCTCCGTATTGCTCCTGCTCTTTGCCTCTGAAAGAAACCCTTATGGCAAAAGAGGAACTGATCCAGAGGCTTTGCCAAAGAGCTGCATCCAGCCTTTCCCGTTGCCAGCTATTAATGCACACATCTAGTGGCTGTGCTCACAGCTGCCCCTGGGCTCGGCACACATCCTGGGCTGTTCTCCTGCTGGAGAAGGCACTCAGGGGGCTGGGGCCACCAGTGCTGCCTACTCCCAGACTCACCATTGCTAAGTTTTCCTGCGTCACAAATTTCAGTTTATTTTCCATTCGACGTAAGGCGTGTGACAGCTCTTCATTCTTCCTGCTGAGGCGTTTGTTTTTGTCCAGGATGGGCTTGTACTGACTTTCAGCTTCTCGGAGACGTTTTAACTGGAAAATCAAGTGAGCATTTTAACTGGAAAATCAGGAACAATTATGTATTATCAAATAATTTAATCTTTTTCTTTAGCTACCGTAATAGCCATACTTTTTCCTAATATATAGCAGAATCTATCAGGAAACTCTTGGCATAGCCCACTGGGAGGTGGATTGCTCCTCGCTCGTGTGGTGTGCAACAAATATACCACATGGGGAATGTATTTACTGAAAGCAATTGTAATGGTTCTTGACAATTCCATCTGTAAAATGTCACAAAGCTTGGTGCTATTAGTGTGGTGCACCACCAAATGCAGGAGAGACAAGTATTCCAACCTAAGCCCTGGGAGGGTGAGGTCCTCCATGCTGCCTGGCTGGTCTAGCTGCTCGGGGAAGTACTGTGCGCTGACAGCCCTGACTCGTTGAATTCTCCTCTACCCCACACCTACAGGGCCCTGTGGATGTCCCACAAACATTAATGGACAGCAGAAGAGAAGTGGTGCTGCTCACCAGCTCGTTCCTCTCCTCTGACAGCAGCGCGTTGCGGTCCTCCAGCTTCCTGATGATGGCGCTCAGCTCGGCGATTTTCAGTTGGAAGCGCCGGGCATCCTTTTCATCCAACTGCTGTTCCTAAAACAAAGATCAACTGCAAATAACTGCTCGTAAGTGCATGGAGAGTATCAGCGTTTTTCAAAGCTCAACCTCTTTCTTATCCCGAATCCAAATATTGCAAAACTATGGGATGGAAGAGTGTAAGCTACGCCTTAGCGGCACTGACCACTGAGAGCTGCAAGATGGGACCGATGGAAAGGCAAGAGTGAAAATGGAACAAAGAATGCAAATGCAGAAGTATGTGTATGCAAATACAGAGTCACAAATGCTGAACTTGGAAACAGAAAAGAATAAAATATATGTTTCCAATGTATGCCACTGTTGAACTGAGTGTTTCAGACACGTCGCCCACTCCGAGGACTTTGTTCTAAGAAGATGGTATTAAAAGTACTGACATACAAATGGGGAAAATCCATGCAATTGTACCATTGCATAAGCTCTCTTCCATACAGCTGTGGCCCTCTTTGGGTTCTATAGGGTCACTCGTAAAGCAAATGGGGGAGCACTTTATCTGAGTGAAAATGCTTAAGTTATAAACGAGGAGAAGTGCAGGTAGGCGTTCTCATTCAGGATCAGAGAAAAGTTATGTCTATTTACAGGCACAATGTGCTATTTTTTCCTTCTCTAGCGCTTATTCTGATGTTTGGCAGAAGTTGAGCACAAATCAAAACAAGCGAATCGGTGCTCTCAGTCCCGGTGGCACATTGGGAAGGTCTATGATTCCTCATTCAACAGGTGCAGGAGAGGCTTGGAATAAAGAACAAAATAGGTCGCTTTGCTCATGTGTGAGTATTTACACTTCTACTGGGAAAATTAAGGCTGTCGCAAAAGAAATCTTGATGAGAATCAGCAATGAGGAAAACTGGCATACGTGAGACATACAAGGTCAGTCAGCTGAAGCTTTGTACTGTTAGCAAATCAAGACAAAAGCAGAAAGGTGCTATTGTTATAATTAAAAAAAAAAACCAAACACTGTGAAAAGGTGGCTACAATTTAATATTTGGGATATTGTGTTGTAGAAAAGAGATAGGAAATAGGAGGTTAACAGGGTTCTGATTTGCTTTCTGGCCCACTGAAAGCAAGTGCACGTGGCAGCGTGAGGATGGAGGAGCGTGGGCCCGGGGCACCGTGGCTCTTCCTAGGCTCATGCACCAGTCACCTTCACCCCTCTCCCTCCATGAAGAGGCCTTGCACATCTGCCTGCACAGCACACTGACAGCAGTTCCAACAGCTAGCACACATACATTACTTGGTTAGAAAAGCATTTGCATCATTTGTTGGCAAGAATTGGTGTCAAACGGTCAAATTAAGGCAGGAGGTAGAAAAATGGTACAGGAAGGAAAGGGAAGAAGAAGGAGATGAAGATTTTTATCCCGGTATCAAAAACAAACAAAGGAAACCAGAAAACAAAATGACAAAGAAGCAAAAGCTCTCCCATAATGTGCTTCGGTTTTAAATCATAAACATTCAGCTAATGAACGAGAGCGAGAAATCAACGCCTCTCCATCTCCCCTGGGTTACTATGGGAAAGCTGTTGCTCACAGTGCACTCATCAAGATTCTGTCATCTGTGGTCATTTGGTCATTGTCATGGGTCTGTTTAGGTGAAACCACGTGAAAGTGCTTACGGGGCTTCCCGAATGATCTGAAGCGTCTCCTGCACCACTTGCATAAGGAAGTTCCCGCTTGGGGCTGCCCAGGTGCCGGTCAGACTCTTTGATCTGGGACAGTTGTTCATCTAAAGCCTCCTTTTGGAGCTGCAGTCTCTGGGCATGCCCGGCTTGAACCCCTAACTCTCTTTCCAGCACGTAGACTGCTCTGTCCTTAAACTTAATCTCCTCCATCTATAAGGAGAACAGAACACAATCACACACACATGCAGCAGCTCGGCCGTACGTCGCGCCCTACAGCCCAACCGCTGCCACAGAACCCCTCGGCACGAAGATGAACCCTCCTCTTGCAAATACAGCAGCGAGGAGCAATGGGCAGCGAACAAACCCAGCACTGCCTCAGTAACCCATGAGCACTGTGCATGCACGTGCGGCCGAGCGACCGCTTCCAGAGACCACCCCAACTTCTCAGAGGTTTTTCATTAAAGACGTTAGGAGATAACCCGCACTGTCAGTACTGCCTCAGAGCACACCCCTTCACTTCAATGAGCAGCAAAAGTAAAAGGGGAAAAAAAACAAACACAAAAAAGGGTTCACAATTAACTTTAAAAGAAAGAAGTTAAAAAATTGAACATTTTCAATGCTCAAAACATTTTTTATTTTCTTAATACTGATTTCTTTCATTAGTTACGTGCACACACCCCTGGGTGGTCAGCTGTGCTTCCAGGGGCTGCTTCTGGGAGCAAGCAATGGCTAAAGCACGTTCCCTGAGCCATCTGCTGGCTTTTCCAGACACATCCTGAGCACGTAAGGTTGTGAGCAGTTCAGAAACTTTACACGTTCAATCGAAAAGGACCGTTTTAAAACCTGACCCACTCAAATGAGAACATTTTGCCAGGTGAAGATGGGATTTGATGCTTTTGTAGTTCTTTGATGGTTTTGTCTGTAACCTGGAAAATAATGTGAAAACCTGGGGAAAAAATGGCACAGCATATTGACACATCTCTCCAAGGACGTTGTCCCTAAATCCCACAGAAGCCACCGTCTGGGAGCAAGCACAGCACAGGTTCTCTATGTAAAATGGTGCAAAGCAGAGCTGTGCAGCTACATTTTAGTATGGGTGTTCTCAGGAATTGAGGCAATGATCTGCTAACTTTGACTCAGAGGGGTCTGTAGAGGTCCTTCTGCCAAATATCTAAATTGTCAGAGTCATAGGACCGCACGGTGCTTTGGGCTGGAAGGGACCATTAAGGTCATCCACTTCCAACTCTTGCTGCAGGCAGGGACACCTCCCTCTAGCCCAGGTTGCTCACAGCCCCATCCAGCCTGACCTTGAGTGCTTCCAGGGAGGGAACATCCACAACCTCGATGTGCAAA
Organism: Odontophorus gujanensis; assembly: GCA_013399175.1. Lineage (NCBI taxonomy): Eukaryota > Metazoa > Chordata > Aves > Galliformes > Odontophoridae > Odontophorus > Odontophorus gujanensis. Next base: position 22,939 of record VXAB01005340.1, read on the forward strand.
GAGATCAATAGAGATCAATACGGACCCATAAAGGAAAAGGTAATGCACCAACCCAGGATGACTTGTTGGTGGTTATTGCTGTTTTTGTGAAAACAAAGCCACGGTACTGCACAAACATCACCTTGAGAGGAAGAAAGAAGCAGCAGAAAATGCGAAGGATTTGCAACACAGTGTTTCAGCAGTGGCTTATCTTCCAGAAAAAAACTATAAGAACATGTGGTGAACAGCTGAGGACACATCAGCGGTCACATTTCCTTTTGTAGGATGAAGTTCACATTCATGAATCACATAAAACAAATTGATGCTATCTCACTATTAAGGTGAAACGGTATGGAAGCAGTACCAAAGGCAGGAAGCATTTCACTAAGAGTATGGTGCAGCACATTTCTTCCTCGCATCACAGACATTAAGAGGAGAGGAAGATGAGCTCCTGGCAGCAGTGCCAGCCATGAGCACAGCTGATACCAGTAATGCAAACCTAATCCTGTGCAGAGTACAACGTGTTATCCTTTCTGGTTCATTCAGCAGCACGGTTCAGCCTCAGCATTGGCCAGAGAAGGATCCTATCTGCAGACAGGCTGAGCTGCAGCCACACCTCACCAAGCCAAATGTTGGTGACATGTCCAGGGAACGCCATGTGCCCAGCAGTGCCCCTGCTCACACATGGGTGGTGATGGGTCAGCTCAGATCCAGCCCTGCAAAGTGGGCTGGCGTCAGTTGAGTGTATCGAAGTTCCTGTACCTGATGTTTTGAATTGCTTTGAAATAGATGAATGAAAATTTGAAATAAAAGTTTACAAAACTCAGAAGAATGTTGGTCTGAGCCAGGAGCAGCTCAGGTGGGTTAGCTGTGCCCCTCTGTGGATAATGGAACAATGAGAACTCCCTTTCCAGACACGCTCTCTCTGGACATGCACAGACGCATTTTGCAGCTGAGCTGGTACAGTCAGGTGTGCTTTGGAAGTAAATATGGAAACAAAAAGCTTGAGAATGGAAAACTGTACCTATCAGACAGATAATTTCATAGGATTATCCTGTGTTGGAGGGTTAATATCATTGCTATGCTACATGTGAATGAATATAATTTATCTTGCTCTATTCTGAAGATAAAAGAAGCAGTATTTTCCAAGGAGAGAAACAGCACTTTGCCTGAAAGTCACTTCCTCTCTTTGTGAAAATGACAGAATAGTGCGTCCTGCGTGAGTCAAGGAGCTCCTAAAGCCCTGATGTGAAGGCAGCCCCAGGCAGAAGCGGGTGCCTGCTGCAGCCTTGGCTCCTCCTGTGTGCTGTGGGCATGAGATGCAGGGACAACGCTTCTTGGTGGTCACCATCCCAAAGAGGAAAATAAGAACAGGTTTTCAGTAATAGCCTGAGGGTTTTGGTAAGTGCTTTTCTTTCTTAGAGAACAGAGTTTTCCACAGAGCACGACACGGGCTTGGAACATCACGGCCCTCCCCTGCGAGGTGCCAGCAGCTCCATTGAAACCAACTGTGGCCAAGTCAATGGAACAGAGAGTGCTTAACGTCATCCAGGAAGCACTTAGGGCCTGGTAAAATGATGGCTTCGTGTAATTTAATTAGCACAGTTAGATAACCTGATTCATTGAAGCAGGAGTAAAAAAAGTTTGATTTTCAAAGGCAATTTAGAAAACATGACATTCAATCACTCTATTCCTTATAACTAAGAACATATTTATTTTATAACTTCGCCATTAGAGGCCATTAGCATGGATTTTATTGTAATGCCTTAAGTTTATTTAGGATGTGCGTTAGCCATCCTTTCACTGTGATGCATCGAATCAATGCAGCCAGCAGTGTGTGTTTAGAGAAGAATTACTTACACTGCAGGATATTTGAACAGCGTCGGCAGATCAGTTGGTTATAAATTATTTTAATATGCTCTTCTTCAAAAGAAAAAAATATACGAGGGAAAAAAGCAATGTGGAGTCTGAGAGAGCGGATGGCTGTGCAGTGCTGCAGGGTGTTCAGCAGAGCAAGGCCACGCTGCCTTCATGTGGGGCTGTTGTTTTGCTGCTGCTTGTTTAATTGGCTTGGGTTTAGCTTCCTCAGGGTTAATTACAGTCCAGTGACAACGGGTTGGAAGAGACGTTTGTGGGTTTACCCTGAGACACTGCATACCTTAAAAAACGTGGCAAACCCAAAAAGATGGTGGCATCAAATAAGTACTGAAGGAATTTGGATTTATATTCTGAAGCTGCTGGTGTATAGCCTCAGATCTGAACTGTTGTACCTGAGACTCAAATGGTTTGGTGAGATGATGGAGACATAGATGCAGCAAGGCTCAGATGGAGCCACCAAAGCACGACTGTCACCGTCTGCCCTGGGGGAAAGACACTGAGGGGGAACACAGAGGGGAAAACTCTTCCTGAGCACCCTGCAGAGTGTGGGGCCATCACCTCCAGGCTGTGGGGCTCAGGACTGGAGTGTGCGGAGAAAACAGCATTTTGGAATCGCATAAAGCTTGTTATGGAGTGTCTACGGGAACCAGAGAGGAAAGGGAGGGATGGAAGTTGGTCAGTGAGGAACAAAGGGTGGGGAAAGAGGGGGAGAGGGATGAAAGACTGCTGGAGGCCAAAGGCATGGCTGTTCTGTGGGATTCCCCTGGCACAGCAGGGGCCCAAAGGCCTGTTCCTCACATCTGAAACATGACCCATTCCAGCAAGCACTGACAGGTAAAAGGAAGCTCCACACAAAAACATCCTATAGCAGCTTTAAAAAAAGACATTTTGACATCACTGTTAGCAAACAGAAAGCGGATTTGGAGTATGCTCCAGAAGTCTGGTTTCCTGTCCTCATGCATCTAACCCTCCTTTAATTGCTACCAGTAACAGAAGCATTAGTAAGGACACAGATGCAGATGACAACACGTACCAGCCTGCGGATTTCTCTCTCACACTCCCTCTTAATTCTGGTGATTTCCTCTTGGTGCAGGTGATACACGCTCCTTATCTCTGCGGCTTTAATTTTGTCAGCTTGGATGACCATAGTCAAAGCCTCTTCCACTTGCTTCTTAGCGCCCTTCAGTTCCGAAATTTCCTGCTGCATTTTTATTTTCTCCACCTCGAAGCCCCTCTTGGCCTCCTCCTTGGCCTCGGTGAGCAGCACGGTTTTCACCTTGTCGGGAGCGCCGTCGCGCACGGCCGTCAGCAGGGCCTGGAGTCTCTGGATTTCGTTGTCTTTAATTTTTATGACTCTGAGCAGTTCGGCCTCGTGCTGCCTCAGGAGTGCCTCCCGAACAGCTTGGAGCTCCTTCATTTTCTCCTCGTGAAGTTTGACTTTGAGCTCCGTCACCACCACTGTACTTTTGTGCTGTTCGTGCTCTTTGATTTGCTTCACCTCCTGATTCTTCTCTCTCTCCAACTTGCTGACCTGTGTGGGAAGCCAAAGAGTGGCATTTTTACGAACAAACCGATGACCAGAAATTGTGAGATAATCTAAGACCGATGTGGATCACTTCATTGTCTCAGACCCTAATGTTGCGTGCCTGTGCCTGGGAGATAAAGTCTAGCCCAGTGAGTTGGTGCTAACGATGCAGAAGTACAAAGTGCTCTATCTCAGGTGCTTTGTGAAGCCTTTTCAGAAGAGCTTTTGGGTACAAATGGGACCAGCAGGCTCTGCCTTGGTTGCTCCAGCATCAGACCCATCCCTCAGCAGACCTCACTGCTCCCCCTGCCTTCGTGCTGTACACTCAGTAAAGGGAAATTTCCTCTCTGGAGGCATTTCATTTGTACAAAATGCACACTACAAAACCCTGTGCAGTAACGTTTCCTTAGGGAAAAGGCCTTTACAGTTTGTGGGAAAGGCTCTTTGTGCCACGTGCTCATGGTGCTGCTGGACTCTGGGGCTGTGGTGGGGCCCTCGGGAGCACTGCTGCCCCACAGCACAGTCTGGGGCTGTGGGTGGGTCCAAGCACACCAGAAACACCTTTATCACAGCCCTAACGAGGTCCATCCCCTCCCACAGCTGCTCCAGAAGCAGCACTGGGTGTTCATGCTGTGGAGGTTACACTCCCATGTGCACCCCAGGAGAGCCGGTGCTGCTGGCAGCTGCCACCAGCGGTGCCCTGGGGTACCACTGTGCCACACATCCCAGGGGAAAATATCCACCTGGTGGAAGCAGCACAGAGGACATTGCACTGCAGAGCCTTCCCAGCAATGGATTTTTGTGTTTGCATACGTGACCCTCTCCTTGGAGTGGGTTTGCTCAGGGGCAGGGAGTGCAATTCCATGCGCTCTCTTTTCTGCCCCGAGTTGTTTATCAGATCAGACCGTACATACATTTAATGTCAAGATTAGGAAGTGAATATTCAGTACGTTATGATTACTTACTGGGAAAAAAGTGTCAGGTCTGTTCTTTGCACTGAAGCTGCATTTGTTTTCCTATGGTGACACAATAAGGTTTCCTTGCTAAGAATATGCCTAGGTCTGTCTCCCAAATGAGAGCACTCTACAGAACCAAACACTGCAGCTGCAGTGGAAAAACTGCGACATTACAGAGCACTGGGAGAAAGTGATCTGTGAACAGAGAAGGAATCTTAACAGCTCTGTAGAGAAGACTCGTCTTTCTCAAGAAGTCAGCCTAAGTGGTAATATCTGTATATTTTAATAATCCCTTGCAGACTCAGAGACTTTAATTTGCCTGATTTAGTGTCCTAGAAGTATTACCTAACATGTAAGTACAATGAATTTCTGCAGGAAGCACAAAACCCAAGTGAACTAAGCATTAATATCCAAGCACTACATGAAGCAAATGCTCAGAAACCAACCTAATGTGACAGCAATACAAGCTGTGAACAGAATTAGGCTTAATACATGTGTAAGAATTAGCCAGCACCTTGCAGAAAAGCCTGAGCCTTCATTTACTTTCCAGCTGGCTACCTGCAGGAGCCCTCCTGCCACATCCCCTGGCCATGCTTGGGCACCTGAATGTGTGTGTGCAGTGAGGTGCAGCCTGGTGACAGCTGCTGTGAAACCCCAAAGAGCTGCATTTTATCAGATGCTTCTCCAGTGATGAATTATGCATTGCAAATAACCAGTGTACCTGACCACAAAAGGGTCAAACGATATTTCAGTTTAAAAGCATAGCAGGAACTCAATAGAAGCTATGATGAGAACTCTTGTATTAAGAAGGGCAGGGGAAGATAGCGGGAAGGAAAGAAGGATCCTTGGTCTTAAAGCTGTGATTCTGCTTCAGCACAGAATCACTGGGAGATGTTCTGTTAAAACATGTGTGTGTGTGCTGCCTTTGGAAACTTCCTGAAGAATTAGAATCATAGCATGCAATATCAAATTATGATGCAGATTAATGGGGAAATGGAGAACCAAGTTCTGCGCACGCAGGGCAATGTGTGTCTATTGGGGTTTTTTCCTCCCACATCACCATGCCCACCTCTGCAGGGCGGTAGGGTCTGGGTTTGGAAGCAGGGAGCCTTGTGCTGTAGTGCAGGAGGAACCACACTGGGAAGGGGTCACCTCACTTCATACAGGAGGTCAGTCCCCGTGGAAGGAGCAGGCTGCCCTGGCATAACTGCTGTGGAGAGGGAAGGGCACACACCTTACTCTTCTCCTGCTGGAGCTCGATCTGGATGTCGGTGAGCTTTGCCCGCAGCTCCTCGTTGGCAGCCTGCAGGGCAGCCAAGGCGTCGGGCCTGGCACGGCTGCTGCCCCTCCTCGACATGGTGCTGCCCGCGTCCCCCTGCGGTGCTGCTCCTCGCGCCGCTACATCTTCTCACCCACCTGCAGGGAGGGAAGAACGTGAGATGTGGGGAGGAGCACGGCAGCTGTGTGCTGGGTTTGGGCACACGAGGCACGTGCTGGAGCTTGGTGTGCACTACTGCGGGCACTGCTGCCCAGAGCATGACATTTACATCACTGACTGTAAACATTTCTCATCATTCATCTGCACTTTGCGTTTGCACAGCACAGAGGATGCTGACATGTGCTGTTGGACTCCAGGATGCTGGAGGTCGTTCCCAGCCTGACTGGTGCTGCATCCTGCCGAGGGCCGTCCAGCTCCGGCCCCCAGCTCCTGGTGGAGGAGCTCCACTAGAAAAGGGACTTGCTTAGATAAAGGCAAACTGCAGACAGACAACACGTCCATCACTTCCAAGATACACCAGAATGCACTTTTAACTGTCAGCATGTTTCTGGTTTGAAGTAACACTTTGTTCCCAAATTTCAGTTAATTCATACAATAAATACTGCTCATTTGGAGCAGTATTCCCACACTCCTTAATACCAACCTTATTAATGGGATAAAAATGATGTTCATCTTGGTTCATAATCAAAACCACTACAGAGCTGCACTACTCCTGTCCAAGTACTAGGAAGGGGGCTTAGCATTACAGAGTACTGCAATAACAGGATGATAATAAATAAAAACAACATAATACAATAAAAACTGATTTACATTCTAAGAACAAACACCTGCATCTGTTAGGAGAAAAGAGCAGACAGGGGTGGCCACCTCCAGTGCTGCCCAACCGAGATGAAAAGCCAGGATAGGACTGAGAGCATCTGGGGGGGGCAGAAGCTGGGGAACAAGTGGACAGAGCTGCTGCATGGTGGGCAGCCCGGGCACAGGGGGTGGAGAGAAAGCTGTGCTGCTGCCACGAGACCCAACCAGGGCAGTGCGAGCAGCCTTATTCTGCTGTTCCTCACAATGGTGCTGAACAGCAGCCTTCACATGTCTATAGAAAAAAAGCACTGTTTTCAATCATTTGAAGAAATTATAATGAAAAATATGTTGGATGAAGCCTGAAACATCTCTGCAGAGGTGGTGGAGATATTCTCAGTGTTTGAAATTCCTGCTTCTCTGCATAAGAAGATGCAGTATGTCAGCGATCGCTCTAAAACAGAGGTCACTTCTGGAAGAAAGTGGGGTAGCCCATGGCCCCCAGCACAGAGTTCTTCCTACTGAGATGAATGAAGCATTGGTGAGGATTGCAATGATTTTTTTAAGCAATCTGTTGCAGTGATGGTGCAGTCAGTGCAGTCTGGTTCCTCCACAGCCCTGGGAAATGAAGAGCAGAGCAGTCCAATGCTAAGTACTTGTATGGGAATGCCAGAGAAATAACAGTTTTAATGACACAGTGGTTTGTCAGAATAATTTACATCAAAACCACTGTCTTTGAAGGGCAAAAGCTACAGGCACAGTTGTTTGATTGCAGAAAACAAACTGAAGGAACTGGAACAAGAAAGCAAATGGCAAAAGCATTAATAGAGACATGCTAGAAGGAGCATGAGTCCAGCAGCTGCTTTCCAGGGGACAGCACACAGTCACAGCACAGAGCCATCCTACACCCCCAGCCATGTCCAGGCACTGCATTAACCCGAGCAGCAGCGATGCAGCCCGGCAGGCCCTGCACTGCTGCTGCACACACACAGCCTGAGGGCTCAGGCAGGGGAATGCTGTCCCAGCTCAGCCCTGGAGCTGTGAGCACAGCAGTGCTGGTAGGAGCCATCTGAGATGGGCTTACCAGTGCTGATGTGTCCTCATGCTTACTGGATTTGAGCTTTTAATTTGTGTCGAAAAAGTTATCGAGGTCTGATTTGCCAGGTGTGACAGGATTCATGCTAGGCAAGCTAAAAAACAAATGTCACAGTGACAGTGGTGCATATTCCCATATTGCAGTAACAATCTGCCTGCACAGGGTACTACCAGCACTGAGACCTGCAGCATGATGGAGAAACCACTCTGCATGCCACACTTCAAGCTCAAGAACTTGTGGGGGATGGAGGGAAAGTTTCTCAGAGTAAAGTACACAAATAATTGTACTACTCCTTCCCAGTGGGAACACAGGCACATGAGATGTAGATCTGTGCATTCAAGCTGGAAGGAGTCTGGGGAGGAGTGGTGGTGGAAACGTTGTGGTGCACCTGGAGAAGTGAGCAGAGCAGGAGGCACTCATGTGAAGCAGCAGTACCCACCAGTGATGCTATAACAGGAGGCACTGCTGGGTACTGTGGAGCACAGACAGGCCTGGCCAGGGCTCAGGCTGGCAGGGATGCCCCGCACATCCCTCCTGACAGGGAAGATGTGGACACTGAAGCAGGACAGGGGAAGAGGTTCTCCCTGCCCTCATCATTACAGACCTGAGTCTGTGTCTTTCACTGAGTTAAAATGCCTTAACAGCAATATATGATTATTGACTGGTTTCATTCACCTCTGACAAACTAGGGGACGTAACCTGAGCTGCTGTTTACCTGCAAGGACAAGGATTCAGAGGGCAAAGCAGCAAGAACCCTGCTGGACTTTACAGCAGAGACTGCATGAGAGAGAGCAGAAGCGTCATCAAGCGTGTTACAAAAACCCATTCACTCAGCGCTGCTTTTCCACGAAGACAGCTGCAGGGAGAACAAACAAACACAGACAGGCTCCAAACGCGCACCCACCCACTCGCAGACTTCTCAAACTCATACACACAGTGCAACAGATCAAAGGGGAAAACCCCAAAGCAATGTTATTATTGCTGAGACCTGGGCTACGCACAGAGGACCCCTCCAGCATTTGCTGTCCTAGTGATCAGAAAGGGATTTTCACAGGTCAGGAAAAGCAGGGCTGCTTTTCCAGGGGATATAATGGGAAACCAGACTGGACAGAGCATGGCAGCTTCCTGTGCCAGCCCCCAGCTTCTGTGCCTGCAGCAGAACAAGCATCATTGTAGCACAGTGTGAAAGTGGAGATTTGTATTTCAGAGTCACAGCCTTGTAACGCTGAGACAGCAGTGCCTGCATGCACATCTCCCATCCACAGCTGCTGTGCCAATGCCAGATTTGGAGGAATAATGCTCCCAAATGCTGAAAGAACCTGGGTAAATATTCCTGAGGTAACAGCATCATCCTTACAATGATATCAGCAAAGGGAGTGGTTGTCTTGCTGGAGAAGGAACACGAAGCAGCCATTCCTGGCTGGCACTGCTCCTCTGGTGGCAGTGCACAGTGTTCCAAGGGGCAGAGCTGAGCTGGGCACCCTGGCACAGCCTGGCAGGACATGGTGCTCGTGGTCCTGGGCAGAAATGGGCAGAAAGCACTTCCCATGACAGAGCTGTGTCACCATGGTAGATTTCCTTTTTTTTTTTCCCCCAGCAAGTTCTGTAGAGGGGCGTCTGTGAGACATCTCTGTAGTGAGGCCTTCATACTTTTGATGCTAGGAGAATATAGTATGTGTATGATTCCTGGTATGTTTGATATTGAAAATAGCATTAATAATGCACAGCACGCTGCCTCTGGCAGGGCCCATCATCCTTTTGCCCTCTGACTTGCAGTCCAGACATCAAGGCTAATTGGAAAACATGTTTTCTAGATAAGTGTTTCTGAAATCAAGGTTTCACCACAACTAAAAATAAATGAGTAAACTGCTGCCCAGAGCACCAATCTTTTAAGCAGAACACTACTCACACAAACTTTTGTGCTCCCCTATGGACTCTCGTGATAAAGAGGTGCTCTCTGCAATCCAGCTGCACTACATGTTCACAAAGAGCAGGGTTGGAGAGGTACCATTAAATTGTTATCTGGCACTATTAACCACTCCCCAGCCTGGAGCAGCTCACACACCTGGCAGAGGTCACCTTGTCAGCTCACACAGCCCAGCTCTGTAACCCAGGTACTCGCTCCCCGGACTGTGCAACAGAAACTTCCACAAATGTTACCATCAATTTTTCCTAATTTTCATGAAGATTTAAATGTTATCCCCAATCTGTCTGATAAATTCAGCACAGTTTGGCCACCCATAACCTACATTTTCACTGCATGAATGTTTGTCACAACTAATACATGGCTCAGTTGCAGAATGAGGACGAGAAAGGCTGTTGGAAATGCCATGGTAAAGCACTGAGCAGGCAGCCAGCCCTTATGCTCACCTGTGTCCCAAGCTCACAGTGGAAAAAATCCAAAGGAGGGATCTCCAACAAGAGAGCCTTCCCCAGTGGTGGTCAGCCCTTAAATGGGGTCTGGGAGAGGTGGGCTCAGACTCCACCCTTCTGGTCACACAGGTGCATTGCCTTCACCTGTGCTCTGTGGCTGACAGTGCTCACCTCAGGTGATCCATCAGTGGTTCAGACCATGATCCAACGGTTCCATACAAGAGCTAATCTCGATTTCCATCACGAAGAACAAGCAAACAGACACCTCCCAGCAGGAAACAAGTTCTAGAACATATCGTTGAAGAAACAGTAACCAGCAAAAAGGAAAACAAAATCACAAAACCATACAGCAGTGAGTTCCTGCAGCTGGAAGCCCAGCCCGAGTTGTGCTTGGGATTGGGTCAGTGCCAGTGACAGCTCTCACAGGCACATGTCAAATCCCGACTGACCACAGTTCGTCCTCAAGCATTAATCCCTCAGCCATTGTTGGCTCACTGATGGGTGGACCAAGGTTACAGAATCCACAGCAAAATCCTGAGCCCCGGAAGCTCTGTGTGCACAGCTCACACACCTGCACACACTCTGACTGATGCTGCTTTTCCAGGGGATATAATGGGAGTTATTATATCGCACGAGTCAACCTCACCCACTGACTTTTCATCTTAAATCTTAACAGTTATTTGTGGGCTTTCCTTTTTTTCTTGTGTCTGTGTCTTTTTAAATGAAAAACACAGCTGTGTGTCACATCTGTGAGTAGCAAATGGTTTACAGTACGTACAGAAGGCATTAATAGGATGTAAGAAGCAGAGGGCGTAACTGTTCCCTAAGCTCAGTGCGTAGAACCTGCTGCTCTAACACCACAGGTTTATGTTGCCTGAGCAGGACATCTTCTTGTCTCTTACATCTCCTATGGACAAATGGCTGAGGAAATTTAAAAATCAGAGGCAGAAGCTGATACGTAGAGAGAGAACTTCTCTCCTTAGGCACTCTGCAGTACTTTGGGTACACAGATCCGTCGGGGTTGTTACAATAGCGGTACAGATGTACACCCATCTGGCTGCCCAGGTAAACTAGAGCAGCTTGGAGTAACATCACTGATGTGCCTGGGGTTATTAGGAGGGATGCACTTTAGACTTCACTCTCTCGGCTTAGTGCTGTGTCATTCCATTACCTCCATCACAAACAAACTGTCTGCGCAATGCCATCCATTTTCCCAAGGAATTCATCCCCGTGTAATTAACCACAGGCAACTGTAATGCAGATGGCATTGCATGACCCAAAAGCACTTCGTGGGAACGTTTTAAGCATGTTATTAATAAAGCCAGACAACAATTTAATGCTACCCCTCCAACCCTCTTCAGCACGAACGCACAGCACAGCTGGACTGCAGAGAGCATCAGGCAGTGCTCCACTGCGACGCTGTCACAAAAAGATTTCAGTCCTTGGAGCTTTTCGATTTATGAATGAGTTTGTAAATAGCAGGCTCGGCTGTGGCAGCAAACAACACTGCATTTCACATTTCATAAACATGACTAATTTCCAGAGTGACCCATCCCCGGCCAACACGGCATCGAGGGTCAGGCAGTGCAGCACGACGCTGGTGGTGGATGGATCCCCTCCTCAACCTGACTGTGGTTTTCCAAGGGAAAAAAATGGATTTTTATTTGGAGCATTTGTTCCACTTGTAACCAGATTTGTGCACAGCACTACACTAACAGAAATGCATTTAACAGTAGCATACAAGAGCTTTGATAGGAAGCTGACTGCCAGCTTCCGGATGCCTGTATGCTCTAATGCCACCCGTTCATCCTGCAAAAACTCATTCTTTGAGGATCAGATTCTTTCAAACCTCTTTTTTCACCAGTTTAAATTACCATGCATTGGCAGCTGCTGAGGTCCCCTCTCCAATCTCAGCACACCTCTGCCCGCTTATTTAACAGGGAGCGCATCCCTTGGTCCATAAGCTGATGAAGAAAGAAAGTAGAAATGAGATCAAATCAAGAGCACTGCTGGGGGCACATCCAGAGGGTGCCAGCACAGGACAGGCTGTGTGCACACTGCGGGCAGTGTGGGGCTCAGCACTGCTCCTCAGCCACGAGCGTCTGCTGGGTGCAGGGGTCCTGTGCAGAGCTGGAGGACCCAGCATGGAATCAGGGGGTGGAGTGGGAAGATGGTCCCTGGGAAAGAGCAAAAGAGCTTCGGGTGAACTCTGGTAAAAGGGAGATCTGTACTACAGCTGCTGGAGGACAAAGGGCTGCTCTCCACACCACGCAGGCTTCCAGCAAGAACATTGCTGGAGAGGATGGAACCCAGAGTGATAACCCATTACCAATGGTCAGTGAGTTCAGAAAAGAGAATCTGTTTGAATGCCACATTACTGTGGCTGTGGGTTTGGCACTCAGCATCACAACATGGGGTTTCTTAACACTGGAAGGTGGCAGCACTCGGCCTCTCAACACAGGAACTGGGGCGTAAAAACCATAACAAACATCGCCATATTGGTATGTACTGTTACCCAATTAGCTGGGATAATTGCAGGTACACCAGTTTCCGTCACATTACAACGTAATAGCATATGGCAGGAAATAATTTCCAGAAGCAGCTTTTATTTATGTGCTCTGGGCTATTCATTTCCTGAATCTCACCAGCGATCTCACATGATCCAAAATGAATCTGCTGTAATCTGAAATAGCTGGGGACAGATCTAAATGAAAAACAGAAATCCTTTGGTTCTTCAAACATGAGAAGAGTGACTGAATCTACCTTGAGTGACCCTGGGACAGCAGCCAGTGCCTGCACACAGCTCCAGCTGCCATGGGAGCTGCCTGGGCCGTGCTACCTGCGCTGCTGCTGAGCACTGTGGGCAAACAAGCAGTCAGAATACACTGCTCTGTGACATGGCACTTCAGACATTGTCACATGGACATTGCCTGCTCTATGGGAACTGTTGAATCACAGCCTGAACCACTGATGGATCACCTGAGGTGAGTACTGAGTCAGCCACTACGCACAGGTGAAGGCAATGCACTGTGTGACCAGAAGGGGTGGAGTCTGAGCCCACCTCTCCCAGACCCCATTTAAGGGCTGACCCCACTGGGGAATGTTATTTTTCTGGAGATTTCTCCTGTGGACTTTTTCCACTGTGATCCTGGGACATGGTTGAACAATTCACTTATTTTTGATTACCTCTTTCCACTATAATAACTTTTCTGACTATACACCTGCTTTTGCAGGGAGGTGGACTAGATGTCTCTAGAAGTTTCTTCCAACCCCTACAATTCTGCGATGGCACATTTTAATACTATACAGTACCTGCTAGGAGGACACAGAAATATTTAGCAAGCAGAAAATAAATAATAAAGCAAGGAAAAGGAGCTTGCGGGGAGAATGGGGCAGCAGGGTGAGCACAGTACTTTGATAGACCCTTTCCTCCTCTCTGGGACTGCTTCTGGCACCTGAAGGCCCCTTTTGAGCATTTGCTCTTTGGTGAAGGAAGCACCTGCCCTGGGAGCAGCTCTGTGCACGCAGCGTGGCTGTGGGTGCTCGCTCTGCAGAGCTGGGCTCTGTGCACATCTGTGCTACCAAGCTAAGCCACAAGCCAGCGTGTGCTGTGATCCATGCTGGGTAACCACATGGAAAGGGAAAAGTGTTATCTGTCTGACATTTCCAACTCTAGGAGGGGAAAAAAAAAGTTTCAAATTAAATTTAAAGAAACAAATAAGATTTAAACAGCAGCAACAAAACCAGAAAAACCCTGAGTCATTCCAGGCCTCAGGACAGGACTGAACAAAGTCCTGAAGGCAAATCATCCTCCCAGGGGATGAAACAGGGACACCACCGAACCCTGCAGCAACGGAGTACATGGTCCCCAGTGGAGAGCACAGCAACTATGGGGTGGGCACTGCTGTAGGGCTGGGGTGGTGTGGATGGGAAACTCTACTGACCACAGCAACGTGACTTCTGCTCAGAGGTGGTTCTGCATGCACAGGGTGGGGGATTTTTAAGCTATAATCTGATTTCTGTTTTAAAAGCTGGCTAGATCTGAGATGCTACATCAATCTTCCTGATCAATTTTATTAGTGCGTAGATACCCATTTCTCTGCAGCTCCACGGAATAGATCAGCCAGGGAGTTGAGACTTCCATTCAGCAGGGCAGAACCAGGCCCATCTAAAACAGGGCCAGGAACCCATTTCTTTAGGGAAACATTTTTTCCAGCACAGAAGCTCTGTCATCTTTTAAACATTTTCTTTAACCAAGATGAGCTGCCAGGGATGGGCTGACTTCCATGGAGGATCATTATGCACGTTACCGTACTCAAAATGCAACTGCAGATTTACAAACAAGGAGAATGTAAATTAGAATCAGAGAATCCTCTGAAAGCCAACTAGCCCAGCTCCCTGCTATGCACGGGGACACCACAGCTCCAGCAGGTTGCCCAGGGCCTGATTCAGCCTGGCCTTGAAAGACTCCAGGGATGGGCACCAACCACATCTCCTGGCAGCCTGATCCAGTGCCTCACCACCCTCACTGTAACGGAGTTTTTACAATTGATCCTCCTAAAGCTTTGCTGAATGTAAGGAACAATAAATGTAAAAATAAGTTGAATGATCAACTCAGAAGGTGGTTCATCTGAAAAACAAAATTAATGTTGCCTCCTGCAAGCAGTACCAGTAACAAACACACACAGAGGATTACAGCTCCAGCAGCACCAGGGGGCTCACGCGGCTTCTACCCGCCTTCAAGAGACATCTGATATTCCTAGGTGAAAAATAAAATCAACAGCATCCAAGTATCTGCTGCCATACTTCATGCAGCAGGCTAAAATCAGACAGCAAGGTGGGAATGCCTGCTCTGTGTCAGCAGCAAGCTGCCAGGGGCACAATGGCACCAACACTGGCTGCCAGATGCAGAGCCAAGGGTTGGGTCAGCCAGGCCAGGAATAGAAACCCCACACTTCAGCACAGGGTGCTAACATAATTAATGGAGTATAAGCAGAACGTTGGCTGTTCTTGTACAGCTAAACCCTAAAATGTGAAGTGAAATGTGCCACCCCCACCCCAATGAGGTTATTTCAATGAAGAAGCCCTTGATTTCTGAGCCCCCCACAGCACAACTGTAAGGAAATGCATATTGCTAAGCACGTCTCTATAATGGACCAACACTTCTTCTACCACAGGTTCTCCGTATTTGCATTTAAAAACCAGTTGTGAAAGTGTGACAGATGAAAGAGATGAAAGATGCTATGACAAACAGTGAGAAAGACCTCATCTCTCAGCTAGGCCAAATATGGCTTCAAGATCAAATACCAGCAACCCAAAACCATACAACCCACCCCCCCCCCCACTGAACACGANNNNCCCCCCCCCCAAGTGAAATCTGGTCCCAAACACCCTTTGTAGTCTTGGGCTTCTGTGGTTAATCCAATAGAGAAGAACAGATTTGGCAGCAAGGCTTGACCTCTGAGTGCTGCTCGAGTATGGGAACTGTCCAGATTTACAGTAATGTGCAAATGAATGAAAATAGAGATAAAACAGCGCACACACACCAAATAAAACAGAAAATGGATGTTTCCAGTTTCTAGAGTCAGGGGTTGAGAAGTGACAGTCTGGAGCCCAGTGTCAGCCTGGTGTCAGCCCTGTTGCCCAGCATGGCTGTGTGGATCTATCATCTTTGTTACTAGCAGCTTAGTTTCCCGACCTGCTTTTAATTTCCTGCAAGAACATGCACACCTATATAACATGCATTTTCTTTCCAACAGCTGCTAAGCCTTAGATGTTGGTTACAGATTGCACTGAAATAGTTGTGTTGCTCACAATGAAGACATGGGTGCCAGAGGTTAGAGGAACATGAATGTTCCTTGCTTGAAGGCTGCTGTTCACTCCCCCTTTCCACTGCCTGAGTTCATTGACCCATCCCAGGGACCTATCCTGCATGAGTACCATGGCCTTTGTTAGCCTATGCAACGCTGAGTGCCAAAAGCCTCCACCAAAGAGGAAACCTGCAGCACCACACGGGCTCTTCTGGCCCACAAGCACCAGGAACAAAAGCACTCATTCCCACGTGGCATCTCCTGGCAGCAATGCTAGCTCCCAAAGACTTGTTCAGGCTGGAAATAGTGCTGGCCTTGCTTTTCGTGGTGAAAAATGCTGTATCACAAAGTGGCGGAATCCTCTCACGGACATCTCTGCCTACAGACAGAGCACAGCTACAGAAGAGCTCTTTCCTAATTTTTTGTTTGCTGTTGCATCTGGGTAACCACAGAATCCCAGCACATCTGGGTTGGAAGGGACCTCAGGGCCCCCCAGCCCCACACCCTGCCGTGGGCTGGGTGCCCCCCAGCTCAGGCTGCCCAGGGCCTGGCCACGGCCTTGGGCACCTCCAGGGATAGGGCAGCACAGCTCTGGGCAGCAGTGCCATGGCTTCACCACCCTAAATAATATTTAAATTCAGCATTTTCTGGTCTGAGCTGCCTGCACTGGGGGTGGGCTGGTAGTGCTTGGGACACTGCTGGCAATCTGTGGAAAGAGTGAAGGATGGGCTATCAAAACCTGCTGATAACAGGGGGTTACTGAGGTTCATCAAGATGAGGGAGGGATACAAAGCAAGAAAAAAAGAAGAAAAAATTAAAACAATAACTGCAGAAAATTGGGTATCTAAGCAACACAAAATTCAATATGAAGAGTACAAAATCATCTATATTTAAAAATACAATTTGGCATATCCTGCAGACAGAGGTTGAGAAGGAAAGATGGAGTCATTGCCGGGGACATCTGTTGTGCAGCAGCTACATAAACAAGATATTAGGTAGGAATAGCAAGAGATGGGAAATGAGATGAAGAGCATTGCAGTGTTGCAGGAAGGTAAGTGCTGGGTACCCACAGTTACATCGACACTCATCTAAAACGAAAGGTGCAGCCAGGAAGTAAATTAATGCAAGAACAAGAAACCACCCAATGTTACAAGGGATGCCGGCAGGAGACAGTTATGGGTTTTGCAGGGAAAAACTGAACCATCCCTTCTGCATCGTGCCCTGCAGGCACCACCAGCAGCCCCCACCCCACTGCTCCCACCGGCCCAACACAATACTGCTCCCAGGCTCCGTGCCCCACTGCAGCCCTGTGGGGCACAGCAGGACCCACAGCATCTGCCCCAGCCTCCGTGGGACGCTGTTTGACAGCTCTGCTCTGCCTTCCTGGGCGAGGCACCAGCTCCGAGTCCGTGGCTGGAGCCACGCACATGTCAGCACTCAGTGCTCACACCGAGCCCTGTGTCAGACCAGCCCAGCTGCGTGCCTCGGGCTGTGGAGCTCCCGTGGCCACAGACAGGGTGCAAACATTGCAGTTGGCCTGGGCTGGAAGCCCACCTTGCTCTGATGGAGAGGACGTGGCACAGAACCAGGCTCAGCCTGCATCAGCACTGCCTGGATCACGCCACTCAGGAAAGCATCCAGTACTCAGGTGACCATGAGGGAGAAGCACACCGAGCCCACGACCTCAGCTCTCCAGCCCTGAGAAGCCTCAGCAGCTGTCGCTCAGCCTCCACGCGCCACTTTGCCTTCTCCTTTGGAGAACAAAAGGAGCCAAAATTTACCTGCTGCTTAAAAACAAAGGGAAAATAAAACATCGAGAAGTTTGTTTCTGCGTAGTGCTGCACCAACCACAGCCCCTGTGGACGTCGGTTCTCACTCACTTTATAAAATTGATAGAAAGTACATGGAAAACACATTCACTCATGGTGCCTTAAGTTTAATATTTACTTTTGAAGTGTTTTGTCCGTAAAATACAAATCTGCAACTTATTAGGGACTGCCAATTAAACGTCCATGTCTGAATTTGAGATCACAGCCAGAGATTGCTTTTCCATCTAGATAATCTCGATCTCAGCAGCACAAACAGGGCTACTTTCCAAAGCCAAATGCTACGCCTTAATGGTGGTCAGGGAACGCTGCCGGGGCCCCGCTCCCTCCTCCCATCCCCCCCATGCACACTCACGCTCTGGATTTCACCCCAGTTCTGTAGGTTTAAGACGACAGAAAAGCTTCAGAAAGCAAACAGCCTTCAGCTGCGCATCTGAACCGCCGGAACGCTCTACGAAAGCAAATCTAAATGGAGCTGTGCTTCCAGTCAGCGCGGGAGCGACGCGCCCGGCACCGCCATCCTCGGTGGGGTTGGGCTGCAGGGGCACAGAGGGGGCCGTGCTGCTCATCCAGCCAGGCTGGGGGCACAGGGGGGGCTGCCACCAGGGTTTGCACCGCGTTGGCCCCACACACTGCGAGACGCAAACCCTCCTGCGGACAGAACCACACCTGCAAGGAGATGGCTGGAGGGGATCGGCTCCGGAGGGATGCCGAGCAGCAGTGCCTCACCTGTGAGCTGCCAACGCTGCGGCCCCTCCGGCACCGAGGGGCTGTGACTCAGCACAGGGAGCAGCTTTTCATTTTTCAGATGGAACTTACCAACCCGTGCCAGCGTTACGGGGAGGATCCGCTTCCCGCGTCCGCCTCTCCTGACCTCTCCTGAGATATTCTCACTAAGCCCTCCCCATCTGGTTGTGTTGTGATGACGGGAGGCAGTTTATTTGGGGAAAATCAATGGCAAGCCTGCATGGGAATCAGGTGGAGTGAGAGAGAAAAAAATTCTCAACCTCTATCTCTGCTGCATGTAAGAGGAGAGGCAGCGTCTTATTATTAGCCCAGGAGCTGCGTGACTGCGAGCAGCATCCTCCGCTCTGAGCAGCCCTGTACACATGGGGAACACCTCACAGAGGGGTAGGAGGGCTGGGGGCCCAGAGCCAGCATAAAGGAGCCAGTGCCCGGTGTGCTGCAGGCACAGCACCCTGCAGGTCAGGTGCAACCTGTGGCTGCTGCTCCGGGAAATGCCACGTCCAGGTCAGGAACAAAAAGCTCGGCCTGTTCCAGTGCAGCATAAGCTCGTCAATAGGCAACACAGGGCAAGACATCACATCCAGGTACAATGAGCTGCACACAGAGGGACCACAGCTCCAGGACCAGCTCCTGTGCTCCTTCTGCTTCTAGCACAACTGAATCATGGCCACACTCTGCAAACCTGTGCTGCTCTCTGGGCTGCAAAGCTTCTGACAGCTCCTGAGACACCGGGCACCCATCTGCAGCAGAGAGGTACAGAATGGATGAGTGCACAGGTCTCTGCAGCCACTACGTTCATGCAATCACAGCATGGCTGTGCTGGAAAGGTCCTCATAGCCCCCCAGCCCCACCCCTGCTGCAGGCTGGGTGTCCCCCCAGCTCAGGCTGCCCAGGGCCTGGGGCACCTCCAGGGACAGAGCACTCACAGCTCTGGGCATTGGTGCCAGGGCCTCACCCCCCTCAGCAAAGTATTCCTACCTCACATCTAATCTAAATCTCCCCTCTTTTGGTTTGAAGCTGTTTCCCCTTGTCCTGTCACCACCTGGCATCACAAAAAGTCACTCTCCCTCCTGTTCACACGCTCCCTTCAAGAACCCGAGAGCAGCAGTGAGGTGTCCCCAGAGCCCTCTCTCCTCCAGGCTGAACACCCCCAGCTCCCTCTGCCTTTGTTTGTTTAATGATTTGTTCAAACCACTGAAATATTAAAGATCAACAGCCATAGCTGAGCAGGTGCTGGTCACTGAGAGCTTTGAACACAGCACTGCATGGGGCTGACCAGCAGCTCCAGCAGTGTCCCCAGCGCCCACTGACAGCCACAGCGTGTCCCAGCACTGCTGCGTGGGGGCACCACAAGGACACAAACATTGGCCCCAGTGGCTGAAATGGGAAAATAGTACAGTGAGATTTAGAATGGATTCAGCGGGTGAATGAATGTTTCACAGCACTGAAAGACTGCAAGGTGCGTGAACACCTTGGGAGGGGGAGCTTGAAATAAATCACTGAAGTGCTATAAAACCAGAATTTAAAATAGCTGCCCCCCAAAGGCCGAGGTCCGTGCAGCAGGAGGGAATCACTGCCTCCATTTCTTCCACGCTGACTGTGCACAGCCTGGCTCTGACTGCACTGCTTTCTGCTGTAACCAGAGGGCAGAAGCTGCCGTAGATGATCAGGTGTGCTGCGTCCACGCAGGGAGCTCGAGCTGTGGGTGCAGGCTCTCCCCACAGCACAGTTACCAGGAGGACTGCAACCCAAGGAATTTTAACGTGGATTTCTCTCTCAGTAATTTCAGTCAAAATATTACAACGAAATTTTCCGCAGTGGTGTCAGAAATGAACCGGAAAGAGGTTTAAAATGGCATTTGGATTTTTAGAGTTGTTTCTATTTCATTAAAAAATAAGAATGTCCAAGCAGTGCACACCCAAATCGCTGCTTTCCACATCCATCTTGAAGCAACAGGAAAAAAACAACTGCACGTTTATTACAAGTACTCGCTATCAATCTCACCTGAGATTTCACTGTAATAAAGAAGCGATTTTAGTGGTCACAGCACCGAACATTTTGACCCAGACGAGTCAAGCTGGTCCTTGGAACCTGAGAGCACTTCAGAGACCCAACTTTGCACATCTGCTGCTTTGATTAGTGGGTCACATCAGTGTGAATTAGGCATCTGCAAAACTGTGTTGGTGTTCAGAGCCCTGAGCTAGCTAACCAAAGCCAAATTTAATGAGACACACAAACACTGCCTTCTTTAAATAGCATCCAAAGCTCTGCACGTTGTCACCCAGTGCCCTCTGAGCACTCAGTGGGGGGGAGGCCTGCTGCCTTCTGTGTTACCCTCTGTGCTCCTATTCGGAAGGAAACAGTCCCATTGGCATCAGTGAACACAACGTGCAAATGCCTGTGGCCTTTGGGTGAAATAGGAATTACTGTTGTTATTGAGATGGAACGTTGAGGCGTACGGTGCTGATCTCACTGGTCAAATAAATAAATGCACCAATCATAAATAATAATACTAACTCCTGGAAGGGTGTGCTGAGACAGCCAGAGTTACTTCTGAGTGCTGTGAGAATGCCTCAGCCCTGGAGCAGACAGAGCCCTGTGTTCCAAGATGTGCCTGGAGCTGAGTGCAGCACAGGGACTGCAACAGCAGCGCTCAAAGTGACAAAAACCAGAGCAGGAGATATTTGCAGTGTGCTCAAATCACAGCCCAGAGTTACCAATCTTGTTCCCGTAGGCAGCATTATGTAAAGAGGCCATAAAGGATGCTACAGCAAATGCAGAGATGAGGCACTGAGCCCAAGGGCTGGCTGGGGGCAGGAGCAAGCACCTCTCTGCTTCAGGGTGGGTTTCATCAGCAGCTGAATTACCTGCTTTCATGAGGAGCTGGCGTTCAGCAATACCTCCCAGCTCCGAGCCATGGGTACCTCTGCTGCTTTCACAAACCCCTGCATTTCTCACTCCCTGCCTTTCTGTCTTTCACTCACGATTTGGAGATCTACGTGCGCATCTATTTCTGGGCAGACATCCCTTCCCAGGAGGTGCATCTCCTCCTGAGCCGACTAATGCTACTTGATACCACTGCTTGTTGATTGACATAGAAATGTAAGTAGAAGGAAAAATATTCATGTCTGTATGATATTCAGCAGTGTCAAATGCAACTGTTGAGTGACTCATCCTTAGGTGACAGCAGATAGCACCTATTTCCCTTTAGTTTCACACGTTTATTCACAATCCTGAACTAATCAGCAGCTTTCCCCCCCTCACACGCTGTTCCTGCTCATACAGTTAAACACAACCAAGCATCCCTGATGGCATCTGAGCAGAAGGCCAGCAAGCAGAGCTGCCATGTTCAGACAGACAGCTAAACCACTTCTGCTATGGATACCTGTCCCTTGGCAACGAAGGGAAGGGGCTGGTGCCAGCAGCAAGCATCCTGCTCACTGGAAGCCATTTCAGACTTCCCACGAGCACTCAGTGCTGGTGCTAAGCCACTCCTGCTGAGCATCTCAGCTCTCCAGCTGATGGAAGAAATTGCTTACATCTTTTCCTTTCCCGTGAACTCTGCACAAACAGAAAACCTCCAATGCTTGTTATTAAGGAAAGGAAAGCACTGTAAGCTGTGAAGATCTTTTGCCCCCACTCCTTATGATTCTCCTCCTGAGAGGCTGCCAGAGGCTGCAGAGTGAACGTGAGCTGTGCTGTAAGGCCAGGCCCCATCCCAAAGCCTGCTTCATTTCCTTGCCATGCACACCTCTAACCTTACAGAAAGTGACAATGGAGTGAAACAGCAAAGACAAGCACCTCGTGGCTTCCTTCTCCCAAGCTTTCCATCCACATTATGGGGTGATATCAGCTGTATCTGAATAGGACCCCCATCCCCAGAGGAGCCACCCAGCACCAAGTACCACACCGAGTAAGCCCTTCCCTGATGGGGCAGCCCCAGCACATACCAACTGCTCCTCTTTTTTCCACCCTTCACACACGTGACACTTCCAATTGCTGTGCTGCTTGCTTCTCTACCATGTTTTCACCTGGTTTGTGACAACCAGATCTCAGGCCCCTACCAAACCAAGAGGGCAGCAGCACTGCCCCCATTTCTAAGAGCTGCCCAGACCAACGCACCAGGCCATGCCAAGCACCAGCTCACAGCTCAGGTCTGCTGGGCTGACTGACAGCTGATGATGGGCACCAGCAAACAGTCAGACAGTGTGCTAACTGCAGCCAAGGCAGGGTGCAGCCTAAGGGTGGTTGGGCATAATGAGACGCCCACATCGAGCCCGCTGTGTGCAGCTTCACTCCCATGGCTTTGTCCCTACAACCTGTGTTTGAGAGCATGGATAAACCCAAACAGCACCACCTCCTTTTCCTGTACCGCCTCTGGCTTTGCTTTGGACGCAAACAAGCAAGAAGCAAACTTCCCATCCAACACCAGAGCCCTTCCCAGCAGCCAGCAGGGCTCCCTGGCCTTACCCTGTGTGTGAGGAGGAGTTCTTGTATCAGCAAATGAAGAAGTAACATCCATTTCATTCTGCTAACAACATGGGCAGTAAGTATCCATACAAGCACAGCGTGGGGACACACTGCTTGCTGCTGCTGCCTCGGGACCAGCTGGAAATGCAGATGTGGTGGGTGCTGTCACTGCAGACCACAGGGACAAAGGCTCTCTGCCTCAGCATACGAATGTGGCACTGCCAACAATGAGTAGAGAATTTTATTCCCATGCAAATGAAAATCTGAAGCTTCGCCTTTAAGGCAAAGGAAAAAGTATCTGTGCTTTGGGTGGCTGTGCTGCATTGCTTGTGTGCTCTCACATCTCAAGAGCTTCCTTTGCTGATATTTGTTTTCAGATGGAGCAAGAAAATATCGCACGCAAGAACGAATGCTGTGTCTATAAAAAGCCAACGTTGTGGAAGCAACTGCTCCTGTTTTAGAAGGAACAGGAGAGAAGACATCTTCTGAGCCATAAAAATAAAGAACTGGGTCAGTTCAGAGCTCGGGTTTGTGTGAGCTCACGTGCAAAAGCATGTAAGCCATTAATACTCAGCTTTTATTTCTTATGACAGAATTGGATGAAAGGGTTTCTCTCACTTTAAAGTATTCCACTTGTGTCAGTGTTGCACCAGCACTGGGGTCAGTGTGGTTTTGTGACACATCAGCAGATAGAAATTATTGCCTTCAAGTAAGAGAAAATAAAATGGAATATATCACATTACGTAATTCCCTCCATTTCTACAGCTCAGCCCCTTTTGTCTCTCAGTTGGACGTATCTGCCATCCCCCCCAGGTCTGAGGTGGGTGTGACATGCAGAGATCAAGCATTTATAACATAGGAAATATTACATTTGCAGTTTCCATGTAATCCTGAATCTGCTCCTGCTGAAATCACCTCATGATCCGAGTGCATCAAGCTCACGTGGCCCTGACTGAGTGCCACAGGTTCATTTAGAAAGTGTTATTCTGACGTGGTGCCATGAGCTTCCAGAAGAACGTACACAAAAGAAGGAAAAAAGAGTACTTTTCCATCACAAAAGGCCCTTCAGAAGGGAAAAATAATAATTACACAGCAATCACACTACCACACAGCTGTACTGTGATGCTTAAAGCTGGATGATTTCAATCATTCTGCACGAGGTACTGAAGATGCAACATCCATGACTTGACTCAGCCAGCTCTAGGTACTGCTGCCACGTGTTGCAGCAAATGTGTAACAGCAGCAGGAGCAGTGCAACGAGGAGGTGTTATGAAAGGAAGGATGCTCGCCCACCTCTGAAGGTCTATGCCTGCAGAAGGACTCCACAAAGGAGGAATCCCCAGCAGGACACCCTCCTCGTGGCAGTCAGCCCTTCCATGAGGTTTGCAGGTGAATTGCCTTCACCTCCAGGGCTGATGGGTCTTTTCTCCACGTGCTCAATCTGTGGTTCAGCCGTGACTCAGCAGTTCCCATACAAAGATGCTGTGGCTATAATTGGGATGGGAGTTCCCATTTGTATATTAGTCATGCTTATGTTGGTTTCTCTGCTATCTATGATAACATCATTAAAGTCTTGGCTTGAGAGCAGCCCTGAGAAGGATTTGGGAGTGTCCAGTGATGAAACACTCAACATGAGCCGGCAGTGTGCTCTCCCGGCCCAGAAGGCCAACCGTATCCTGGGCTGCATCCAGAGCAGTGTGACCAGCAGGGTGAGGGAGGTGATTCTGCCCCTTTGCTCTCGTGAGACCTCACCTGGAGTACTGTGTCCAGTTCTGGGGCCCCCAACGCAAGAAGGACATGGAGCTGTTGGAGTGGATCCAGAGGAGGGCCACGAAGATGACCAGAGGGCTGGAGCACCTCCCTGCAGGGACAGGTTGAGAGAGCTGGGGCTCTTCAGCATGGAGAAGAGAAAGCTCTGAGGGGACCTCCCAGCGGCCTTCCAACACCTGAAGGGGACTACAGGAAAGCTGGGGAGGGACTTCTTATAAGGACAGGTAGCAACAGGGTGAGGGGAAATGGCTTTACACTGGAGCAGGGGAGATTTAGACTAGCTGTCAGGAAGAAATTCTTTACTGTGGGGGTGGTGAGACACTGGAGCAGGTTGTCCTGGAAGGCTGTGGATGTCCCCTCCCTGGATGCACTCAGGGCCAGGATGGATGAGGCTGTGAGCAGCCTGGGCTAGAGGGAGGTGTCCCTGCCTGCAGCAGGGCTTGGAACTAGGTGATGTTAAGGGTCCCTTCTGACCCAAACCATTCTGTGACCCTATGAAGTGTGTGCCTGCTGCTCAGGGTTATGTAGAGGTTGATGCATGTCCTTAAATACCAGTATGGCTATGAATAGCAAAAGAACATTAATATGCATTAAGGAGAGGTGTGACTGTATATATATATATAAGTACAGTTGGCATGTTACAAGGATAACATTAACAACAAAAATGAAGTACAGAATCTCTGCCCTCCCCGTGTCTGTTGCCCTCTCCTCTCCCAGGGTGCTCCCTGTGAGCACCTTGGCCAGGCAGTGCAATGCACGCTGCACGGTGAGCTGACAGAGTTAGCAGTGAGGTCCTGACCTTCACGCTACCCACGTTTTGATAGGACTTCAATTCTGCATTGTCCTGTGTTGGAGGACAGCTTCTGAGCTACTTTTATCCAAAGGGAATCCAGTCTGCGGATGCTGAGGCAATGCAAACTGAAGTGCAAGTGGGTATCAGCAAGAGATCTGCTCTAAGGGCGCTGTCCTCTCCCCATCTGGACACACCCTTATCTCAAAGTATGCCTAGAGTGCATTTTCTATGGATGCAACTGGAAAAGTAACCCTATGTGAACTGAATCAAAGAGCAGTTTTAATGTAAAAGTAGTTAAGAGTGTGAACTATAGGAAAAACAACGTAAGTAGAGCCATGGGAAAGTGTCAGGGTTCTCCTGACAGCTAGTGCAAATTTGTGCACCTTCAGGCACTTCTCTCCTTCTGGCACATCCTGAGTGTCCCAGAGGTGCTAAGATTTGTGACAGTGACTTGGTGGCAGCAGAATCAGGCTCTTGGCACGCAGTGTCTTTTTAACCGAGTGCCACTAATACAGGATTTGTTTCAGATTTACATCCCGGTAAAATACAGCTTGTGCCACCTGCAGCTGGTTAATGCTGCCCTTTGCTGACAGGACGTGCCAGGGGACACATCACTCTGCAGCTCGGGGACCTGCAGGACAAAACCGAGCGCTCTGCAGTAAAGAATCCCACAGTCACAATTCCCCGAGCTGGATCTTCGAGTCCAGCTCCGGGAGAAGCAGTTTTGCTATGGGAAGCCCTGGTTTGAATCAGTTACATCCCTACCAGAAGTGCTGAAACAGAGGAGCCGGGGTTGCCACAGGCTGACGGCCTGAGCAGCTCCTCCTGCTGCATCTCTCTGCAGTTAGCACCTGGCTTCTTGCAGGCAGTCAGCTCTGGCTGTTGCTGCTGTGCAATCAGTGTGTGCAGTGCACAGCATCACCCATGGGTTCTGGGCAGCATGGGGATGTCCAGGGCTCAGCGTGGGGCCAGGGCATCGCTGCACCACGCTAAGGTGGAGCTGAGCCCTGGGGCCAACCGAAGGAGAAAGCAAGAGACCAGACACTGCTTACGAGGACAGAAAATGCATGTTCTCCATCTTAACCTGACTGCTTTCCACTTGAGCATGAAGAAATACGAGGTTCCCGATTGCACTTGACCTTGTCAAGGTGAGCTGAGCACACGGCAGAGCCGCCCGTGGAGCAGTGCAGCAGGATGCTGCTGGCTTACAGCACAGCAAGGTGTGCATCAGGAGCAACGCTGCTCATCCCAGGGCCACTGTGACCACGTGCTCCTGGAATAAGGAGGAGTGGGCTGGTGGGGAACTGAAGGAGTGAAGGTTTTATTAAAAGAACGATAAGGACATCATTCTCCTTTAGAGTATTTTCTACAGAACTATATTACACTGCTGAGATCTTTGGGATTTAGGCCTATGTGACTTGAGAGGACCTGACTGTTGGAGACAAAGGAAAACAGAGGATTACCTTTGCAGGTCAGGCCCCTACAGAATTTGTGTGGTGCTTCACCACTGATAACAGCCAGCACGTAATGCTCCAGGGACCAGTAGGCTCCCCTCTTCCTCACAATGAAGATCAATGCTATTAGCCTGCTTTGGAGAAATAAGGGTAGGATTAAAGGAATGATTTAACTTGGAAGCCTGAAGCACAGCCCAACATCCAGCTGCTTTCCCACCTCCTGTGAGCTGCTGTCTCCTGTCTGAGTCCCACAGCTGGGGCAGTGAGGTGGGATCCACTGGTACCCCAATCCCAGAGCTCCATCAGTCAATTTACACAAGGATTCACAACCTGAATCATTTTCGTTTGGGTGCTCCATTTAAACTATTGTTACACACGAAGAGCTGCACCTGATAAGGTGACAAACTTAGAAGAAATGTTTTGAAAAGAAAGCTTTGTGAAAAAGATCATGATTTAAAGGCCTTCACTTATCAGAGGGTGGCTCTGGTTGGAAGGGAGCTTAAAGATCATGGAGCTCCCATCCCTCCATGGCCTGGTCAGTCCCTACCAGCTCAGACTGCCCAGGGCCCCATCCAGCCTGGCCTTGGGCATCGCCAGAGATGGGACATCCATAGCTTCTCTGGGCAGTTCCAGCACCTCACCGCCCTCTGAGTAAAGAATTTCTTCCTAACACCCAACCTGAATCTCCCCTCTTTTAGTTTAAAGCCATTTCCCCTTGGTCCTATCTCTATTAGATTGAATAAAATTTGCTCTCCCTCCTGCTTATAAGCTCCCTTCAGGTACTGGGAGGCAGCAATGTGGTCTCCTCGGAGCCTTCCCTTCCCCAGGCTGAACAAACCCAACTCCCTCACCCTCTACAGGAGAGGTGCTCCAGCCCTCTGAACATCTTTGTGGCCCTCCTCTGGATTCTCCCCAACAGCTCTGTGTCTGCCATGTGCTGGGGGCCCTGGGCCTGGATGCAGTACCACAGATGAGGCCTCACAAGAGCAGAGCAGAGAGGGACAATTCAGTCCCTGCCCGCTGCCCTGTGTTGACACAGCCCAGGGTGCTGGTGGCCTTCCAGGATGCAAGCATGCACTGCTGGCTCACATCCACCAGCACGCCCAAATCCTCCTCTGCATGGCTGCTCCCAGTGAGTTCTCCCAGTCTACACACGAGCCTGGGACTGCCCCGACCCAGGAGCAACATCTCACGTGGCCCCACTTCCCAGGCTGTCCAGGTCCCTCTGGATGGCATTCCCTCCTTCTTTGGTACCACCTGCACCACTCAGCTCAGGGTCACCAGCAAAGTGCTGCGGGTGTGCTCGACTCCACCATCTGTGTCACTGATACAGATGTCAGGGAGTACCGACCCCTCACTGGCATCCCCAGCACACGGAGCTGCTGACACAGCCTCGGGCTGCAGCCACCCAACAGCTCTTCATGCCTTCATATTTCTCCAACTCAGAGAAAAGGGAGCGGTGCTGGGCCACGTAAAGGCCTTGTCAGCACTCCTTTCCTGACGCTGTTCTGAGCGGGAGCCACCCCCCAATAAAAAATAATATTTCAGAGATACAGTTGGAAAAACAGCGAAGCAAAGTCGTATGCTTTGGGCAAATGGACTGCGGTTGGAAACGCTGTAAAGATTTGCAAAGTAGGAGGTGTCAGCAGCCACAAGAAAAGGAAGAAGAGGAAAAGCCCCATAGGCACACGGGGCCCTGACACATCCCGGAGCAGAGGTCTCCTGGTTGTCCCCTCAAACCTGGCTGCCAGCTTCTCCATCAGCCCCCACGGCGGCTGCAGCCTCCCCGGGTCCCGGCGCTCCCGTACCCCATCCCCATTTCATTGGCGTTAACCACAGCGAGCCGAAACCGCCTGGTGGTGGTGGCGGTGGGGGGAGGGAGGGGAGGAGGGGGGAACAAACAGCATCGAGTGGAAAATAGGGCATCTGAAAACGGATTACACAAGGCCCATAGGTAGCACGCGATTCGCACACANGGTGCTCCGGAGCGAAGTGGGAATCGCAGGATCATAGAATAAGCGTCGTTTGAGACGGAAGGGACCTCTAACGGCCACCTGGTGCCACCCGCTGCACTGAGCAGGGACACCCANCAAACAGCATCGAGTGGAAAATAGGGCATCTGAAAACGGATTACACAAGGCCCATAGGTAGCACGCGATTCGCACACAGCACGCATCCATCAAGCATCCCAGGCACGCACGGACGCGTTTCGGGACTGACCTTGCAGGCACGCTCCATCATTCCGCTCTACCTGAGGACACTGCCATTCCTCCGCGCTCCGACCCCAGAGCTGCGGGCTGTTCCTANGAAGCAGTGCCTCACTGCCCTCACTGTAACACACTTCTTCCTTATACTCAGTCTATACCCCCTCCTCTTTCAGTTTGGGACCACTTCTCCTTCCCAGCAGCCCCTGCTCATGAGTCAGTCCCCTTCTTTCCTAGAGATCCCCCTCAGGTACTGACAGCTCTCAGCTCCCCCTGGAGCTTTCCCTTCCCGAGCTGCACAGCCCCAAATCTCAGCCTGTTCCCATATGGGGGTGTTTCACTGCTGCCACCATTTGAGCAGATCCTCTCCCTGCTGGCTGTGCTGCTTGGGATGCAGCCCGGGATGCAGTTGTCTTTAGGGCTGTGCTGGCACAGTGCTGGCTCATGTCCAGGTGCCATCCACCAGCAACCCCAGGTCCTTTTCAGCAGGGCTGTGTTCTATCCTTAGANAGGAACGGTTCATCGGTGCGTCCGGGGGAGCATTTAGAGGGCAGGGAAGGGGAAAAAAGCAAAAAGCGGCGGCGTGAGCCACGCGTGAGCACCGCGCAGCGGAGCGGAGGCGGCTGCGGGCGGTGCGGGGCGGGGACGGGCGGTGCGGGGNTGGGGGTGTTTCACTGCTGCCACCATTTGAGCAGATCCTCTCCCTGCTGGCTGTGCTGCTTGGGATGCAGCCCGGGATGCAGTTGTCTTTAGGGCTGTGCTGGCACAGTGCTGGCTCATGTCCAGGTGCCATCCACCAGCAACCCCAGGTCCTTTTCAGCAGGGCTGTGTTCTATCCTTAGATCTCCCCACTGGTAGTGGGGTTTGCCATGACCGATGTGCAGATCTTGCAGCTGAACTTGTTGAACTTCATGAACTTCACCCACTGCTTGAGCCCTCCTAGGTGTCCCTGTCAAATCCGTATCTTTCCAATCTGGAGGAAGGGATGCTGTGGGGTAATGTGCCATCGGTGGCTCTTCCCCTGTCCATTGCTGCAGGGATGTGATCACAGAAGGCCATGGGTTGGTCAAGCAGGATCTGCCCTTCTCCCGTATCCCCTCCCTGCCTTCCTGTGCCCTCCACTGGCATAGGCATTTTGAGGAACCCATTGGAATGAGGCTTCTGCTTGCTTCATGGAAACACCTGGAAAGACAAACACAGGACTGAATTTCCAGCGATAGGAAGCTGCAAGAACACAATCTGCTTGCTTTTTGCTGCTGAGGCCTTTAGTCTCAAAGCTGTCCCTTCCATCCACGTGCCCTTTGCTGATAGCATCCCGCTGCAGACAGCCATGGACACAGCACACAGAGGGGACGAGATGGGGACAGGCACCAGGGCTGAGGACAATGAAAAACAGATCCCTATTTCTCATGCAATAGTTTGTGGGGGTTTGTGAGTGAAACAAGAAACACTGGAAGCAGTGTTGTGTTAAGTGCTGGGAAGTGAGAGGCCATGGCTGGTTGATGTCACCCGAACAGTCAGGTTTTGTTTCTCAGCTGGCAAGCGCAGGGGAAAAGCGTTCTTGGGGCAGTTTGCATTCAGCCAGCTGTATCCTGGACAGCTTGCTCAGAGCAGCCTCCTGCACACTGCTTTATCAAGAGTGTTATTAACAGAAGTGTTAATGACCTAAAAGACCCAATGCTGGCAAACAGAAGAGGAGCGAAGGAATCCTTGCACTCCACTTGGATCCTCTCTGGAAGTGGTGAGGACTTCCCACAATTCAGAGCTGAGAAGCAAACCAGCAGAAGTCTCATTCTTGGTTTTAACCCCAAAAATCTGATCCGAAGCCACTTGAGACACTTGAGAGTGTCCATACAAGGCTCTTCCACTGAAACCACTTCAGGAATACCTTTGGTTAAATTGATGTGGTTACCACGTGCAGACCTAGACCATAATTCCTTTCCTTTCCTTCAGCTGCAAATAAAATCAGATCACTCATTTTCCCTATCACTGCCATTCTTTCTTTCACTTTTCAGATCTGAAGAAGTCACACCAGCAGGCGGAGCGCGTTGATCAGACCTCGTGTCAGCAGCCTGGAAAAGCACGGATGGCTCAGAAACGACTGCAAACAGTTTACTGTCAGGGAATTGCTAAGCCACGGCCTGGAGCAGTGATGCAGCACCTGGAGAAGGACACGGCCCGGCAGCACAGCTGGAAGCAGTTCAGCTGTGGGAGTGGGAGGGGCAGAGTGGGAGGGGCAGAGCCTGGCTCCATCCCTTCCTGAGCTCATTTAAGGGCTGGCAGCCACAACGGAGGGGGGTCCGCCTGGAGATCCCCCTTTGGAGNTGGAGGTCCTCCTTTGGAGCAGTGGGTGAGCCCAGTCCTTGGGATGGGTAAGCAGATCTCTTTCTTTAGCTGGGTTGTGGCCACCACTCTTTATTGGGTGATTAATTTAGTGCTGGTTCTCTGTTATCTCCTTTCCCTACAGTAGTTAATGATGAACGCTGCTCCAAACACAGATGTACGTGTATGGATTCATACCCAGAGGCAGCCAAGGAAGTTAATGACCAGAATAGAAAGCAGGGAGTGCAGCCCTCGGGGTGCAGAGGCTTTGGGAGCAGTGCTGGGTGCAGGTGGGCTGTGACCCCCTGCAGTCACTGCCCCATCCCTGTACTGTGTCACGCCACGGCCACCAGAAGTGTGGTAGGGCTTCCCTTAACTCACAGCAACAAGGAACTGAGGAAACTCACATCAAAATGATCCAAACTGGAACTACTTTAAGGTAATGATCACCTTGGGATTACAAATACTTGTATGGCACCCAAAGTAATAAAACCACAGAGATGTGGTTTTGGGGGACATGGACGTGGTGGGGCTGGACTGGGCTCAGGCTGTGGGACCTTGGAGGTCTTTTCAGATGGTTCTGTGCTCCTATGGTAACAGTCTCTCAAAGCTGCTGCATCAGTGCCAAATCATGGGCTCAAAGCTCAGAGCTGAAGTTGCAGCAGATCTTCACCATCCGAGCTGCTGCATTCCCTCGTTGTTAGCAGGGGTTGGTGCTGCTGTCCGGTGTTGAGAAGGGAACGATTAGCACTGGATTGTTCTCTTGAAGTGCCACTAAGAGAAATCAAAGCGAGTTCCAACCTGAAAGAGGACTGCATCACAACCAGCTGCTGAGCTTGGGGAGATTCAACCCTCAGCTTCCCTCTGTGGCAGCAGAGTGCTTTTCTGACTAACAAAAAAGCACTCCCTATTAAGCAGTACCTGAGGATAACGATGCTCATCCCATCACCGACAGAGGCTCCTGCAGCCTGCCTGTGGGTGCAGCCCGGTGCTCCCAGCTGCCCGTGAGCCCAGAACAATGCTGTTTCTCCATGAAGAGCACCGAAGCTGGAGCAGAATGTGGCCCATGAATTAGTGTTCAAAGTCAGGGAATGGCCGGTGCACACAGCACCCAGCAGCCTTTCCTAAAGCTGGATCTCAACCGTCAGGGTTTACTACACGAGTGATGGCTAACCTGCCCACTTATATGTTTTCTTTTCTGGTTGTAATTGAGTGTTCTTAATTAAAAATCGCAGCGCTGCTGTGCCCTGCTCGGGGTGCCGGCGTAGCACGGCGATGCGGGAAGGTGCGGAGCTGGGATGCGGCGGCCGCTCGTTGGGGAGCGGCTTTGCGACGTTTTAACTGCGCCCGTTTTGTTTCTAAATGAACTAAATGAAGTTCCTCGCTTCCCCACCAGGCGGAGAGAGCGCTCAGCGGTGGAGGAGGGGGATCCCATCTCAGAGCCCGGCGGAGCGGAGTGTTTAAGGAGCCGAGCTCTGCGGGAGGAGGGATGCTCTCAGCTCTCCCTGCGGAGTACCGCCGGACCCCTTAACCATATCTCTGCGTGCAGGTGGCAGCAGGAAGGGCACCGCTCCGCCGCCTCGCCCTTCTGGGGAGCACAGCCCAGCTGAGGAAGCTGGCGGTTCGTGGGCAAACCCAACCCGCTGGGTGCGGCCCCAGCGCGGACAACGCGTGGACCGTGGGTGCCCGGTGATGGAGCGCAGCTCCTCGCTGCGGGGAAGAGCGGAGGAGCGGCCGGGTCCTGCGGAGCTCTGCGGAGCCTGGAGGTGCAGCTCAGCCCGGGGCTGCTTCCACCAGGAGATGCTCACAGAGCGCATTCACAGCCGTGGTGAGAACTGCGGGGTTACTGCCGGCTCCAGAGCAGAGGGAAGTGCCGCGGAGGACATCCGGCTGGGAACCTTCATCCTGCGGATTTCTCGTGGCAGGAGACGGCTGTGAGCGTGACTGCACCACGGAGACCACAGCTGTCTCATCCACGGCTGCTGTGCTCGGGGCTGCCCGTGTTTCTCCTCCCGGAGAGGAGCGGAGCATCTCTCGCGTGCAGCCGCCGTGCCCGCGCGTAACCCTCAGCCCCGCAAACCTCACCGAGCTGCTTCTGCCGCGATTCAGCAATTCAAACTCTCCTTTTGCTCCGCTAAGGACAAACCTGCCCCCTTCCCCCGCCCCACAGCCACGCACCGAGGGAGGGTGCGCGACGGCGCCCAATGGGAGCGGAGCGGCCGTGACGGCAGCGCCGGACCGGGACCGGAGCACAGCGCGTCGGCGGCCGCAGCTCCGCCATGTCGGGGCTCAGCCCGCAGGAGGACAACCTGCAGGGTAAGGGCCGCGGCCGTCCCCTCCCCTTAACCCCCACCCCATGTCCGAGTGCGGCCGTCCCCGCCGCGCTCCCTCGGGAGGGGCCCCGAGGACGGGCGGGTGCTGCGCGGCCCCGTGGCTGCCGCCGTCCTTTGCCGTCGTGCCCGCTCCCCGCACGCAGCTCGGGCCGCTCCGGCTGCGGGGAAAACGCGCGTGGGTGCGGGCGGGAGAGGCGGCGGTGCGGAGTGAATGAGGCTGCGCAGGACGGCGTTCAGCTGGGGCTGGAAGCGGGCGGTGCTGAGGCTCAGTGCTCGTTGGGTTTTTCGGGGGGGGATCAGCGCTGTTGGCAGGCTGAGCGGTTGGGTTTCTCTTTCCCCGTTTATTGCCTGCTTGTCACTCCATCTCTGCCTTCCCTTCTCCCCATGCTGCGTGTCGTTGCGACTGCTGCTGTGCTCCTTACTCCCCCGGGCTCTGAATCCATCGCAGCACCACGACCCCGCTTTTCCTGCTTGGTGCCTTCCTGCTGTGCTCGCCAAAACTTGGCAGGTTTTGCCAGATGTTTTTCCTCGTTTACATATCCCATAACTGTGCTGGGATGGGCACAGTCTGCTTATGTTGTTGTTTACGTGCATGAACCTGTCGTATAGTCAAATTCCTCTGACATTTGTAACTCAGATGTCACCTGTCCCGTGAGCTGAACTGCGACAGAAGAGGTCCGGGTCCTTCTGTGCATTGCTCACCGTTAGCAAAGGAGAGGGCTGTAACTCAGAGCACTGTTAAAAACAACAGAGCCACACGTGACCGCCGTGTTAAATATACCCACACGTGATGGGGCATTGCTGCATACCCTCTGTTGCTCAACGCCTGCAGGCACTTACTAAAACAAGGCTGCAGAGCACAGCTCCGGGAGGCTGCGGCCTGAAATACTTTCAGTAATTGCTAAACAAACTGGCACTCAGCGTCTCAGAGGTGGTGGCAGCGTTGGTTGTTTTTTGGACGTCGCTGATGTTGAGCAGTGCAAAGGACGTGTGTCTCAGAGCTGAAATAAAAGCTCTTCCGTTGCAGAGGGAGACACAGTGTACTGCCCAGCCTCTCCCCGGGGCTGTCAGCTCACGCAGAACCCCCCCGTGTTTTGGCACTGTGACTGCTGTGCTTATTCTGGTTGTGCTCCCCGTTGTGCCCACCAGGTTCCTGGGTAGAGCTTCACTTCAGCAGCAATGGCAATGGAAACGGCGCAGCAGCGACGAGCCAAGAGCAAGTACCAGCTTCCATCTCCATCCACAACGGCGACATGGAGAAAATCCTCCTCGATGCTCAGCACGAGTCTGGAAGGAGCAGCTCCAGGGAAAGCTCGCACTGCGACAGGTAAACAATGCTTTGCTGTAAGTACAGCAGGGCTCACTGTTACAGGGATCCACCGTGCCTGTGCACACACAGTGCTCTCCTTCTGCTGAGGAATGCACCACAGAGCAGCGTGTGGCTGTCAGTCTAGAGCAGAAATGTCAGAGGAGGGTGACAACAAGCAGTGTGTGTTTTGTGATGGGCCACATCAGTTGGGAGCGCTCAGGCAGCTGTAAAATGAGTTGTTACAGATCTAGTTTACAAAGCATACAGATTTCTGGGTATATAGTAATAAGACAGGAAGATGCACCTGAGATGCACGGTCAGTTTCATCAATCCGTGCATTTCACAGAAGCACAGAACTGTAGGGATTGTAAGGGACCTCCAGGGTCTTGCAACAGGCAGCAGGATGCAGAACCTCTGTGTCTCACCTGGCTCGTATGAATGCGTGCACAGTCTGCATTCATTCGCCTTTTAGTCATCCCATGTCATAAAACTATTTACTGAGCTCCTTCTCACTTGTTCTTCTCTTTGTTCAAGCCCCCCTCGTTCCCAGACACCTCTGGACAGTCACAGAGCTCTGGAAATAGAGAGCCATAGCAGTGGAGAAAAGAACAGCTTTCAGGTAAACATCTCATTTTGCTTTGGAGTGGTGACTGTCGCTGTTGGACACCAGTGCTGGGAAAGCAGCAGCTTCACCTTTGGCGTGGGGACCTCAGCAAATGACTCTTGGGATAATCACAGCAGAATCACATTCCTGGTGCTTTTTGTGCAGCTCCCTCTGCTCCTCACCTCCTCACATCCAGATCTGACAACCCAAGCTTTACCAATGTACTTGTCATCATTTCTCAGGACTGAGTAACTCGTGCTGGGCCCCACAGCACTGCCCTTTATCCCAAACTCTTCTCGCTGTCTCTACAACTCCTTCAGGAATCTGTCTGAAAGAATTACACCTTAGGTTAATTAAATACATTATTGTGAACTAATACTTCTTCCAGAAAACCTTTTGTACTTTTCAAGATGGTTATTTAGACTTTATAATCTCAAGTTAGAAAAACCATCAGAAGTTGTGGCCTGGACGATCTTACATTCATTGTGGAGTGTGTGTGCAGCTGTTTAACTTCTATAATCAGGGACTATTTTTACTGCATGACCTCGGCTTCGTTTGCTGTGTATGTAAGCAGCTGGAAACTGCATTCCTGCCTGGCAAAGCCACTGTTCTGTTTGTTGTTTTCTGCTGCACAGATGTGTGCACGCAGCCCTGGGATTGCCTCTCCTGTTCCCAGTGCTGTCCCAGAAGTCAGGTAGCTTTTCTAAACTGCTTTAGTTTCACTTGACTCGCAGCAGCTACGTGAAGGTGCTGCAGGTGGATGGAACAGCCATCCAGATCCGAGCACGGGCACAGTGGCATTTCATTGCCAGGGATGTCTCTGCTTATACCAATAAGAAATATGAATGTGGGATATGAGCGTTTCTCATTCCCATCCCCTCTCTGCCCGTGCTTATGTAGGATCCCAATGCTGGAGTGACGTGTAAGGTATGCAGAAGGGAGATGGGAGAAGTGAGCCGCAGCCACAGCCTCGTGTGTGGTCCTGGATGCAGAACAGATCAGTTTTAGAGGACTGAGTTCCTACCTCTCCCAGCCATGAGTTCTGCCTGATAATGGTTCTCTGTTTCAGTCTGAAGAGGACTTCCTTGAAAGGAGGAAAGAGGTAGAAAGGCTCCTGAAGAAAAATGCAGATTGGATCTGGGATTGGTCCAGCAGGCCGGAGAACATCCCCCCCAAGTGAGTGCTCTCGGGGTTTCCAGAAGCACTTGGATGCAGCTTTAATTCCACAAGTATAAAGGTGTATATTCATGTTGTGACTGTCTTGTCTTCCTCCAAATCAGGGAGTTCCTTTTCAAACATCCCAGGCGCATAGCTACGCTCAGTATGAGGAACACCAGTGTCATGAAGAAAGGGGGCATCTTTTCAGCAGAATTTCTGAAGGTTTTCCTTCCATCTCTGCTTCTTTCTCATTTGCTTGCCATTGGACTAGGGTAAGTTTGGTTTTTATAACCTGTTTTCTCGGGTCTGACTCCCAGCTCCTCCACTGTCTGTAGATGAGCAGCACCATGTAAGGACGATAGTTGTTTTGCTCAGGGTTTCCTCTTTGTTTGCTGGTGCTGCTGCTGAATGCATCCAGTTACCTTGTTCTGCTTTTCTTACTAGCTGAGAATTTTTCTAAAGAAGTGAGGAGTGAAGTATGAGCTGTAGTGAAGCATACATACTCCTCTGTTCCATGGCAGGTATGAGCTTTAACCTCAAAATGTTCAGGAAAAAAATGATAATTTAATATATAGACAGAAGCAAAGCAGGGATGGTGTGGGGGATTTCTCAGATGATGAAGGGATTAGATGATACTTCTTTAAAAATAGCTACAGGATGGAGATGGGAGAGCTCGAGTGCCTTTCCATCAGGAACAGAGGCACGCTGGACTCCCCCATGTCAGCAGTGAACAGTGGGAATCCAGGCACACACCCCTCCGAGTACACTGTACCACATTAGAGATCTTAGGGGAGAAGCCCAACAAGTTCTGAAGTGGCAGCTGTGCTTTGAGAGCCAACTGTCAGCTCTGGTCCTGCTCTCAGTACTTTGCATGAATTCTGAACCCCTTACTGGGGCTGGAAGAGGAGCACTGCAGCAGCTGCAGCCTCTGGAAAGAGGGACAGCCCCAACCTGTGGCACCTCCACCGTGCATCATTTGGGATGGATAAAGGCACAGGTCTTCCTGCATAAAACTAAAATCTCAGCCACACACTACTGTAAAAATAAGATTAAATCAATAAGTGAATTCAGCTCCTTTCAGACTTAAAAGGGCACAAGATGGGAGAAAAGCAGACTGGAACTGTGCTTTCCAAAGCAGCACAAGTTCTGCAGTGTAAATTCTTCCATCATCTTTGGTTATTTCCACGACTGCTGCAAGTTTACAACGTTCTAGTAACAATGTCACATCTCCATAAAGTACTTCATGTGATATTACATCTGTCCCTGAGGTGATTTGTGGCATTGCTTATTTATTCCAACTGCAAAAAGGAAAGGAACAGATGACAAAATGTGGGGCAGCTGTAAAAGGGTAACAAGGTGGGAAATGAAGGGAAATACCAAGTCCATGAAGATGACAGCAAAACGAATGGTTTACAAACAGCAGATGAAAGAAAACGTGTAATCAAAGTGTTTGGCTTGAGGGAGGGCCTGAAGGGCTGTGCTGCTGCTGAGCCCATGCTTATCTATGGCATTCCTGCAACTGAACAGCTTACAGAATCACTCAGCTCATGCACAAATTTCATAGCAACTAAAGGCTGCGTTGTGCAGTGGGCACTCAGTCACAGCTGGTGCTGCTGCCCTGGCTGGACCTTATATAACTTGATATAACTTGTAATCTGATAATGAAAACCAGTTTCTTGCACAGGCTGTATGCCCCTCCCGAGCTGAAACCAAACGCTCACTGCCCCATGTTCTTGATCCTCAGGATTTACATTGGAAGGCGCCTCACAACCACAGCTTCAAGCAGTTCTTTTTGAAGGCACCTGACATGGTTGGAAAGCAAAGAAAATGTTCATCTGGGAGTAGAGGAGGTGAACTGCAGGACACTGTGCTAGCAACAGCTACACACCCAGCGTGCACTTGTTCTGAGAATGCTGTGTTCCTAGTTTAGTGAGAATGGGAAAAGACACTAAAGCTAATGCCTCATATATCATCTTCTGGAGCAATGCATAATGCATCTGAGTCATGCTCTAGCATCTGCTGCAGTGCTTTGTAGTGAAGTACCTTTGAAAGCTCAAATAAATTGGTGTTTAAAAACAAAAGCTTTAGCTGAGTATCTGGCTGAGTCACAGTTGCATTGAATCGCTGTTTCTTTATACTCCATAGCTGTGGATGTTTGTCACTGCCACTGCAATGATGATGATAAGGGATTAGCCCAAACCAGCGTGTGGCCTTAGGTATCACAGCCAGGAGCACCAAGGAAGCTTCCACCTCCCTTGAAGCTGTTCCTTCTTTCCTCAGATTTTGCTTAGCTCTCTCTCAGTCCATGGAGATGTGGGATGGTCACCTGGAAGAAACTCCTCTATTGCTGAAACTTCCATTAATTTTCACTGCATCAGTGTGTGACACACAACAGCCTGCAGTCAAATTTGGACCTTAGTGCCTAATTAAGCAGCCTCCTCTGCAAAGCCATTACTTTAACTCCCCAGCTAATAGGAGCTCCAACTGTATCATGCACACTGTTGCTTCTCAGCCTTTTTATCTGTAAAATAAATGCATCTTCTATTTGCCCCATCTGTGTATGAACATAGAAGAAGGTCTGCTTGCTTTGTTTGTACTAATGGAATGCCTTTTCATTCACTAATTTTATCTTATTTAATGAGAAAAAAGGAATATTTGCCAAATTATTTTGTTTTGTATATTTCAATAAAACAGTTCCTCATAGATGTGGTCTCCTCGTTCCTTTTTCTCTAATAATTGTTCTAAGTGGCTGACAGAGCTTTGCCTTAAGGCTGTTTCATACTTAAATTGCTTAACTGACAAATCAACAAGAAGTTTATACAGAAAATGATCTCCTTGTTGATTCCTGAATCCAAACAGGGGCAAGCTGTCTTCAGAAGTCACTCGAACAGAAACTCACGGAGCTTGCAGAGACATGTTCTGTTTTGTGCTATCATCATCATCATTTAGAAATAAATTAGCTTTCTACTGTGTCCTTATTTAGCAGTACGGATTTCTTCTGTGCTTGGGAGTGGTGTGAGCCTCTCGTAGGGCTGGAGCAGCACTGTCCCAGCACCCCGTGGTGTGGCTGCAGGATCAGGTCACAGCTAAGCAGGCAGGGCCTCATCCTGTGGGCCCCAATCCAAGCAAGGCACAATTCATATTCCATGGGCAGATCCTGCTGAGGCCACTGGAAATGCCCACTTGCAGGGATTTCATCAGGTACATGCTGCTGGAGAAACAGGCTGTGCCTGCTGATTTTTTCCTAAGTGTATGTTTATCTGCAATGAAAAAAATATGACGTTATCAGTTGGTGAATAGTAATTCTCATGAAGTTGAGCTTTTTAAGAAATCTGACTATAAATCTGAGCTGAACCTGAGTTCCTCCATAACAGTATGGAGAGCACTGATAGTACAACCATCATTAGAACAACTGTTTCCTCCTCCACTGAAAAGAGATCTTTTTTAATAGTAATGTATCTTAATTTGTTTTCTTATAGATACTGAAAAACAAAACAAAAAAAACAACCAAGCCTAAAACTGCATCCAACAATTCCTTATGTCAATAAAGACCTTCTTTAAATGACAGCAGTGGAGTGGGGCAGAAACCCCACACACACCCCAGGTGGCATTTGGTGATGCAGAAGGAATTGTGGACACAGGAAAACATTGCTTACCCTGCTTGTTAAGGCCAGGATGGGGAAGTGGCTCGGGAAGGTCTCTGCATGCCCACCAGGAGCTGACAGGTCACTGCAGGAGACATGGCCTTTGGAGGAGGACCTCTGGTAAAAGCTGGGCAGAAATCATTGATTTGACCCTTGAGCTGAAACACAGAGCTTCCTTGGAACACAGGGACATGGCAAAACCTTTTGTGATGAGACACACTCAGCCCTTAGGGTTTTAAAGGACAGGAACTTAAAGCTATCCCCATCTCTGATGAGCAATAAATTTATAATAATAAATAATATTCAAAAAACATTCGTTTTTAACTTTTTCTTGCTCCTGGAGATGAACAAAACTCCTTACCTTGCTGCTGGCTGAATCGGGGCATGCCTTCCAGCAGATGGTGCCCCAGGAGCTGGCAGGCCTGCCCCCTGCTTTGGAGACTCAAGAAATACTGTGGCACATAATGCACAAAACAGAAAGGGTTTGGGTGACAGCCATCCATGGGAGGCATTACAGAGCACAGTGTGTGCAGGAGGCAGCAGCACTCACACACCCACTGCCCCACAGAGCCATCACCCACAGCCACGGGGAGCTCAGGGCACAGCTTTGGGCCAGGCTCTGCCCCATCCCACTGCACCAGTGCTGTTTTTGATGAGCCT
This sequence comes from Odontophorus gujanensis, assembly GCA_013399175.1. Classification (NCBI taxonomy): domain Eukaryota; kingdom Metazoa; phylum Chordata; class Aves; order Galliformes; family Odontophoridae; genus Odontophorus; species Odontophorus gujanensis. Next base: position 63,924 of record VXAB01005340.1, read on the forward strand.
TACTCACCAAAGCCCTAAGTAACCAGGCATGAAGGAATCACCGCATCAAAACAAGCAGTTTGAAACAGGCTTCAACAGTCTGGCCCTCTATTCATTGGAAGAGATACAAAATAAGACTTCATTGTATCCTCTCTCTTTACAGCTGCATTCTGCTTACAGCTGCTGAAAAAAGAGAGCAGAAATAGTCAGCATGAACATATCATCCCCCACGTACAGACAGCCGAGCTGTGCAGCCATCCCACATGGACACCAGGCTCAGGTCGCCTCACAATGAAAAGAAAAGCTGTCAAAATACACACAGCACATCCAGGTAAACATTTAAAATTTATTAAACTTTTTGGTCAAAATAATTGAACAAGTATGTACAATCCCACTGTATTAGCTCTAGTATGCATCTTAGGAACAAGGTCAAATTTAACCCTTTAACGACCCAGCAGTTCCATATTTCAAGATTTGCAAATAGTGTCACAACCAATATACAGTATAAGGTGTTTTTTTTTTCTTTTTTTCTTTAATTTAAATTTGTAGAACCTCAACCTTAGCTGTACTTACTAGCTTACTGTGAACAAGAGTGGCACTCTATGGACAATAATCGAGGGGGTAAGATGGACATTTTTATGTTTGCATATGCAGATCTGATTTAGTAATCACAGTACACCTTCACTTCAGTACACGTGGAGTGTAAACCACACGTCTGCATTTCCTCAGGGAAGCTCAGGGTGCCCATGCCTGATGAGCAGGCACGGCTCACACTGCTGCCTGCAGTGAGCAAGATGTGCTCCCACCCACACTAACCCCGCCTGAACAAAAGGTTGATGCGTTTTAGGCCCCTTTGGAAGAAGAAAAAAAGTACCTAAGGCTTTAAAAACCAAAACCAAACCAGTAACAACTAGCAAGAACAGAGTTCTAACAAAGTCAGGAACACCAGCTAGCAGCCTCCATATTTTCTGACACCCCAAGTCAGAACATAACAATAACATGTATTACGCTGTGTTGCTGCTTGGCATAATCCAGAAACTTTTATTGCTGGCTTGAACTGCAACGTGAGATACAACCTATTATGCCAAACATTAAAAATAAAGTGTATCTTCATGACAAACACTAAAAAGGTTAAAAAACGTAATGCACATAAGGTATGTCTCTACCTAACATTGAGAGGCATCAGATAAACTTAATTTTTTATCTTCAAAGAAGAAAACTTGTTAAACATTTTGTTTTCCCTTCTGTGCAAGGTGGCTGCTTTCTATTAAGGCTGTGGACTTCCTTACTCTAAGCTCTTCGATCTACTCCGTATACAAAAGTCGTGGTACAAGAAAACCAGTGCAACTGCAACTCAATGACACTTCCAAGGAAACTCGAAATCTAGAATTTGAAATACTACACAAAAAACTTTTTATTAAGTCTGCTAGAAATCCGTGTTTTGGGACAAACACTGTGAAAAAAAAAATCTTGATGGGCAGAACTGACAATCTCAGTACATGCAATAAAAAAATAAAAAAGACTGAATACATACCTTCAGATTTAAAAACACTTTTTATAGCTTGTTATTTTATTACGTGGTTTACACCAGGTGTGGCTATAGATACAACTGGTGAGTAAATATTCATGGAAACCATGCCTACCAACCCAGCTCAAGACCTACCTAAGTGCTCCAAGGTAAAAACACCTAAGCCTCGACACAGGCCAGAGGAGGAATGTTTACAGGCATTAAGCACGATATATGTCTTGAAAGGCCCAAATATTACAGCAGAGAAAGAGCGCAAGAGATAGAAATTACATTTTTATGACTTTTTTGTTTTCTTCTTGGGTGTTCAATTTTTGGTCTATAAACTGGAAAGGAAGGCTCAGACTTCAATAAATACATTTGTTTTGAGTATTGGCCTGACTGAGACTGTCCATCAGTTCTGCTTCTAGAGGGTTTTCCTCAGAAAACTGCAACCGATGCTCCCTAACCTCAGCGAGGGCAGAATTACACTGTGAAAGCAAAAACCAGGCCAGATCCTCTCCTTTACCTAAAGGGAAGTAAGTGCATCAATGTTCTTCACTGGTAGGACAACAAGGCCTTCTCTTTTACAGATAAACAACTGAGCTTAGCTATGCAAGAAGACAACTCTGTCCTCAAGTCAGTCACCTTTAGTTAATTTTGTCCTGGAATATATACAAATTATTGGTGGCAGCTACAGCAATGATGTTCTCCATGGGATGCCACGCTGTATGAAGAATCTTCTTGTTGAAGTCCAGACTGTCAACATTTATTTCATCTTTCTTCCTTTTACCACCTGTACACACTTTACGTGGTTTTAAGATGGCACGAGGTTTGCTGCTCTCCCTGGATGCTTCTAAAGTGATATCCCGCCGCGTGTTTCGGTCAAACATTCTGAAGAAGTTGTTGTAAGATCCAGTCATGATAGCACTGTTGAGAAACAGAAGGGAAATGCCATTAGGCTTCCAGCATGGGTACTCAATCCCCACCTTCCTCGCTCACCCAAAAGGTGTCAGGTCAGCTTCTCCACCAGTATCTGGCACCACACTTCTCGTCCCTGATGCACGCCTCTGCTCGGAGCTGCTGGGCACCTAGTACTGCTTCCACTCCCTAATTTTCTCTCCCAGGTGTTGCTCCTGGTCCATGCCCCTGCCACGAGACCTCAGCAGCAGTCCTGGGCTTTGTTCACCTTAATGGAAGCAAAGCAAGCCTTCCTATTCCTACTTTATCCCTTCACCCTTCAGCACCAGAAGCTACAGAGGAAGCACATACACTGCAAACTATGCAGTCCCATTGGACTGTCACAAACACAAGAGCCTTCCTTTGCACCGTGCTCATCTTAATTATTAATTATGAAAAATTGTTCCGAAACAATAAAATTAACCCCTTATGTGAGCCTCTGATGCAGCCCTTCAGGAACTCTCTGCATAAAACACTGAATTAGTTTTTAAAAATACCTATTTTTTAATTACAGCAGTCTGTTTGTCGCTGTCAAGGAACACGCCTAAAACTGAAGCTACGCAGCTCATTCTTTTCTATATTCAACACTACTCTCTACCACCTGAAATTGGAAGAGCTGCTGCTCCATGTGTATGCAGTCCCACACGTTGTTTAAAATCCACATCACCTTAGCAAAGCACTGTCAACTTATTTATCAACACACACTGCCTTCATGGCATTACAAAAGTAATGAGGAGGAGTGGGATGAGATGCTATTAATAGGAAATTCATCCGACTGCACGAGGGAACACAAAGAGTTTTTTCCTTTTTCAAAGGGAGGTAAGCAGAGACTGGCTGAAATTGCTTAAAAATGCAGAATCAAACATTAATTTCTTTGCATTTCAGTTTGTGGAGAAACACCATTTCTTTTACACATTTTCTGCTAAAAACTGGAAATACTGGATGTTTTTTGGTAAACCTTTTGATACAGTATGATTTTTTTTCCCCCTGAATAACTCACAGCCACTTGCAAGTGGATACTGACAGCAGTCAATGTTCTAATCCTATTTACTTAGAAAATTAACTCCCAAGTGGTGCACAGCATCCCACGCGCTCTCAACCAGCACTCCACTAACAATGTGGGTTGGTTTCACTTCCTTCACTGACTCCCATGCACACACATTACCAAATCTGACTCCTTTGGCCACTGTTCTTTTCTAAATTACACGGTGGGTGTTTCAGAGTTAGGCTGAAACATCAAAAGCTAGCTCCTGGTGGAATCAAATCAAATCTGGGACACCTTTGCACTGAACAGTCTGAAAGTATCTCACAGAATGCCACGTGGCTTCTGAAAGCATTTTTATACGTAGCCAGCAACAGGAAACAAACAGTGCCTTGGTATTTGATTACAATGCTTCCACAATTTGCAGGCAAGATAAGCATTTCCATTATTTGCAACAGCTGTAAATCATTAGCTAACACAGTCTTATCTTCCTTAGCCTACAGAAAACACTGAAAGGAGTTTTAATTTGGAGAACAGTGGATGGATGCTCTTGTATACACTTTGAAAACAAAGCAAGGCTTGAAATGGCCAGTTTTGAATACAATGACAAACCAACATTTATTCCAATCTTGCAACTAGAGGATGAAGGACTGAAGTCTCTCTGGGGAAATACTAAAACCAGCACCAAAACACAACCAGCACCAAAACCAACCGACCACATACACACCACCACTCCTCCCACAGCCTAACGACTTCAACCCGACAGCAAAGCACCACTTGGCAGTTTGGGGACAAAAGGAAGAGAGGAGCAATCCAACCCGAAGCCACTCACCCATCAGAACCGTTCCAGCAGCACTCAAATTTGTCAAAGATGCAGTCATTTTCATAAAGGGAACAAAGCTTGCTTCGAAGGTACTCGTGAACCTTTTGGAAACATTGAGGTTGATGTTAGAGACTTAAAGAAGGAAAAATAAAGGATGCTATTTAAGAAAACTTGATCATCGTACTTGATATGTCTCTACAGGCCTGTTTTCCATGTTGAGATCCCAGACTTTAACAGAAAGGTAGTCTCTGGTCATCATGTAGCGACCGCTGTGGCTGAATTTTACATCAGATATTGATGATATTATTTCTGAAAAAAATGATCTGCTGCTAGGATCTTCAGGCTCTTCAAAGACTGTAGACAGAAGACAGTTAGAAATGAAACCAACACCAAGTTCTACAGCTCCCAACATTTTCACCTGCTTTGACAACAGTAAGACAAGAAACTAGCTTCTTCTTTAACACATTAGTGTTAAATTACTTTTTAAACAGTCTCTTATAAATAACTATTCAATCTCTGGCACCTGCTGACCTGAGGACCTCCAGCATTCTCACCTGGAGCACAGCGTCAGCAGCCTATAACTCTCAGGTCTTTAGGGTTGCATCAGGAAAAAGGTCAAAAACAACAGAAAACCCCACACAGAAAACCAACCAAAGCACTGTCTGTGTGTACAGTATAAACACTACAACTGATCCATGAGGTCTGTTAAAGAGGGTGAAAATAGCAGCACAAGACCTGCACGAGTGACCCCAGTATTCTGAGAGTATTATACAGCAAGTTTTTATTTAAACCTGAGTCGTACAGAGCAAACTATTGAGAGGAAATAATAGCATCTACACTTGAAATGCAGTAGGCATGGTTTCAGGAAGCAGCAAAAAAATACACTGCTTTAACTGAAAGTCAGCATCTGCAGTCTATGTTTTAGGACACAAGCTATCCAGCACTGTTCTTTCTGTTTTTGAGTAGACCCTCTTAACAGGATGTTAGGGTTAAAAAAGATAAAACGTTGCCTTAAAATGTACAAGCACTAAGACAAACAGATGACCTGGCATAGCATTCTATATTTCACATTGCAGCAATATTTCCTTTCCCTAAGAAATCCTTATCTTCACTACTGAAAGCTCACCTGCAATGATGCAATGATCAGTAGGGTAGAGTACCCCCCAGGAAAGGTAACCACAATAAACTCCCACTGCTGCAGTAATGAAGAAGAAACAAGGGACTGGGTGCAGAGCACCAACACTGCTCACTTTGATTTTCCTCACCTACCAGGCTTGACACGTCTCAGCAAACTAAAAACCATTCACCTTTCATCCTTGGAAATTTCACCTTCAAACAGTGCATATCTGTGAGAACATACTTTGCCCTATGTGCTGCAAATGAGCACAAAGAAAAGGGATCATCCTCAGCAGCAGCCCAGTTACTTGTGCACAAAGGCAAATAAACTGCCCTGAACTCAATAAGCAGATACCTTTGAGAATGACCAAGACTGAGTGTGGACAGAAGACAGGTCTCAGTGGTGCCAAAAGCACTTGTTCCCATCAGTTTATGATGCACAGATGGGTAACCAGGAGCAGAGTCAGATGGTCAACTGCCTCATGCTACACTTCTGCTTGCTGATGGCCTAGAACAAGACAATTAACACGTTCCATGCTACAAAACTACCACTCCTTACCTTGTCCGGTCTTCACCCATTGGTCAGCTTATCTGTGAGCAAACCCCTACAGATTCGAGCTAAGCAAGAAACCCTCAAAGCAAGAGTGCAGCCCTTACATTTGGAATGCCTATCGCAGAGGGCCGAGGAGCGCATGTCGCAGAGCCGGATGGTTCCTTTGCTGCTGCTGTACACAAACACGTTACAGTGGTGTGGGTGGAACTCCGCAGCGGTGATCACTTCAGTCAGCTCCTCCATGTTGGCAGGCTTAATATCTACAATATCTGGGAAGGTGTTGGTGAAGGCACGTAACAACTCGCATCTGAGTCATTTCTACTAAGAAACCAGCTTAAAAATATATAGCATCGTATCATATGTCATCTTCTACAGCATAGGAAACGGGCAAATATTAGCTTCCACTGTCAGAACCTACACGAAGTAAAGCCACTAGAGAAGACTAAAAGGGCACCTCACTGTTACAAACAACTTCAGCAGATGGTGGAGGTAATGGAAGCAGGAGGGAAAGATGGTCTGAAGAATGTGCTGTGAAACAAGAGCTCCATCTCCCCACAAAAATCCTAAGAGGCAAGAATTAATCCGTATCTTTTAAGCTTTTTATTTCCATAATAACAAGTTTTACAAGGAAAAAAAAGGAATAAGACATTTTTCTTACAATGAAACTAGCCTCCAAACCCCCAGTTCAGCACCAAGGAGGTTAGTTAAACTCACACAGGCCAATTAAGCTCATGGGTGGAAATCTCAGGTTCCTCTATAACCTTCTTCTCAACACATCCCATTGAACACTATACTTTATTTACTTAAAGCCTCAGAAAACTTATATATGATTTTGTAAATACATAATATTTCTGAAACATCAGTTTTGTTGCAGATTTGCCAATACAGGACGTACTATAACAGCATTGGCCAGGCTTCCTAGAAGATCCAGAATTATTTCCACAGTTAATGATACCATTTGGTATGGAAAAATAATTGTTAAAGAGAAATGTTATTTGAGACAGTTAAGAGACCTTAAGCTTTGGAAAGAGGTATCTACTTTTGAAATCTTTTTGTTCTTATTAAAAGTGTAGACTCAACTCCATAAATAAAGAACGCTTCCAAAATTTAAACCATCTAGGTATTCCCACTGGCAGTGTTCCTCTGAAAGAATGCTTGCACTTGAAGATGACCACGACCATCCCAAAAGTGCCTTTCACTGCATTAAATCTCTACTTTTTCATATCCTTTGTTTTAATCCTTAGATTCAAACACTACCATAATCAGTAAAATTAAAATAATTCTCTTCAACATACATAACTTACATCACCTTAGAGTTCACAGAAGGTTAAAAAAAGGATACTAAAACTTCTATCTGTGATTTCTAAATGCCATAGGTTAATTCTTAGGTCATCTGCAGACAGGTATGTTTCGTGATCACTATTTACTGAAATAGAGTTTATATGATAAGTATGTGCATTTGCAAATATCCTTCTGGGACTTGCTTCTACCATTAGGTCCATGGGTTTCAGTATTGGCACCTGAAACACAAGAGAACAGTCAACTTGGGCATAAAATTGGTTTCTGATTCAAAATATGCTACTTAATTGCACCTCACCTATTTCTGTTTCAATTTACTGACATCCTCCCCCTGGTTTTCCAGCAAGAATATGAATTCCTACACCCACCCCATACCATGAAGTTAACGACCTGGGGTTGCAGCCCCCTGAGCTACAAAACACTGTCCAATGACACCTTCTGTGGTTTATACTCTTGAATACCTACATCTTCACTTCAACAGTCAGTTCAAGAAAAGCAAGAAGAAAAAACAAACAGAAGAAAAACCAACACAAAGATGAAACAGTATAGTTCCTGCAAGTGTCTAGAGTGACACGCGATGTAAAAGTAGAGAGCCTTGGTTTGACTCCTACATATAGTAACAACAAAAGAGACCAAAAATCCCCTACCCCCATATGACTGCTTTTCTTGAGCTCATGCTTTAAATGGTCTTAGGTCCGGAGCACTAACCCTGCCATGTGTACCACCGTGAACCTGGAAAAATCCCAAGGCTACAGAAGTAGTCACCAGACTTTCCAAATGCCTCAAACTGACCTCTATCTGACACACCTCCTGTACACTACCCAGCACTGCTTAATATACCAGTCCTGTTCACAAAATGGGAAATATAAATATGAAGAGTAGAACCGAGCAACAATCAATATAAAAATTGAGTTATCAACACAAAGGTAAACTCCTCCTAAATTCACAATGCCAGATGCATAAAGCCAAACAAAAGACCCTACCTGACAGTTTCAAAGGAAACTACCAATCAATCTCTTTAAAAAAAAAAAAAAAAAATTTTTTTTTACCACAGTTCAAATACACTGAGTTGGATAAATGCTGTCCCTAAGAAGATACTTTAATCTGAAAAATTTTGATTTCAAATCCATTTAAAATATGGTACGATTCCAAAACAGCAAACAAAACAAAACAAGAACCAACCCATTGGAAGGAAATATTTTTGTTATGGACCAGAGCATCGTTTCCACCCACACATTTCAGCTGACAACCTTGGTAATACAAAGGTAAAGAAGTACATGCAAAAAAGATAGTTAAAATCAAAAGCAGAAACATACCCGTAGTGCTGTGATTTTGAAAGGATCCCTAAGTCTTCCATCTTCATCTTTTAAATTATAACCTTCAGCTCTTTTATCCCTTTCACTTATTTTCCATAATTTAATAGTTTTATCTAAAATCAAGAAAAATTCACATCCTTGAGAATGAATCACATTCCACAATTAAATCCCTAAGTACAGGGGTGAGCAGAGTGTGTTAGTTGTCTCCCTACGTTTTTTTCTGCTCACAACAGGAAGGATCCCACTGGAGTCCTTCAAACCTCGTAACACGAAATATAATGCTCTCTGCATAGAGTGAAGCATTGAGCCTTTGGCTACACTGATTAGCAGAATTAGTGCATTAAAAATAAACAAAAAGCATGCACTTGGAGGGCGTGAATGGGAAATACATCAAAGCACCCGTAAAGGGAAGGAAAACAATAAGCAGGTTTCATTTTAACTCTAGTGGAACATTCAGTTTGAAAGAACACAAGTTTCTGCCTGAACTATGAAGCAGACAGCTTACCATTCACCTGCATGCCCCTCTGCAAGGCACGCTCCACGTGCTGATCACCACCGTGCAGCAGTGAGCCCTGCACTATCTAAGCTATTTTAGACAGACAAATGCTAAGGAAAGAAAACAATCATTTAAGATGAGACAGCTGAAAGGCTGTTTTGAGTCTAGCAAGGTTTAGATCAAAGTAGACTGACTTAATTTCCCAGTCCAGTAGACAGGAGTCATTCCTGCTTTTGAAGTTTTGTATATAAGATCACTGAAGAACAAGACTTAAGGAGTTCCTAAGGTTTGGGTTCAAGTGCATATGTCAACAGGAGTGGGTTTTTCATGCACAGCTTTGCTCTGAATTTACAACTTGCTCCATGATGCATCAAAATGAAACAGTCCTAATGCTCATAGCACTGATCATCTCAGTAATATGTGCAAAGCACTAATAAAATAATGGAAGAAGAAAAAAAGTGAATGAAAATGGTATAAATATACTCCTAGAGTGACTGTTATCATTTAAGCCATGAGCTCTTCAAAAGCATGTGTAATGTTTTGGTACCAGAAAGGCAAGACCAGCATCCAAACCTTTGTGCTTCAATTTCAAATACTATAATTCAAAATGGATTTGGCGTCATCAAAAATTGAATTTCAAAATTAGGATGATCAAATTAAGCCAAATTCAGACTTTTGCTATGGTTCTGCATACTGGCAGCCCGTAACATTATAAAGAATCCATAATAAAAAAGCAGAGCAGCATGCTGATGGCATGGCCAGCATGCCCCTGGATCGCAGCCGTGCAATGACGCCTGCTCTGCTGCTGCTAGGTTACCCCTAAGTTCGTAAGTCACTGATTGACAGAGCATTATAAGCAGAACAGATGCTGCTCACGATTGGAGAAGACACTAGAACCACCCCGAAACACTCCAGAAGACCCCCACAAGCAGACCATTGGTGAGACAACATTCAAACAACACGTACAACAAGTACATTTTGCAAAAGCAAAGTGTTCTTACCATTTGTAGACAGCAGGAAGTGAGCAGCGTTCTGTTGCGGTAACCACCTAATTTTGTTAATTTTTTCCTCAATTTCTAGACTTTTCAAGTAGTCAAACTCAGGTTCGTGACTCTGAAACGTACTGTAAACATTATATTCTCCCCTAGAATGAGGACGGCTTTTATTCTGCAAGGAAACATAATATTTCTTGAAGCTGATGTTACCCAGTTCGTTAGGAATTGTACATACAAAGTAAGGACTAGAAACTGGCAATTAGAAAGTAAACTGTTACAGTGGGTGCTGCTGAATTTGCTATCCTGGCTGTAAAATATCTTCGCGATACATTATGTGCAGACTTCCTTTTTAAAAACACACCTTTCAATAGCTGTCCACTCATTTGAGAGCACCTGGAAGAGACATGCTGCCTGTGCTGCCTCTCTCAGGAGCAGAAACCAGCTATGTCCTACATGCTGAGCCACACAGCTCATGGGATTGGTTTCTGCACCTCACCAAAACTCATTCCTCTCATCAGCACAATACAGACATAACACAGGGTTTTCAGACAAGCAAATAAATGTTGGAGGACACAGTACATGGTGTAATTATGTATGGTTCTATGAAAACATGACTACACAAAGTTACTTGTCATATGAGCGTTAGATCTAGTTCCTCTCTGGCTCGTTTTAAAACATGCTTTATCCAGGAGTGGTATCAAGGCTTACCATTAAGCTTTGTCAACATTTTTCATTATAAAAATCCAGAGGCTGAAATTACTGCACATCACAACATAACACAGACATTACAAGCACACAAAAACCTCTTCCCCTCACAGACCCATGGGACAACTCTGCATTATTCTCATTTGGTAGATGCAGTACCAAGGAATGGAGATGAAAGCAACAAGTACCTGTGGATTTGTCACATCAGATTTGTGGGAACTGTTATGGGGCTCTTCAAATGAGTTAGCATTAGATAGAGATCCCCATTGGGTTCTAGCTGTAGAGCTGCAGAGCCCAAAGAAACTCCCCAAAACACAATCACAAATCCCTCACGTTACAGGAAGCAACTCATTTATTTCCATAGGCAGGTAAGAAATAATTGCCCAGGAAGAGCCCGCAAAGGCAACCTGTTTGTTCTGATGTTTCCTTTCATTTCCATGCTTGACTGTGCAACTTTGAGAAGGTTTCCAGTTGTGGTTTTTTTTCTCCCTTGCAGTCTCTAACAAGTACAAACTTTGTTAATTCTGAGGCTTGATTTTTCTCCCTCTCATTAAACTCCCAAGCACTTTGGATAGGATCCTCTCTACTTTTAGCTATCTCCATTACTTACCTAACCACCCATGTTTTGGTCAGGCTGTCCTGCCTGGCACAAGGCACTGGTCTCACTATGCTCCAACCAAGCATGTGAGTAACATCAGTTCCCTGGAACTGAAGTAATGCCCTGTGAGTTCAGGGTGTGATGCCCAACATTTCAGCCTGCATTCCCAGCGTGAAACTTTACAACTATCTTAAGTTGTTATTAACACAGTAAAAAAAAAATTGCATGGTTTAAAAATACCAGTGGTAAGTTTTGTATTAAGTTTGCAGTATTATATACTTATTTGATTGAGATTTCCCTTCCTCCTCTCCAGGAATCCTGCAGTTTTACATGTGGCAAGAGAATGAATGGACTGCCATGCCCACCTCCTCCCTAATACTGCTGTGTGAGAAGTGTGACTTGTTAAATGTGAAGAGGAAGTGATGTGACAGCTGGCTTTTGACTTACAGAACAACTGTGCACAAATACAATAACAGCTCCACTCTGAACAAGTGTCAAAAAGAGAGAGGTCCTGAGCAGGAGGCCACTTCTGACCTTGGCCTCTGTGCCTTAGTTAAGTCCATACAGCAGACTAAATGATAAATGAGCAATGAGCCGTCTAGGTGTAGCAGTGTAACATTTCAGCAGCTTTTTCAGCAATAGGATTTTCGTTTCACCACCTCTCAAACCCTACAGTAAAAGTGATGGAACTCTTTGGGAAAATGTTTTATGAGCAGTATCACAGTGAGGATGAAACACGCAATACTGGACTGCCTGATAATCAGCATCATTCAAATCACACAACCAAAGAAGTGGGATTCTGCTTTAAAGCAAAGCACCTCGAGGTGAGCACACTTTGTGCACAAACAAGTTGAAACAAAACTCCACGATCAATTTCAGTCTTTCTGAACCAGGAAAAGGCTCAAATTCTCATCAGCTGTTCCAAGCAGAGGATAAAGCTGCTCCGTGGCGGTGGGTGAGGACTGCCAGGTGGAATGCTGATTTAAGGCTCTGTGAGACACGACAAGGCATGAAATCTGCTTCTCAGCACAAGGCTGAATCTGCCAGGACTTAGCACACACTTCCATTAAAAGTTTTTTTCCCAGGACATGAACAGCTTGGTGAGATACCTGCATTGGTGAACGGGCAGAATGCAGGGCAGCATTATCACACAGGCGAGTGGCACTGCACAGTGGTGTGAAAAGCTGTGCAGCTAGGGAAGGAGGGAGGGCTGCTCCTAACCTGTGAACCACAGACAGCCACATTCTGCCACTGACACCATATCCTTAATTCTTGAGTTTCAGAACTATCACACCCTGATGTCCTTGCAGCTTAACATGTATTTGTTCTTACAAACATGTTTCCTCATATTAATTTTAAAAGAAAAAGAATGCGTCTTAGATGAGCCTCTGTGCAAGGCTTAGGAGAACATCCATGGCAACTCTACAGGTATGACACTGAGTACAAGTTACATATGAGGCATCCACTGTATTTTTGGGGTTTTTTTTACAAAGCAGTGTGGGGTTGAAACCGCTACCAAGCTGACCTACTGCATTCAGCTCAAGGCAGACATTTGGAAATATGGCTCACTTAGGGTTTCCTCAGCAACCTATCCAGTCACACAAACGTCACAGCATGAGTAGATGAAGTGAGACTGTGCAACACAAGAGCAGTGTAGTAACAGCACTTATGTTTTTCATGTCACTGACCTCTTGTTCCCTTTGAAATATAACCACTCTGCCACCTTTGTCTCCTGTTGCAAGAAGATCACCAGAGTAATTAAATTCAACTGTTGAAATAATATCAGCTGTAAACAGAACAGAAATAAAATAGCACTGTAATGTGTAAAGCAAATAAAGATGTTTCAAGACTTGAAAACAAAACAGAATTACAATTTGCATTAATGCAGCCCAACGACTTGAATTACATCATTAGTATCCAGAAATTGCTTCAAAATCCATCAAAATTTAATCATTTACAATTTAAAACTCTATCATTTCTCCATATTGTACGTTTGAGAGCCTTCAATCATGAGAGAGAAGGTTTGTTGTTTGAAGGATCCAAATTGTGCCCTACCCATCCCCATGGGCACACGTAAGGGAGCTGTGCCCACACAGTTCCCAAAGTGAGAACCATGCCTGAAGTGGTCCGTTCGCAGAGCACCACTGCAGCCTGCACTGGTGAAAGCCATGCTGATACAGGCCTGCCCCTCCCCCACCTCACTACTGATGCTGTTAGTTCAGCACCCTGAATTGGCCAAAGAAAAAAGCCAAGTCTGCCAATTCAGCTTACTGAACCAACTCCACGAAGGAGCATCAGCGCTTATACACCAAACAAGAGGCAAAGATGACAGCAGCTGCAGGAACAGACACAAAAGACAAGACTGCATGACCTCCAGAATAGACTGCCCCTGGAACCAAAGCTGAGAAAACAAGCAGTACTTACCACTACAAGCCACAACCCTTGGAGGTGGCAGTAAAGAAATAATTGCCATTAGGGGGAGGATAGATACAGACCTACAGATGTCTGTCACAGGCCTTAATGATACCAGAACAGCAACAAAAGCTACTCACCATAGGACTGTATATGGACACTGGAACCATGCTGGTGCTCATTAGCCACTATTTTGTTTTATTATGCAGGTAGAAAAAAACTGCAGCAGTTGAAGTATCTGCCATCAATTAGATCAGAGTTGGCTCTTGGAGATCAAATGAAAACTACACCCTTGCATTGATTCCAATGTGCTTTTATGTTCCTTTGAATAATGCCCACTCCTGTGAGGAAGATCGTTAGGAAATCTGACCAGTTTTCTCAGTTTATCATTCATGTTGCTTTTTTTATTAGCAGACCCCAGAGACAGGTTTTTTTTTTTTTGTTTTTTTTTTTTGTAGTGCATAGAGATCTCCGTTTATTTGCTTTGAAGACAGTAAGAAAAGGAATAACCTTTCTACAGATTTACCCCAGCCTTCAAAAATCACACTACTGACTTGCTCCAGATTGGCCTATTTTCTATATTCACCTTTAAAACATTACAGGAAAATTTAATTTTGGTTAAAAACACGACGGTGGCTAGTCCTGAGTCCTCAGCCCCAAAACAAGAGAACAAACCCTACACAGTCCATACTCCACTCCCAAGTTTCCCTTAACAGATGTCCTTGTTAGAGCTGACTGCAGGGCTATTTCTAACCAGTCCCTCTGCCACAGCCTCCTCTTCATTCACAGGGGATCTCCACTTGTCACGTGCTGCCTGTTAGTGACCACCACTTCACGTCCCCAGGTCTACACAAGCAGTCAGAGCTCTTTGCAAACCTGACCCTACAGTCCCCATCCAAACAGCAACACAGAACCATTTGGGTTGGCAAAGACCTTCAAGCTCATCCATCCCTCCCACTCTCAAGTCCACCACTGAACCATGTCCCTTAGGGCTACCACCATGGATGGGGGACACCACTGCTGCCCAGGGCAGCCAGTTCAGGCTCTGACCTTCCTACTGGGAAGGAACTCCTCCTGATACCCAAATCAGCATCTGCTGGTACAACCATGCCACCTGAGAAAGGACCCACTGCCCCACCGACCCCCCTGCACAGCCCAGCTCCCTCAGCTGCAAAAAACTGACCTCTCCTGGCTTTTAACTATGAATCCTGTCACTGTGAAAATTAATTCCCCCTATCCTCTGTGCCCTCATTTCACATTTTGCAGCCCAACCCTGGTACACGGCCATTGGTTGCATGGAAAAGGAAAAAACCTCAAACTATCTTTCCCTCCTCCAAACTGCTAAAATGGACTTAGAGCAATAAAAATATTCAGAAAACAGCGTATAGCTTCAGGGTTTCTTCAGCACTGCACGATCTCTTACCTCAGAAGTTGCCTTACAATCACAAGCTCCTAGCCACCAATAAATCTAAAGCCAGGCCTCGCTCAGCCTTCTGGTTACCTGCAACTTTTCTTTCCTTCTTGACAAGAAAAACTGAAGCAAGGCTCATCATGACAACTGGCATCATGTACGTGCACAGCAATTATGAGAATGCTTTAAAGTCAGCCCACTGCTCCTGCATGAAAACTGGGGGGCAATGACACGCACAAGGATGCTGATTCCTTGCCAACAAAGCCAACCCAAACCAGCCAAAACCCCTCTGTGTGCATGCTGCCAATATTACCATTGGCCATTAATACTGATCCATGCTGATTATTTCCACAATTGCATGTTTGCTTTGCACCCAGTGGGTATTTAAATGCAGTGAATGCACAAATTACAAGCTATTCCTAGCAGCTGGCCGGCAATCTCAAACACTGAACATCACAACACAAGCTAAGAGCTCCGTGCTCAGATGGAAAGGCAGCATGCACTGAACTAGCTGAACTGTAAACTCTACGCCAAGACTGAGAGCAGTGCTAGAACCAACAATCTGAGCAGTAGCTTCATGGCATTGTTAGCACCTACTAGAAATATTAAAGCATCCCCAGAGTTACACAGCAGTCAAATGACCGTTCCACCATCAGCACACCTGGGAGCACCGACCACTTCCATCCTCCCAGCACAAATAAATCACTCCTTAACGCATGCAATCATTTGCAAGTTGTGCAAAACACTTTTCATTACGGTTTCAGAAAAGGAATAAAGTAGCAGTAAGTTCCCTCACACACACTGTCAAAGGGTACACTAAGCTACTTGCCCAAAATACACCGTGTGCTATTTTTTACTTTAACATGCATTACAAAGTCAACAAAGTAAGTCTGACAGCTGCTTGTTACTTGATATGTTACCTATCCCAATGCAACCTTGAGATGCTTTATGTCAGGCACTGTGGAAAGGGGCTACCACACGAACTGGAACTGTGTGGCTGCTGGTAAAGGACAAAGAAGAGGAGGGTGAACAAGAGAGCTCAGTGCCAGTGCAGAACGTCACTCCTTCCTAACAGGAGAACTAGTCTGAAACATTAACTCCTCACTGAAACAGTATGGAACAGATCGACTGCAAAGATGCTCCACAGAAACTGGTGGGGGGAGGAGATGTCAAGAGAGAAACCACAAAAATACCTGAAGAAAGTTCAAGTTCTCAAGCAAAACTGAGTTCATGATTACTTTTTTAAATTTATCAGCAGCACTAGAGTTGCTTTCACTTTGGAAAGGAGCTCTAACTGAGTTACGGTCTGCCTACAGACCAGGAAACTCCCAGCTGTTTCTGAAGCCAGGATGCTAGAAGGAGCGTGGGGTGAGTGCTGGCAGCTGGAGACTGATCCTGTTGGGTCCTTGCACCTAAAAGCACTGTGCACTTCCACGGGCACTGCATGACCTCCAAACGTGCTACAAGGCTAAAAATACCCATCCTCACAATAACACAGAGGAAACCATTCTCAGTCAATCAGGTGGCTGTACCATAGGCCTTAACAGAAGCTTCAAACTTCAGCATAAAAACTCTGTGTCTTTTTATCTTCCCTGCTTATCATTTACCTCTATCACAACCCCTGCTATTGTAGTTCTACAAAATTAGGCCTCCAAATCTTTCTGGGCTGCTACGCTGGGAGTGAAGGTGGATGGGATGCCAGAGGGTAGCTTTTGTTATGCTTCTGAGAGGAGCAAGCTCGAGCCCACAAACTGAATTAATCCCACAAAGGAATCATACTGTGTGTTTCTGACACTGATATCAATGCCTGGGCTGTTTAGACATCTAAACTGGGTGTCTAAAATTAGCCACCATGAACTTCTCTAAGCTGGCTGCATACTACTGCTACTGCTAAAAGCAGAAAACTGCTGCTGCTCCTAAAACCAAAAACCAACACAATTAGTTTATAGCCCCCTAGTGCACGAATGACTGTGCAGCTGGAGACCTTGCTTGGCACTAGCAATAGGGAGGCACAAGCAGCATCAACTTCTCCCATTCTTAAAAGCTACTGCACTTAAAGGACAATCACAGGGTGGCTTAGGTGGGAGGGGACCCTGAAGATCACCCAGTTCCAACCCCCACCCACTGCGCCAGGTTGCCAGGCTCCCACCCAGCCTGGCCCTGAATGCCTCCAGGGATGGGGCTCCCACAACTTCTTTGGGCAACCTGTTCCAAATTTCCTCCTAACATCTAACTTCCTCTCTTAGTTTAAAGTCATCCCTGCGTTCTGGCACCACCAGACCATGTCCATGACCCTCCTATCTGTAAGCTCCCTTCAAGTACTGGAGGGCAGCAGTGAGGTTTCCCCAGAGCCTTCTCTCCGAGCTAAACAAGCCCAACTCTCTCAGCCTTTATTCATAGGAGGTGCTCCAGCCCTTTGATCATCTTCATGGTCCTCCTCCAACAGCTCCATGTCCCTCCTGCACCAAAAGCCCCAGGCTGGAAAAGTACTGCAGATGGGGCCTCACAAGGAAGTGAAACAGTTCTATTTTCAATCAGGACTGAAAAAGGAGGCTGATTAAACTTCTAAGGGATCTCAATCATTATTCTGGGGGGAAATTTAAGTAATACAGCTTCACATTCAACTTAAGAGTGTCAGAGATGGCAGCAGACCTATGTTGTGTCCTGTCCTCCTCCTGGAAAGCATTGTACTTCACATCTCTGTCCAGAATCTGTTCTGGAGATGGAATCAACTGTTGTAGGGGACTACGGCACTGGAAAGGCTCGGGCTTTGAGAGGAAGTGACTGGACCTGGACCAGAGCCAGACGGCCGGCACGAGCTAGAAAGGAGATTGTAAGAGGAAACGAAACACAGGCAGAACATTTCTGAGCTTGAAATCAAGACTAAGGTGACAGCTTCTGCTGCCCCCTGTGCCCATTATTCCAGAGAGCTTTTGGTGCAATAGCTGAAAGACGCTCCTGAAGACATCACATGCTCTCACACAGTTGGTGTGAATGAAACAGAGAGCACAGGAAGGCTAAGTGCAGGCTACATGCTCCTAAACCAACCTGGAATCAGAAGGTGGGATGCCCCAGTGATGGGCTGAACTGTAAGACGAGCAGAAATGTCTTTTGCAGTGCCAATACACCAAAATACAACTGATGAAAGACACAGCCAGCCACAGACAACAAGGAATCAGTGTTTCAAAGCACCTAGATGACGAATCAAGCAGATCAGCAAAGAAAACAAGATGCAGAGAGACGCACTAGAGGGAACAGTAACGAAATGAAAGAGAAAGAATAAATGTAGAGAGTTGTGCTCATTAAATGTAAGTAATAGAAAAAAATACTTAAAATTATATCTGAACTTAACAAGCTGCAGATGCACAGTGCTTGTCACCTGACTGACGTTTACTGCAAAAGAACACTCCCTAACCATCAGCGTTAGGATCTGCTTGCACTGAACGGCCTCTTGGGGCGCCGTGCAGTGTGGCAGCGTGAGGTTTAACAGCTCTTCACCTTCTGATGGTTACAGCAATCCCAAAGGAAAAGCACACATCTGCCAGCGAGGTTCTAACCAGCCCCTGCCCTGCCCTCCATGTGCTGAGGCAGCTGAGCACCAGCACAGCTTCACTTGCTGCAGGTTTCCAGCCACTGACTTCAACCCTCAGCACCTCCTCTCTTTTTCTGTGCCTTTAACTGATCTGCTTCTGGTTGCAGGGCAATTCTTCACGCTATGCCTGTCAGAAGTCAATGAAAAATACTAATGTTGCTCTGCAGTTAGGATGGCCCAGGACTGGTACAGCTGTTACTGTATCCCAACATATTTCCTAGCACTGTTTGTTCGTTTAAGATTTGATAGAAATCAGATTTCTATCTCCAAATTACATGGAAATGAAAGCCAAACCTCAGAGCTATCTACACCCACTTGAAATATACACAGTTACTAAAAATAACCTATGCTTCAGAACATGCTATTTTTAGACTCTGCGCTCAGATTTCCACTTTAATGATTGAGAATACACAAAAGTGAAATGTATTGGGGTCAGGAGAATACACCAAGGGTCGCAGTTTTGCTCAGACCAAGTTTTTTCCAGCTTACCTTGCAATGCCCACCTGCACCCATCAGGTTTAACCCTTTCTTTTTCTGCAGTACTCTAACTCCCCAGATGGCTTGAACTGCCCTTAAACAGGGAGCAGAATTTCACCGAGTCCAAATTAAGTCTCCCCTTTCTACACATTTACATCACTGAACAGACTAGAGGTCACCAAGAGCATGAGCAGGGCACCTGAGCTGCTGCAGAGGAAGCATCGTGGCCTGGGCAGAGGGCACAGGCTGGAGCTTCTTCTCAATGAAGCAGGCAGTAAATGGACACTACGGGTCCTGGGAGTGGTATCAGAAACAGGTTAAAGCCCACGTGGTTGTCTCAGTGTGTGAGTACAAAGCAAGGGTGAAGCAGCAGCAAGATGGAGTTGTAGTAAAGCTGAAGCTGAGTGAGATGGAAATGAACTTTACTGTGTGCTCGCCTTATTGTGCCTTTTCTTACAGAGGAATGAAAGCTTATCCAGACACACATATATGCCTCCATCTTAAAGCACATTATAACGTGGTGAAGGTAACAGAATTAAATTAATAGTAAAGCATGTTAGTTGTCAGGACAGATCCTCTTCTCCAAGCACACAAAACCTTGATCATTTTAACGAAGGCTGAAGATTGAATGGAACTTACTTTTTCCATTATTTTTGTTTCTTAAATATAGTTACTCACTTGTAAATCTAGGCATCCTCGCTTACTTCCCAGTGGCTTAACACCTCGTTTTTATGGTTGGCTGATAGGGCTGGAATTCAGGAGAGTGCTTATTAATAAACACTACTGTCTGAGAGCAACATTTTTAGGGAATTGTGCATTGTTGAATAAAGGGTGAAGATGAATTCTTGGTCCTGGGGCTGTACGAAACAGCACAAGACAGAAGTGTTCTACCTGAAAGACTCAGGCTACTTCCTCCAGAGGAAGCTGCTCTATACCAAGGGCTCACTTCAAAACTGTATGCAAAAGTATTTTCTCTGTCCACATTAAACAACCAACCAACCCACCACCAAAGCACTTCCCAAAGCTGATTTCATGCATCTACATGTGAGCTTTCGATCCAACCCAACAGAACAACACACACCAGGCAGGCAGTGATGCTTCTGAGCTCAAAGGACGGCTCTCGTTTTTTGGAGGAACTGAAGTTCTGCTCATCTGGAATACCCTATAAAGGTCCATCCCCAGGTTAATAAATGAGTTCCAAGGAGTTGTGGTCCATTACAGAAGGGCACTGCGTGTTTATTTGCACAACTAAGCAGTACACTCAGCTCCTCCTCAACAGATTTCCAGTGAAACTGAACAGGTGAAGACTTCAGCCTACAGGAAAGCATGAGTAGTGCTTTCCGTGGAGCAGCTGTACCTCAGTGCTCATATCTAAACACAGGAATCTGTATATCTTACTAGAACAGAATTAAAATGGCATTTACAGAAGGGGAGAGTTCAACACAATCCAAAAAACCATAGAGATTTGGGGGGGAAGGGGGGGGATGGGGAGCTAAAAGCAAAACTCAAAGAAATCCCAGTGTCAATAAGAGGAAACCCAAGACCTCCACAGCACACAGGTTCACATTCCATCACAGACACCTCAAGTGCTTCCAACCTGTCACCAGCACGGGTCAGTTACAGAGATTTCCAGCAACACTATGAATATATGCATATACATGTACACATACTCTGCTAAATGCATCCAAAAGCAGTCACTAATTACATGGAGCATGACCGTCCCAAAGGAATTTGGGAATATCTGAACATTGTTTAAATAACTGTTTCAGATTTTGTTTAACAAAACAAAGCAAAAAGCCCACAACCTAACCCCCCAAACCCACCCACAACATTCCTGAACATGCAATACAAATTAAACCCTGAAATCTCACAACCCATTAGGCCTCGAGCAGCAGCAAGTAAATAACTGAAGCCTACATTAAGGAAGCTAATTTCTAGCACAAAAGGTAACACAGGAACGCAAAGTTCCATGGGCAATCAGCATGGTTCTTACAGCTACGTCTACACTAACAACCAAAATACAAATTACACTGTTTTATTTTTCTTCTCCAGAAAGACTGACAGCACAGCCATCCCCAGGGCCGGCCCTTTGCTTCAGGATCTGCCTCTAATCCAACCCTCCTCCTGGAATCGAATCACACTCCTGCTTTAGGAAACGACCTATTTCCAAAACCAGCGTGTTTTCCTGACCTCTTTATAGGGCCACTCTGAGCACAGCAAACACTGCTCTTCTATTCCATTCACGAAGAGCACTGCACAGATTTCAGGGATTACTCACTGAAGAAACTGGAACAGAAGACACTGGAGAGAGAAAGTGATTTTCTACACTGATGGCTTAGAAAAAAATCCCATGAATGGAGGATGGCTGTTGCAAGCCCGACCACAACAAATTGCCATACCTAGTACTTCCACTAAGGCAAGGCATTAGAGACAACTGTTGAACACAGAGCGTGCTCTAGAACTGCACTTCAAGAGGAAGCAAAATTCTGGTTAAGTTGCTTGATTATCAGGCATCTTAATTTCTACCACTGACTGAGCTGTTTGCAAGCACACCTAGCAGAGCAGCCTGTGCTCACCCTATCAGACAGACACTTGGTGCTGCCATTTCAGCTTCTCCTTGCAGAGCTCACTCTTCACAAAAAGGGGCAGAAGTACAGAAAAGTTATGTTTTCTCCATCACAAACCTTGCCACTGCACTCATGGCAGTTACGTGCAGTACTTGAAGGGAGGTTGACTCAGGTCAGCCAGAGCACAGCCAATACATTTAGATCTGTTTGGTAAAAGATGCCAGAAAATAAATGGTAATTAATAGATATTCCTATAGCCGTGACCAACAACTTAGCAACAGAACTGAATTCTCAAATTCAATCGATTTCAGTCAAATCCAGGCCATTATTAGCAAATAAACTGCATATAACATGCACTTAACCCCTATTTCAGGACAGAAACAAACAGGAAACTAAACAATACCAGAGCACAAAACAAAATATGGACTTCAAGTCACAAAGTCTTTAAGTAGTTCTCATATTCCAGTAGGAAAACAAACTTCCTATCAACCTTGATAAAACCAGGTAACGAATGATCACTTGTTATAAACTGCCCTATGAAGAAAACTAGAATTCCTTATAACTGATAGTGTCACAATTTGCAATCCTTAACCCAGGAGAAGCTGCACTCATGAGGTACGTCTGGGGAAATTCAGAAGCACTGAGCATAAGCATCCCCACTTCCTCTCCGCATTTCAAGTCACTCACAACAGAGAGCACTCTCCCCTCATGGAGAGCTCAGCCTCGGTGATATCTCATCAGTAACATTCGGTTCCTCTCTGAAGAATCCTGTTATGCACTTAAATAATTAACTGGGTTTAAGAAGTACTGGTATTTCAAAACCCAGAGCTGTCCAGCTCTGCACAAACTTGCACGGCTCAGCTGCAGGCTGGGAAGCAAGGTGCTCAGGGTTGTTCCACTGCACAGGAAGAAGTAACTCTTAGTTACACACACAGGTGCTAAGGAAGGAAGAAAGAACCAGCCAGGAAATCCATAAAAGCCACTCAAGTACATTACTAACAGAACTTCAGCAGGACACTACACAGCGAAAGCATGCTTAGGAAAACAAAAACAACTGCCTGAGCTGACCATTAGCTCCTCCTGCAGCTTATGTCCATTCCTCCCAGAGCTGTTATTTGAATGGAATGCCCAAACAAGTGACACGATAACGAAAACATCGTCTGCTTTACTGCCCTGTAGCAGACAGTAAAGAAAAACACTCAGTGCACCCAGAAGATGACACCCTGGGATTGCAAGTTTTTCCACTTAACACGTTTCAATTCGCACAGTAAAAGTGACTGTAACAGCACAGAACGATGTTTCACACATTTCACACCCTTTTCTCAAGCCTATCTCCAACCCGAACAGTTGGAACACAGAACATTTTGGAAAGAAAAGAAAGCATTTTCCTACTGAACCTCAGCTAATCCTCATGCTGTTTCCACAGAGCGCTGAGAAACGCTTCTTCCAGGCAGAAGGCTTATTATCCCTTCTCATCCCCAGCCACGCTGTGTGCTTGCCTCGCACCCCCAAGGCCGGGCCCTTTCCACTCCTTAACAGCCGTGCTCGGGACAGCGTGCAGGCAGGCACACAGGATGGATGCAGGGAGGATGGATGGAGGCAGCATGCAGGCAGGCACACAGGATGGGTGCAG
The DNA here is from genome assembly GCA_013399175.1 of Odontophorus gujanensis. Lineage (NCBI taxonomy): Eukaryota > Metazoa > Chordata > Aves > Galliformes > Odontophoridae > Odontophorus > Odontophorus gujanensis. Next base: position 87,342 of record VXAB01005340.1, read on the forward strand.
GCTGCAGCTGTGCCTGGGGTGAGGGCAGAGCCGCACGGCTCCGCCGTTCCCTTCGCGTCAGAGCGGGACCGGCCTTGCCCGGCCGACTCCAGCTGTGGGATCCGCGCATCCCCGGCGCTCCGTTTTCGTCCCGCCCGGAGGAGGCCGCGCCCGCCCCGCCGTGCCGCNACGGGGGCAGCGGCTGTGACGCCGACGGCGAGGGGGATGAGGGGGACGAGGAGGAAGAGGAGGGCCCGCGCTGCAACAAAGTTCTGACAGCGCTTTTTTGATATCGCTGTCTTTTTTCGCCCCGTTGAGGCGCCTTGAAGCCCCATAAACTCACATAAGTCAATGGGCGCGTGTGATCTGAGCAAAGTGAAGTGCAAATAGCTGCTAATTGAGTTAGCCTCCTGAAATGGGTGTGCGTAGCTGTTCGATTTCTAACGAGCGAAAAAAGGAGAGTTTGGCCTCTGCCCCGGGAAGCAGCGATAGGAGCGGAGGTCACGGCCCCACTGGGGACGGTCAGGTCGGAGTCAGCACAATGTCCTCTCCAGGGAGGAAGAAAGGGACGCTTTGCTCTTGGCACGCTTTGCAAGGAAAGCTCCTGACGGAGATGTTTCCAAGTGTCCTCCCAAAATAGCGCCGTGCCAGGCAGCCACTCCGTGCCCCCTGACACATGCAGTGCGAGGTGCTGCTGCCCTCTTGTTTCTCATCCTTTTTCCCATCATCTGCTTATAATTAAACAAAGCCCTGCGCTGGCGGTGTGATGTTGGTCTTTCACAGCTGCTGCGTGGAAAACAAAGCATGCTGGAAGTGTGTCTGTACTAAGAAAAATTTGCAGTGCGAGCCACAGAAGTCGCGTTTATTGTAGAGCGATCCACAACTAATTGGCATGAGGAATCTGTTTTCTGTAATAGATGCATATTATATGCTAATTGACATAACAACATCTGATTAGTTGTAGGTGAGAAGAGCAACAGATTTCTCCCATGAGATTTTTGTCTGTCTTCCAAACCCCAGAGGAAACCTGTGGTTCAGAAGCTGGAATCTTCCCTTGCAGTGGTCCTTAACCTCGCTGCCTACATTTCTGACCCTCTGGTTGTCCATACGACACAGAAGTGTATGGTGAGGTTCAGTCCTCATGCTTCCTTATGCCCTCAGGACTTTGTTTACTGCTGTCCCTGAAGGGCCGGGCTGCGGGCAGAGCGTAGTGTCCCCTCGCTGCCACCAGCATGTGTCCCCTGCAAGACCCTGTGATGCCAGGTCAGCTGTTCCAGGAGGCAGCAGCCCGACCTTTCTCCTCGGCGCTTGCTTGGCCGCTGCTGCGTGTTTCCTTTCTGTGTCATGGATAGCTTCTGTATGAGGGAGCGGAAGGAGTGATGGCATAGGGTTTGCTCTCTGTTTACAGCTGCGAAGGCCCTGGTTGGTCACAGCTTCTGGTCCCACACCCCCCCTCAGTGCTCCTGACCTAAGCTGAACTTCACGCAAAGAACGAGCAGAAGGGGAGAACGGTGAGCACGGCGTGTGCCAGCCGGGATGGCTGCACCTTGGGAACTGCAGACAGCTAAAAGCAGAGATTTTTCCCACAAATAGAAACAAAAGATATTCTCTGATAGCTAAATCACCCCCGACAGAAGAAGCTCTTCTATTGTGTTTGTCACGCTGTGATCCAGTAATTGCTCGCTGGCACTGTGAGGAAAGAACTTGAGCTCAACAAAAACTTCAGGCAGCTTCTCGGTGCTGTGAGTGCTTCTGTACAAAGCATGGCTTTAGTAATGCCAAAAACATTGCTTAATGGAGGGTGTCTTGGTTGCTTTGTAGCTTGGTCAAGGAGGCACAAGAGTTTCCCACTAAATTACATCAGATTTGACAGTGGTTCTGCATAAGAGCTGTTGTGTTATTTTCCCTCCCTGCATGGATCAGCTCCTGCCTGTGCATGTGAGCAATGCCGAGCATTCCTCCTCGTGGGTGTCACTGAGAGCTGAGGCTGTGAGCGTAGCTGTGCTAACAGGCTGTTGCTACTGGAAGAAAGGATGTTAGTGTTTGCTGTGCTATAAATTATAATTGGACTCTCTGCTTCCTCACTCCCTTTCCTTTTCATCCCATCTTAGTGCATTTTGTGCTTATTCCTCAAGAGTTTGGTCAGTTCTTATTGCCTTAATTAGGATTTTGAGTGAGCTGCCTGAAAATATCACCTTGTACTTGCTGCGTCCTGCACCAGCACTCATGCCTTTCTCCAGGTGCCTCTAAGAGGTAGTGGCAGTGTGCTGAGGATGCTCTGGATGGAGCTAATAGCCTCTGTGCCACCTGAAAGGTTGTTGGTGGTAATGGGTGATACTTGCTTTCAGTCCTTCTTGCAGGCAGGTTACTTCCTCAACCGTGGATCTTCGGGCTTGTAGCAAGAAGAAAGTTCTCGCAGCAGTTCTCTGTGTTTTTGCATGTGTGGGTTCTTTGCATAAAGCCAGGGGTCCTGCCTTGTTGCGGCTCTGATTCCTCTCGGTTCTCTTTGAGGTTGTGACTCCCTCTGACAGAAGCTGCTCTGAGCTCTGCTGGTGCTGCCCGTGCCCCAGGGGCTGCTCGCTGCACTCCCAGCAGCTGGGTCCTGGCAGGGGGAACCCAGCGTGTTGTTACGCTTCTGCAGTTTCAGCCAAATATTTGCAACCTTGTTAATGTAACGAAGAACAACGAAGCCTCTCTTTTGTCACTGGCTGAATTCTCTGGTTTAGTTTTTTGTTGGTGGGTTGGGAGAGCATGCAGTACTCTCTCTTGCCCAGGTAAGGCTTTGTTTCGGGGGCAGTCAGAGCCACTCAGCTGTGGTGTAGCGGCCGTCCAGGGACAGCACCTTCCTGAAATACCGATTTTCAACGTATTATTTGGTTTGCGCGGAATTGCTCATCTCTGCTCTCAGATTAAAGTAGAAATGATCTCGATTTCACAACTCTGAGAAGACGGATGTCAGACACAAAAGTGAGTTACTCATCTCCGTGAGAGCACAGCTTCTGTTCTGTGACACTTTGCTAAATGTCAGCGTTGCATTCGCTCCCAGCTGCAGCTGCTTCGTTCTGTGCAACTGCTATTAACACCTCCAGACGTCCCTGGGTTCGCCTGGCCTCACCCAGCTCTTAATTGCAACTTGTGCATTTTCCAGTGGAGAAGGAAAGTTATAAAGCTGTCACAGCGAAGCCGTGAGTCACTCCTGCAGGTGTGGCCGCAGATACTCCACACCTTCACTTGGAGACAGAGCAGTCGTTACCTACGTTGAACGGCACGGCAAGTTAAGCATGATAGAGGATTAATTCTGCTCTGAACTGTTTCCTCCTGCATAAAAGACATGAGGATGCTTCATGGGGCGGAGGTGAAGGGAAAAGAAACACTTTTGTTTGAAGAAAATAGCATTTGAATTCTACTGTAAACACTTCAGTAAGAGGAACTCCTCTTTATTTGGACGTGACAAGGAGCAGTACTTCTAGGACTGGAATGTAATGATCAGTGTAGGAAACAGCATCTTGTCTTGCCACAGCTTTTCTACTTTAAGGTGAAGAAGACTCGAATGAAGACAATGGCTTTTTTCCCTTTTCCCATGCTGACTGCAGAGGAAGATTTGCAGAGAGGTGGAAGGGCTGCGTGGAGCCAGTTTTGAAGTGTTTGAAGGATGAACAGGACGAAGGAGCCCTTGCTCTTGCATTGCTGTGTGCCGCAGGGAGTGCATGCTGTGGCAGCATGGGGTGGTCTGTCTGCTCACCAGTCTTTAATTCAGGGAAAGTGTGAAGCGAAACTCATAAATGTTTGACCTCTTTTTTTTTTTAAAGTGAGTTGGGACTGAATGAAGTGTTGAAATCCTGCACACAGACAGGTGCACTGCCTTCTCTTTGTCCAACCGAGCCACGTTGAGGTTGGTTGGTTTCCAGGCTAGTCATCCTTTCAAGGTGTTTGACATTACGGTAAGAATTAAAGCCATGCTGAAACGAACATAAGGACGTTTGAGCCACGGTGACATAGTGGAACAAATGAGGTGTTGAAATCAGTGTTGAAATAAGTGAGGCTGACGATGGCAGGGCTGGTTGGAAGGCTCAAACAGAGCGCTTCAAATGGCAGCACTGACAGAGCACGCTGTCATACAGGCTCTACCTGCTGGAATCTTACATAATTGTACCAGACTTCAGTTCTAGCCCTCTCTGCTCTGTGCAGAGAGCTCTACTCTCTGCTCTACTCCTGCTGCTGCTGGGAGGAGGGGGTCCGGCCTGGGCATGCTGGTGTGGTCCTTCAAAGTCCATGCTGACCAAAACACTATGCAATTTATGCACGTGCTGGAGGTCCTCCAGAACGGTAAAATACATTTCTGTCAAAAAAAGAGAGTAAAGAAATGCTATTGATTATTTATGATTGCTACTGTTTGATCTGTGCAGCCTGGCAGGGAATAGATCTCCAAGCCTTTAGGTGGGACCAGGGCTCTAATCAGGGCTGAATCTTCCTTCTCAAACTGAGGAAGAACCTTTGCCTTCTGTCCTCCAGCAGTGAACGAAGCACTGCTGCTAAGTGTGGGTTTACCTTGGAAAGGAGCCAGGGCAAACAAGGCTCTGGAGGAAAGAGGCACGGCCATCGTGCTTATTTCAGTTATTTAGCTGTCCTGTATTCTTACCACAAGCTTATAAAATGTTTACTGCCACCTCTGGACTGAAGTTTACTGATTGAAATGGAGTACTCTGGCTGTGCTGCTGGAGCCCTCTCCTTGGTGATGGCCCTTCCAGCTGCACGTTTGTTCAGATGAATCACGGTTTTGCTGCTGATGTCGATTCCAGTAAGCATTGCACAAACTCGTCCACGGTCCTCCTGCCTCCAGCACATTGGCAGCTGGTGTCGTCGTTGTATTACAAGCCTTGTATATCAAAGCCTGTTGTTTGCTTATGCCTTTAATAGATACCAGCTGTTGAAGAACCCCAGGGAAACCCTAAATCCCTCTCTTGAGGGCCTGGAGAATGATCTCAGGGGCCCATGGCAGCCCAAGATCCATGTGGCAGTGTGTCGTCAGCTTCCCCACACCAGGAGAAGCAGTTACAATCCAAACAATTCCTCGGGCTCTTACTGAGGTCACAGAGAAACTTGTTTCCATTTCTGATTGGGATGCAGTGCCCTGAGTGACACGCTGCGTGCCGGGCCAGCCTTGCCCAGGGTTGCTCCTTTCTCAATCTGATATCAGCCTCTCACTTGTTGCCTTCCAGGTGTAGCGGTCCCTATCCCAAATCCAGCATCAGGTTTCAGGCAGTCTGATGGGAACTGAAGAAGTGAACATTTTCTCCTCTAATCAAAGCAAAACCTCCTCTCTTTGGAGGCTCTGAAGATGGGGGGAGCAGCAGGGGGAGCTGGGCTTGCTCCAGAGCTACTGGAAAGCCTTTGTAGAAGACTGGAAGTGGAGCTGCTTAGAATTCAGAGAAGCAAAATTTACTTTGAAGTATAGAGCCACATGCTGCATTCAGAACAGCTTCTGATCTGGGGGAGAAGGTTCTTGTGTGGAGCCGTGGTAATGAGGCAGGTTTTGGTGCTCTCCCTCCTGCATGTGCAATGAAAGGTGAGCTCCTGTTCCTGTGACAGGAGCAGACTGGTAGGGCTGGGAAGGCTGCTGTCCCCCAGCGTGGCTGTGGAAAGCTTGATGCTTCTGAGGAATGGGGCAAGATTCTCTGTCACGGAATCACAGAGTCGTTAATGCTGGAAAATACCTCTAAGATCAGGTTTGACCATTCAGAAGATCCCAGCCTGAAAATGGCGTTGCAGCTTCCATGGAGGCAGTGGCTTTCTGCTGACTCTGCATTCCCCTCCACCCTGTGGCCACTCCGCTAAGCATCGGCAGATGTCGCTGAGATGCAGAGAGGGCAGAGCACGGGAACAGCGCATCCAGCTGAAATGGTCTGAGGGGTGGACCTGACAGCTGAGAGATCCCGGCTGTAATGGGGTGTGCGGGATGAGCCCGGTGCCTGGAACAGCCTGAGCATGGCCCAGGGTGCGGGACGGGGGGGAGGAGGGTGGTTGGTTCAGGTTTGCTGCTCATTGTTTTTAGAGCTGAAATGATCCAGATGATCCACACTTGTGCCGTCGGACAGAAAATGGAGCGGGCTGCCAGCAATCAGGATGTAATGCTAACACGTTCGTGCTCCTTCTGAGCACCGTTTGGGCAGACTGTATCAATTCAGCACTGCTGAATCTAAATAAATGACCAGCTGTGCCCTGCAGAATGTTATCTGTCAGTACCCTGCAGTGAGAACATTGCCAGCTGGAATGGCTGTGTTGCTCACGGAGTGTATATTGACACTGATAAGGGAAATTTGGCTAGGTGCTGCGGAAATCAGGAAGCTAGCACAAGGCTGAATCTACGGCTGTGACCGTGGAGCTTCAAATATTGATTGAGGGTATAAATATCGTATTTTGATTTCATTTCATCTCAGCGATGGGCTGCAATGAAAAGCTCATCCAAATATACTGCTATCCATCAGACACATGCAGAGCTTAAAAAGAGGGGTTTTTTAAGCATTAAAACTTCATAGACAGATTTAGACCTTCGATTATTACATACTGAAATACCATGCTGTTAAAGTTGCCTCTTCTTCTGTATTGCAGTTTCATTATTTTTCAGTGTGGATTGACTGACACCGGTGCTCAGCTACTACATTCAATTTGCTGTTTCACCACGAGAAGAGCTTTATTTGCGGTTTAACTCACCCACTGGCCCTCCTAACTTCTTGGTGTTGATTTCTGCGTGTAATGGTGCTCTCTGCTGTCCCACGGATATAACTGCAGCAAGGAAATTTAATGCTGCTGAGCTCGAGAATTGCTGCTCTGGTTGCAATTCAGAGTGGCTCGTGGCTTGTCTCTGTGTCCCTGCATGGGTGCTGAGGTGGTGTTTTTGCAGAGGTCGGTGAGAGTCTAAGTGTATTTCATAGTCTAAGTGTATTTCCTAGGCTTGGAGGTAGTTTGTGGGTCATAGAGAAGTGTCACATTAACTGCTAAAGCAGTAGCACTCCGTGTACTTACAGCACTCTCAGCTTGTAGGTGAAGGCAGTTGCATTGTCCGTGGGAGCTGGTAAGTTATTAAGGGCAAAGATTTGCTCCTGAAATGATTTCCTCTCACTTGACAGAAGGAATGGTGTGAGGTTTTCCCAGCAGACCTGCCGCACTCCTGGGCCCAGGGCGTGAAAGTGGCAGCTGTCCCTGCCCTGTCCCCAGCACCTGGGGGATTTATGGGCATTACAGGGCAGAGCTCTGTGCCAGCACCAAGCCTCTCTGGGTTACAGTTTGCTTTTATTTCCACACACTGATATCTGCTGCCTCATCACAGAACTGAGCAGAGACACAGGAACTCAACCAGCCCCAAACCACTGCATTTCCCACCAAAGTGAAGGACTGAGGACAAAGAAAAGAAGCGCCCTTCCCAAACAGCGGGCTGCTTGGAGCCAGCAGAGCAGTGGGCTTGGACTGTCTGCATGCAATCACATGCAAGGGCAGAGATGCGGGGAGCCAGGTGCTGAGGTTTGTTCTGCCCAGAGCACAGGAGGCTGAGGGAAGGCCTGTTGGAGGCCCTGCAGCTCCTCACAGGGTCTGGCCGGCCCTGCACTGCAGTGCTGGAGCTGTTGGGCACTTCTCTTTCGTTTTCATTTGATTTTGTGGTGTTTTTTGTTGTAAGTCATCTGCATCCTAAAACTTTACATTCTTGGCGTTCCGTGAACGTTGTTTGTAGAAACCAATGGAAAACGTTTGAACTGGGAAAGACATTTCAAGCTTCTTTGACTTTTGTTCATTTATTTGTTTGTTTATCCCAACCTTTGGCTTAAAAATCAGAGCAACGAACGCAGCGCTTCCCCGGAACGGAGGGGAACGCGGGTGCGGCGCGCGGCCGCCAGGGGGCGCCATTGCACCTCCGGCTCGAGGCTCGGCGGCGCGCGGCTCGGGCACGGCGCTGCCGCGGGAGCGCGCGGGGCTCGTTTGGACGAGCGCGATCCGACGGGGATTTGTCCTCCTCCGAGCCGTGTTTTTTCATCTTTGTTTAAAGCGAAAGATGTGTGAAACACGGGCAGGTGTCTCTGAACCAAGAGTCCGTGGGCAGAATGCTAACAGGGGAAGCGCTTCGTATGGGAGGCGCGGGTTAAGCATCCGCCGTTATCCTCTGCGGGAGTGAATGCGTAATTGCTGTCTGCTAATTCACAACAACGAGTGATGGATTAACAACTGCCAACCCCAAAGGCACGGCAGAGATGGATGGCGTGGCTGGTGCAAACACACAGGAAAGTAATGCCTCCGATTTATTTCAACAGATGCAAAGAGCACAGTGACGCTCCTGGACAGAGCAAATCTGTGCCTGCGGAGCTGAACGGCACCGCCTCGCGGTGCTTCACCGCTGGCTGCTCTCCGGGAACGCCGTGCAGCCCCGCTTTAATCTTACTTAAACTTTCCCAGACGAGCTGGACTCGATTGGGTGCTCACTCTCGTAATTAAGTATTGAATGGGAAGTGTCTGATCCTCGGAGATACGCAGCACTTGTTGCTCCCCGTGGAGCTGAGCGATGAGCTTAGCGCTGGGCTAATGCTTACACGAGTGTGATTGACCCCTCAGCTGCAGATATTGACCTCGTGAATCAATTGGCTGTGAGCATCCCGTACAGATGTGTTTGTGCAGGCAGTGCTGGGATGCTGCAGAGCCTTCTGCACGCTGTGTGCTCACACTGCAGCTGGAAGCAGTGGGCCCCACCACAGCACCCAGCTGCTGTGCCCAGGTGCCCTCTGCCCCTTCTGACACCTCTCTCTTGGGATGACCTCCACACGGGCTCAGTGCAGTGCCCTGCAAAATGACTTGCTATTCATAGGGGGTTCTGTCGAGTCTTCCTTGCTGGCAGCATCTTCTAACAGAGCAGCTTTCTAGCAGGGTGTTTCTGCAGTAATTTTTTACTTCTGCAATTTTGCATACTTGAGTGAAGTGTGCCTGACTCCTCTTACAGCGATGTTCAAGATGTCCACGTTCTTGCTGTGCATCCTGTTCAGCAAATGGCTGTGTAGTCCTTTCAAAAAGAAGCAAAACAAAACAAGAAACCATTCTGCATTCCCTGGCTGGAACAGCTCTGCTCCGGCTGCACACAGAGGTGGGGGTGGTCCCTGCAGACAGCCCAGGGCAGGGATGGGCTCTGAGCACTGATGAGCTGTGGGTGTCCGTGCTCAGTGCAGGGGGTGGCACCAGGTGGCCTTTACAGCTCCTTTCCAACCCAAACCGCTCTGTGACACCGCGACTCCTCTCTGGCTGCGGTCCTTTAGGAGCACGGCTCCGCTGCTGAGCCGCCTGCTCGCGTAACAATAGCTCGTTATGAGACGCCGTAATCAGAGCAGCAACCCGATCGAGGAAAAAAAAAAGCCAACAACAACAAAAACGGCCCATTTCCTTAAATTATTTTTCTCATTAGCAATTTACGAAGATATTTCTTATTAAAAAGTGAAATTTTAAACCTCTACAAACTGGTTCTGGCTTTTAGAGTAGAGCAGCCGAGGGCTGATTAGACTCTGCCATGCATCTGTAATGAAATATTAATTTGATAAAAGCTTTAATATAGATTTTTACAGCAGCATTTTCCCTTCCCGTTTAACGTTTTTGAACTGGAAACGGCTCCCATCTGTAGGAGCAGATCAAGGCCTGGCTGTGCTGCCACAGTTGCTTTCTGCCCCTTCTCTTCTCTACATCTATCGCAGGAATTGGAAGGACTTAGGGACAGAACAGGAGAGGAAATGCAAAAGGCAAAGTGAAGGAGAGAGAGCGGGGTGTACAGTGGGATGGAGCGGAGGTCCCACACCAGGACCTTCAAGGTGCAGAAGCTCATTTGCTGGAAATTGTACTGGGAGAGCTTCCTCGAAGGGGTCTGTGCTCAGAGGATAACAGCAGCAGAGTTTGCTCCTGGGTAACGTGCAGCTGGAATGTCCCATGGGGCGAAGTAGGGCTGTGTGGTGACTGCCACAGTGGCAACCCACGGCAGTGCTGGTGTTTTTGCCATACCGTAATTAATCATTGATTACTATGCTTCTGAGATGGATAGGAAAATAAACCCCAGCAGTGTGAGGAAGGACGGGGCCTCCAGCTCTGGGTTTTGGTGTCTGTGGTGTGTGGTCCTCTGCAGTGCCGGGCAGTGATGCCCTGAAAGCAGAGCTGAGGAGGTCATCAGTGTTCTGTGCATTTTCAGTCTCCTGTGACACTTCAGAAAGGAATCTCACCAACAGTGTTTGCATTTGTTTTTTCCTCACTTGCTTCTTTGCTCTCTCTCTGATATTCTCTGTATTAAAGGCAGCTGAGGCACTGCTGGGCATGGGCAGGAGGAGGGCACTGCAGCTGGAGGAGCACTGCTCAGCTAATGAGCCCTGTGCTGCTCGGAGCTGCACACTGAGACCCATTAGCACAGCCCTTCCTGGCACGGCCGTCACAGCACCAGCTCTGGAAAGCAGAGAGGGATCACAGTCCGTGTGTGCTGCACTCAGACAGGGAAGAAGGACGGGTGGTGATCCGGAGTTGTGCATTTGTTCCATGACTGTATTAAATGTTAGAGGTACAGTTAATTTTGGTGGTCACTGACAGACACTGCAGTGTTGCCTGCTCAGTACGCGTACCCACGTGCAGAAGGAGTCACTCCATCAGCCTTCTCCCAGGTGTCTGCCTGGTGTGGTTTGAACCCAGACAATAACTGCAGTTTATGCTGCATATGAGTGCCTTAAAATCCTTCTGTTTGGTACCTCAAGGGAGTGGGCACTCCTAAAGGCATGAAACCCTCCGACAGCAGAGGTAGGAACTCCAGAAACCACTTCTGCTCCCGGACAACAATTCTGGTCCAAATCTGGATTTTGCTGCCTCTCATTCCAGATCCGTGCTGAGCTCTTGGTGCTCTGCCTGAGGGCTTGGGAGGAGGAAGCGGATGTGTAAGAAGCACTGCACTACAGAGCGAGCAGTAATACTCAGAAAGGTCAAATGAACATGAACTTTCAGGCCAGCAGCTAAGCAAGATGAGAGCCCAGGCCTCTTTTTCTTTGATTTTCCTCGATAGCAAAACAAACCCTGTGAAAGGTAATGACAAATGTACTGGTCACAACAGCTCCATCTGGGCTGAAGGTGAGGTGGGAGCAGCTGGAGCTCCCCCCAGCTCACAGGGTGTCCGGCTGCCCTCACTGTGCTCCCTCTGGATGCTGTCCCCATTCCTGGGGGTGTTCAGACCGGCAGGCATGTCTCACTGAGGGACGTTAACCAATTTCCAGCCTTCTCTCCTCCAAGGAGAGGCTGAGGACGTCGGGTTTGTTTAGTCTGGAGACAAGCTGGCAGGTTGCAGCACAGCAACCAGCTCAGCTGAGCTCCCGCAGAGCCTGGCACTGCCGGCTGCTTGGCTGTGACATCCCTCCCTCTGCTGCACGGAGCTGGAGGGCTCAGCACCATGCTCAGCGGCAGCAGCACGCTGGGCACTGCTCTGCTCAGCACATGGATGCACAGTGGATTCCCTCTGTCAAATTAGCATCCACATATGCTCTGAGGAAGCGGCGGGTCGGTGCCTGCTTACCCGTGACGTCTGTTGTTACAGTGGATTCGTTCGGCCGGGAAAGGTTTCAAAATGTGTTTGTAGTCTTAGTTTCCAGCTGCACACAGCTCGAGTGAGGAAAGCAGTGGAGGTGCTGGGGGTAGGATGGGGGTGGGGTGGGCCCCACAGCACTGCCCAGCTCTGTGCACACTGTGGTGTGTGAGCGTCAGGCTGCCCCACTGGGGAGAAGCACATCTTTTGCTTGGATATTTAACGTCCCATTTGTCATTCAGCAGCGTACCCACGCATTTTGCTGGACTATGTGTGATATACAGAGAAAAGAAGCGCTGTCTCTGCCTTCACCTGTGCCAGGTGCAGCTGCTGGGAGTGCAGCACAAGCCCTCCATCACGTCCTGTTGGCTGTTCTGTGCATAATGGACGTTTGCAGACAGCTGTCTTGTTCATTTCCACTCGTGCTCTTCAGACTGGGAAGGGATGCACACAGAAACGTGGTTCCTGTCTCCTTTCTTGGCTCTTTCCCTGTGATCTTTGCTAACTCAGGAGCTGCTGTATCAGATAACCATCAGTTTTCAATAGGGTCTGTGAAGGACATTTTTGTCTCTTTGAGCGGCTGCGGTTGTGTTCCCCCTTTAATCTTCTATTTGTGTTTCACGTTGGGAATTTCCTTCTTTGAACTCAGCTGTTTGTTGGAGAAAAATTCATCTTACTGCATCCATCCGTGGTGTTCTCCTGGAGCAGTTGCACTTGGCTGGTGCTCCCTTTTACCCGGTGATGGTGCAGCAGGGACGTGGTGCCTTGCTCAGACACTCACTTCTGTGGGCAGTTTTCCTGACTGGGGCACCTCCTGCAGGAAGAAACTTCTGAATGTGTCTGTACCACAGCGGCTCATGTAGGATTGAAGCCCTCCCCAGAAAAGAATATCAAAGTGAAGTCAAGAATTCAAACCCGTGTCTCATCTGAGTGCCTTCTGCTTTGGTGACCCACTGGAAAAGCAGGAAGGAGAGGGAGAGGGAGCACTGCCTCTGTCCCACTGTGAGCAGAGCAGGGGCTGCAGGGTCTGAGAGGCAATTGTTGGTGTTTGCCCTTGATGTGATGGAGGCTGCAAGGCTGCTGTGTCCCACGCAGGTGTGCCACATGGGGCTGAGCAGGGCAGTGCCATGCAGTGTCACTAGGGCAGCAGGAGTGTGCAGAGGTGTGTAAAGATGTGCACGCAGTGAGAGCAGTGCTGAACTCGGCTCATCTGTGCCAGCCCAACGTCTTTCAAGGATTAAAGCTGGGAACTTGTTTTCCATACTGGTGTTCTGATACTTCTTCCTGTATATCATGTCTGAGAGGATTAGATAAATGTGGGATTTCCTTTGTTCAGGGGACCATAGCTACTTGATACCTCATCCTTCTGAGCTTCGTTTACGAACAGAAATACAATAAGCACTCAAAGGCTGCTTCTCTCCATTCAGAAATCTGCCATTTTCCAACTTTTCCACTTTCATTGATGAAGAGGCTTCCTAAGGCCTGGTGGTTGGCTGGGGGCATGTTGGACATAGGGAGCAGCCTGGGGTGGCAGCAGGGGAGCTTTGGGGTGAATGTCAGCTGTGCAGGCTGTGCTGTGCTCTGTGCTCTGTTCCGTGTGCTCACGCTGTGTTCGTGCCTTCTGCAGGAGCACCTGTACCGTTCTGTTTGCTCTTTCTGAGACAAAATCAATATTTGTTAGATGCAATTATGAGGAATGATGGATGTGCTGTGGAAAATAATATTAAGGCACAGGCCTGTTCTTAGGGAAAGCAGAGAGGAGACAGAAGCAAACCAGCCCGAAAAATCCCCTTCCAGATCTGAAAGCAGTAATAAACAGGAAGCATTTTGAGTGCTGGGGTAACGTGGAGCTGATGCCTTGCTCAGGGGCATAGGTGAACAACGGGAGTGAATGGGATCTGCTGCTGCTGCATGCACGCTTCTCTGATGCTCAAATATGGCTTTGTTGGTGCGAGCTCAAGGTTAAACCTTCCACTACAGAGAATTAGCTGGTAAGAGACAAAGGGCATTGATCAGCAGGGATAGGGGATGATATGTTTCACAAAGTGCTTTCAGCTACACTACCTGGAGATAGATCAATATTTTCTATTTGCCTTTGTGCTAAGCGTATTTCCCTTCATCGCTGAAGAGGAGCTCACTTGTGTCTTCTACCAGAACATTAAGCTGTTCTCTCCTGATAAACTGCAGTACAAACACCAGTGCTTTCCAGGAGCTGCTCCATCACTCAGGAACACATCCGTCCCTCTGATAAGCGGAGGAATCCCATCGATGTCGCAGCTTATTGCAGGACCAACGGCAGAAGGGTTGGGTTGGACAGCAGGCAGGACAGCAGGAGGTGGCCCAGCCCCAAACCCGGTGCTTGCCAGGGCTGGCTGGAGCCACCTCACTATGGTACCACAACATCCAAGGTGTGTTTGTATGTAAGCTGGGTTTCCAGCTCCTGTATCAGCAAGCACTGCAATTTCTTACTCAATTGTGCCTGTGTTTAGTGAGTCAAAAACTAATCTATTCACATTTCTGTTTCTGTTCAGCTTCATGGCCTCAGCATATGTAAATCTTGCAGGACACGCTTTAAAAGTTTGGCAAAACAGTTTTTTTTTTTTGTTTGTTTGTTTTCCTTTCTACCCCACACCTTTATGTCTTTAGATGATGGCTTCTTCCGAACAGGAGAAAAGATGTAAATGCTTTCAGCTCCTGAAGCCTGATTTTGGAATGGAAGCCTGGATGATGTTTGGGACCACAAACACCGGTGTTGGCCGTGTGCTGAGCTCCGGGAGCTGCAGGTGGAGCGAGGAGGGGAGTGCAGTGTTACCTGTGCAGGAACACTGACGCATTTGTTGTCCCCTTGCAAAACTTCAGCTGCCCATAATTACAGCTTCAATTCATCATACTTATCATTGCGATCAATCTCTGCCAGCACTGACTGCCGCAGGCGATTGCTTGCAAGGTTTTCCTTCTGTGTTTTGACTCCAGGGCTTTCGCCCACATCGCTGCAGTCCCAGCAGTGCTGCTCCCCCACTCTCAGCCCCAGCTCTGTATCCCAGCTTTGGGCACTCATCACTGCTGTGCTGGGGCATGAGGATCAGTGCAGCGTGCCAGGGGCCCACCCTGTGTTCTCAGGGATGCTGGCAGGGGGATGCTGCCCACAGCTGCCCCCAAAAAGCCTCACGGGAGGTGTCTGGTGAGCCATTGTTTGCTCTTTATATTTGTACTAACATCCATTATTTAATTTACTCGAGAAGTTGGTCTTCCTTTCCAAGGCAAATCTTTCAATGTTTTGAGAAGGAAAATCATTAGGTATTGTATTTGTTAGAGCTGAAGTATAATAATGTGACTGTGCAACGAGCTTTATACTACCAAAAAGGCATCAAAACCCAAACACAAAAATAAACCTGTTTCAGTATGCTTCATTAATGGATGTGGAATGAAGAGCTGAAGCACACAGCTCTGGGCAGTGCAGCCCATGGCACCGGGCTGGGGCCGGACTCCCCACAGGTCACCCTCCCTGCTCTGTGTGGGATGGGGATGTAAATGAGACACTGACATGGATGGAAATGATCTGCTCCGGATGTGTTTGGTCTCCTGTGGAGTAACATACCTCCTTCTGTCCATGCCTCAGTCTGAATGTTGTCAGACACAGTGGGCAGCAGTAGATTATGTATAGGCTGATGCAGCTCAGCAGCACCTCTCGGGGCTCCAGCAGACTTCACTCTTTCCAGGAGAAGTTGGAGGACCACACAACAAAAGAGGGATCATTTTCAGAGAAGCTTTGATGACACAAACAATGCTGGCAGGCCCACAATGCTCTATTTCTGGTTTTGGCCTCAGCTTTTTGGTTGACTACGGTCCCTACATTGTGTGCATCTATCACAAAGCTCACGGATGGAGGTTAGGACAGAAAGCTGTAGCTGTGATGAGCTCTGAACCAACAGCACTGAAACCATCACCTGAGAAGCTCTGTTGGTGTCAGTGGAATGGTGGCACTGGACATAGGGAACCCACAGCTTCAGCTTAAACTGATAATATCCATTAATGACTTGGGAACACATGACATAAAAACGCCAAGAGCTCTACGCTGTGATGTACAGTCATGGGAGCACGACGGTTCTCTGGAGGAGCAAAGAGAGCAGTGCTGGCTCTGCTGCTTTCCTTCCAATTAAAACTCTGGATGGCCAGGAAGCGAAGCTCTGTGAGAGCTGAGCACTGCTCCAGAAAACACTGCGTTCTGTAAAGCTGTGGAGCTGAGTGCAAACTACAGCAGAGAGAGCAAACTGAAGAATGAAAACAGAAAGATGGCATTTCCCCACAGGGACAGGAGACAGATGGAGCTTACACAGCTCACAGTAACAGAAGGATGTGCACGCTGAGCTCCATCCAGCACTGCTGAAGTCACCAAGAGTTTTCTTTTGACTTCAGAAGTGGCAGACCCCATCCTTCCAAGGCCTCTTCTGTTTGTTCGGGTTTGGAAGAAAACATCTCCTCTGCCAACCACTATGTATCATTTGCAGAGGTACTGATTTTGGCGTGTGATGGATCCGTTACATCCAGGTGAAGCCTTAAATCCTCTCCTTTTCTCGCTTGCTTCCTTGCCCTCCCTTTTCCTCCCCACTTTTTCACTCCGTTCTCTTTTTCCCACTCTTTCTTCCTAAGCACACATTTGGCTGCAGTTATTTTACTCACCCACCCCACACCTTCCCGGCTCTCCTTCCCCCCATGCAGCCATTGTTAAGAACACGATTTCAAAGTCAGCTGCAGTTACCAGTTCTCCTTCCTGTGATAATTCCTCAAAGACACAGCTGTGTGTCACTGCTGAGCCTGCTCTGTGTGGTCAGACCAATACTGACAGCTCTTAACGACACAAACAGCGCTGATGTGCAGCTGTAATCCCCGATGGCCGATGGATGGAGGCAGGCTGTGGGCATGAGGAGCAGTGCTGGGCGTGGGGCAGCACCTCCCACCTCTCTGTTCCTTTCCAGACCTGGTCACCTTTTTCGCCATCTCAGAGAGAACAAACTTTCTTTTCACCTTCCCTCGTCGCCATCTGCACTTTGCACTTTGCTTTCAGCTGCTGCAGAGATGTCCTGCAAAGTGCTGTCAGAACACTGGGTGCTCACCACGAGGCGTCTCCAGCTGTCACCACCTGGCAATGAAGGGCAGGGACAGGTCCTGCAGGTGGGGAGCACAGGATCGCAGCCACGTTGGCTGGAGAAGCCCCCTGAGGTGCTGCAGCCCACCCCACAGTGTGCTGCCTGCAGCCCCAGGAACCATTTCTCAAAATTGACCATTGTGGCACAAATATCATAGAGGCACAGAATGCTCAGAGTTGGAAGGGACTCCATGGTCCAACTCCCCTGCAGTGATCAGGAGTCACAGCACAGCCCCAGGAGCCCCTCTGCTTGCATTTGCTCAGCCCTTTCTCTTTCTGAAGCGGTACAGACAGAGAAATACGTAACTAAATGCTGAGTTCGTATTATTACATTTGGAGCCTTTGCTCTAAAGGAATTGGCTCTGTGGGAAAGTTATTTTTAAGAACTATTTATTTCAGTTGTTCCTGTGGATGTCCTCTTGCACATCCAATTAAAAACCATGCTTTGTGTAATTTATAACCCAAAAAATCAATTTCATCTGCAGGCACTCTGTGTCTGATATTTCAGTGTTAGGTGTGAGAGTCAGCACGCAAGGCACAGGGAAACCACAACAGCAGCAGTGGTGTTTCCTGAGCAGTTGTGGTGGTTTTTGCTCTGTGATCCGCAGAGAGATCTCCAGCAAACCTGCATGGCTTGGCATGCACGTCTGGTGCAGGCAGAACATAGGCAAAGCAGCCATGTGGGCACTGCTGTCTCTGCAGGAAACATCCCCGGGTTCCCAACCTCAGACATGGGGCATCTCTGAGGGAGAAGAGGCAAAACCTCTTAAGGTTGAGGAACCGCCGGGTCCTTAACGCTGCCCCTGTGCAGATGTGGGCAAGCTGCAGGCTGCGAGGGTGCTGATGTGCCAAAAAAGTGGCACAGCCCCATGGCAGTGTCCATCCCTCATGGTCCTGAGAGCTCTCAGCATCTGCTCTCAGCCTGGTCTGTCTTGGCAGCTCTTCCTTCGACTTAAGAGACAAAAAAATCCCAGCACTTCTGGTTTGCCCCTTCTTGCCTGACCTTTTTTTTCCCATCTATACAAAGTGTCTCTCCCAGATCCATGCTGCACCTCACTGTGACTGCCCTCCCTGCACAGAGCTCTCCCATGCAGCCCCTGCCCGGCAGTGCCGTGCAGATGACAGCTCCATCCTGCTCCTTCCCCATCCTCTGCTTATTAGAGAAGACGTGGAGACCTCTGTCACATGAAGGAGAAAAAGTGAAAAGGTGATTGTGAGAGGAGCACAGCACATTTTTTGCCTTGGTTTGAGCACTGCCTTTTATCTTTTCTGTGCATAGATGACACCTCCCTGCCCATCCAGTTTGCACCTCCGGTGCTGCTCGTACATCCTGATGGTAAAAATAGCTGAGAACCTCTTGCTGATAAAAGAGCTAAAAAAGAGTGGCAGTGGGAGTGCGACTGCCCTATTTTTGGTTAATTAAAACGGGAACGTTTCCTCCGTTTCAAGCCCTTTGTGGTTTTGTTTCTTCCCTTCCAAAATGCCAAACTTCTGGCATTAGAAGCACACCTTAAAGTGGGGAACCCCCTCCCCATGGGCAGAACGCCCTCCCCTCATGTGACAGAGCCCCAGTGCTGGGAGGAGGTCTGCGTCCCAGCAGCTCCCAGTGAGGAGGATGTGCCCAGCACTGAGCACCCCAGGGCAGTGCCTCGCTCCCACCCGCCCCCCTATTGGTGTGGGGCAGGGTGTTTCTCTAAGGGCCCAAACCTCCCCTTAGTTATAAAGCTGATATTTACCACGTAATCTGGCACCTGACCCCGTATCAGCCAACCCCCCCTGGTCAGCACGGGGCTGGGCAGCCTCGCAGAAAGTGATCCTAGCAGGAGACAGCACTTGGTGGTCTGTCGGAGGAGTGCTGCACATTTGCTGCCACAGGAGCTGACTGCAGCTCTCGTTGCCAGCATCTTGCTACGCAGATGGTCTTTCAACTGTGGTTGCATCTGAATGGGAGCCCAGGTGGCTGCAAAGCAGCTCGGAGCAGAGAGGCTTGGAGGCCGACGGTCTGCCCGGCGTACCCAGCACCGGGCTGGCCTGGATCCATCAGCTGCACGGGGATTTGGGCTGAGGCACACAGGCACCAGTGCTGCTTTGTAAATTTGTAATAGTTTTGCACTAATCTGGCAGGTTTGTTTGTTTGTTTATTTATTTTTTCTCTGAGAGTAAATAAAGGAAAGAAGGAATTATTGCTTGATAAGGGATAGTCCTTTTCACAGGGTGAGATGTGAATGGTGTTCACTCGAGCATCGGACCACGCTTCAGCGACGGGGTGGGCAATAGAAGTGTTCAGTCACAGAGTAAGCAGTAATGCGGTAATAAGAAGAAATGAGGTCCAAGGCTTCAAAAGGAAAAGTCTGTGGTTCAAGTCAGAAACCCATGTCTGGATAACAGGGCTGTACAGGGGACTTTTAAGGCTTCTATCCTGAATTTCTCCTGTACCTGCTCTCTCCTGCAGAGCACTGCCCCAGTGGTGGCATCAACTCGAGCATCACTGTGAAGAGAGATGATGACATCTCAGACAATTCGTCCAGAGAAAAACTGCAAGTTTCAGCCTGGGGAGCCATGAACAGGATCAAATAACTTGACTGGAAATCTAGAGAATAGACGTTGTGAAGGGTTTTGAAGAATGGCTATCAAGTGTTTGCAAACGTGTGGTTTAATACGAGCAGAGAAGTTTCCCCTCTCATTTACATCTCAGGGCATCGATGGAATCTTTGTGCCTTGAGCCTCCTGCTCTGGGAGAAACCTCTTTGTGCCACCATGCAGTGGCATCTCCTCTTCACTCAGGCTTTCTTCCTCTGGTTTACAGCAGTTTGACTAGTTGAACATTTTCCTACACAATATAATAATTATGTGAATGGTGCCTATATTTATCTTCATGTCATTGTCTTTCAAATATGGTCAAATTTTCACTTCTTTGGTATTCTACAACCAAATATTCTGAAAGAAAACTAGGAATGGCTCAATGGTAAGAGATAGACTGAGCACCCTCCTAGCAAGATGCATTAAATCAGAACTAAGAATTGTCTTTATTCTCCTGTATCGTGTATGACAAAACCTTCTCCCACTGCTCCCAGGAGAACAGGCATTCATTTGAGTCAGGTCTTTCTCATGCTCTCTCCAGCCCAACATATTACAAGAATTCCAAAAATAATGAGGGAGGACTCTTACATCTGCAGAGAAAGACAACACAGCAGGAAAAGATGGCCATAGAAAATTTGTCAGAAGAGCAATTTCCAGCTAAGGAACACAGTCATATTAATCTGTGATCTGACATCCAAGCGCAGTTGCTGCTTTCTCACTGTTCAGCATTGCATGTCCTGAGGCTGTTATGGATTTAATGCTCACGTCTTTGAAAAATCAAAGAGAAACACGGTAAGTGTAGAAATGTCACAGATGTAGTGCCTTCGAGCAGGTCCATCCTCATGTTCCTGCTCTGGGATCCCCCAGCACACACATGGACGTTGTGCAGAGGCTCAGGTATCTGAGCTGTGCTGGCGGCCGTGCTCGCCCCGCTGGGCCTGCTCAGAACCTTGTCAATAACACGTCAGCCTGGGCTCCGACCACTCTTGTTCAGAAGATGGGTCTGCCAGCTTCTTGGGACTTCATGCACGCAGAGTTAAAACAGTGCTGTTCACAAAACAGTTGGAACATATTGTGGTCCTCTTTCACAGTTTGACTGTGTTTGCCCACCTACGGTGTCCATCTAAAGAAGAAAAGCAAGTAAGAAGTCAAACAACTGCTATGAAGGAAGAAAACGTCCCCACCCCACATCCTCCCACCCCCCCCAGGGCCCCACTGCTTCATGAGCTCTGCTCTCTCAAGGTACACCAGAGCCAACAGCATCACCTTAACCCAGGAGGGACTGAATCTGTTGATTCAAATGTTAAACTCATCTGTTTCATCAGCAATGAACATTTGGACAAAAATTAATTCCTAGAAATCATTTCCTCTGTGAAAGCATATGTTTAAACCCAGAGACTGAGCCAAGCCAAGCATGGCCGCGACTGATTTGGACTAATGTTAGTTTTCAAAGTAGAGCAACATTTTGAGACTAATTCTCCCACTATTTACTCTGCATCTCATAAGGCCGTTGGCCCTGGGGAAGGCTTAACCCAGCAGGAATTTGTGCAGTGCTCGGAGAATAATTCTCCCGTTCACACTCTCCTTAATAACGCAGGCAGTGATGCAGAAGAGTAGGATTATTCTAGACAGTTCCCAAGAAGATGCTTGTACATGCTAATGAGGAAAAAAACTGAAGCTCTGGCGTAGTTCAGTCTGGAGGCAAGAATCCCAAGGAGAGACACGAGAAGTCTTTGATTATGTAGAAGCGTATTGCACAGAACAAAGCACGACGCCGTTATCCACGCCCACTCAGGGCAGGGCAAAGTCGGGTACGCTTACATTTCAGCAACGGAGGATTCTGGAGTTATTAATTGAGGTTTTCCACCATATTTCAGGCACTCGGGCACTGGCACACGTTGCCCATGGGGCTGCAGCTCCGCGTGGCTGCCTGAATCGCAGCTGGGAAACACAGATCCGCACAGCCCCAGGGAGGATATGGGGCTTCGGGGACGTAAGTCCCTTTTGTCCCTTCTCCTACTAATATCTGTCATGTTTCTCCTCATTTTTGTTACATGTTTAGTAATTAAATGTGATCTGAGATTAAAAGATCCTTAAGTCATGTAAGTCTTAATTAATGAAGATATGGGACAATCCCATGAGGGTGCTGTTCCTGCTATACTGACGGGGAAGCAAATGCAGCAGATCAAGTGCTCAGAGCACGCAGGGGCTGTGGCTCCCCGGAGCCCAGGAGTGCTGACTCCTCTGCTTTTCCCAACCACCAGACACATTCATTTTCCTGCTACTACCTCTGCAAAGCAGTCCCTCACTCGCTGCCCAGGAAGGGCCTTCTCCTCCTTGCAGTGATAAATCAGTGATCTGAATGCTGTGCGGAGCTCTCCTCCTCTGAAGAAGAGTAAATGGACCCAACAGAAAGGAGAAGGCAAAGCCTTCTTTCACTGGAACAGGTTGCCCAGATAGGCTGTGGATCCCCCATCCCTGGAGGCACTCAAGGCAAGGCTGGATGTGGCTGTGGTCATCCTGCTCTAGTGCCCGTGCACAAACGTGTGCAGTGGTTTGTTTCAGAAGCTCAGCAGGGCAGGATGTGTTAATGCAGCTCTGTCAAAGGCTCTTTGTCCCACTCCCCATAATAGCTCCTGTTGCTAAGATAAAGGCTCATCAGTATAGTAAGGAGGGGAGGGCAGCTCACCATGGCAGGCAGTGCACCCAAGCCAACGCAGCTGTGAGTGCCAGCACTGGCACTCATTACAGGAGAGTGGAGTGCAGCCATTGCCATGGAAGTGTCCTCACGCACCTGAAGAGGCTCTGAAAACTGCTCTGATCTCTGTGCTGATGAAAGAGGCACCACTGTAACTCCATTTCTTAAACAAGACTGGGGGGGTTAGGGGAAGGCTGTGCCCCAGAGGGCGGTGGGCACGGCCCCGAGCTGTTGGAGCTCAGTGAGCACTGTGACACTGCTCTCAGCCATAGGGTCTGGGGTTGGGTCCTTCTGTGTGGGTTGGGGCTGTTCCTGGTGACCCCTGGAGGGCCCTTCCAGCTAGTTTCTATGATTCTGCACCCCTTAGTAAAGTAAGCAAGACAAAAGGATTGGCACACATACATCTAAACAACCTTTGAAACTGCTGAACTCACTGGAATAATTGGACATGCTCTAACAGTCACCACTCGTGATGGAAGGAGTATGTATAGCACAGCTTATGCAAAGCTTCTTCATCTGAAGCGAAGTAAAACTCTTTGGTTAGTGCAGCACAGCCCTGCTTACAAACAGGACTGCAGCAGCGTTGAGCTGAGCTCCGTGGTTTGTCCCCAGAGAGCCCTCTTTATGTGTTGTCATCTGAATCTGAATTCACATCTTGAGGGTCAAACCTGTGTGAATCTCTGAGATCCAGCTGAGACCTTGATGTCACCAGGGTATGGGGATACACGTGAGGTAGTGGGGCCTCTGTTCAGTTAATCTTTGTTTCTGAGTGCGTTTT
This sequence comes from Odontophorus gujanensis, assembly GCA_013399175.1. Lineage (NCBI taxonomy): Eukaryota > Metazoa > Chordata > Aves > Galliformes > Odontophoridae > Odontophorus > Odontophorus gujanensis. The sequence continues at coordinate 110,092 of VXAB01005340.1, forward strand.
TTTGTAGGTTTCTGTACAAGGGACAAAATAGGTTTTCTGATGAATTTCCTCCATCCTTGCCTCCTCTGACTTGCCAATCAGCCAAACGAGGAATCAATCTTTTATGGATTAGAAGCAAAATGACAGTAGTAAATACACTGAAGACATAACCTGCCACAGCACCTGGCGGATCTCCGACGCGTGCAACGCAGTGATCTGATGTTATTGGAAGATTAATTTTCTTTTATTAAATCAGAACTCGTGATGTCAGATCCCTTTGTCAAAGTGGTTGCCCTGTGCATTAGTGGCTGACTGCACTCAGGTGTTTGGAACTTAATTTGGTGTTTCATTCCCTACCACAGACAGGAATATCATTGGTGGAGGATTTCATGAACTGAGATACATTTGCAACAAACCACGGTGCCTGCAGAGCCCACGTTGTCCCTGAGCTGTTCTTTTCTTTAGGAGCTGCACACCAGAGGGGGGGTTGGCATGGTGAGACCCAGTGAGATGTGTTTGGCAGAGTCCTGTAAGTTTTGTTGTGTATGAAGTCTTGAACAAGATGGAGCTGAAGCTGTTTGCGCTGTGCTCAGCTGTGCCTGAGCTTGCAGGAGCAGGCAAGTCTTGGTCACAGCCCTTTGTGCTCAGCTCAGTGTCCTCATCACTTGATCTTGGACTTTTTACTTCTGATAAAGCACTGCCACTGAGGTTTAAGCGCTGTTTGAGCTGCTTTGCTTTTTGTTGCTGGGCTGATGACTTCCAAAACGCTTCATGTAGTTATCACAGAACTGTACGGGTTGGAAGGGACCTCCAGAGATCATGAAGCCAACCCCCTGCCAAAGCATCTCCCAGCCCAGGTTGCAGAGGTCTGTGTCCAGATGGGTCTTGAATATCCCCAGGGAAGGAGACTCCACCACCTCTCTGGGCAGCCTGTGTCAGTGGATGAATGTGGATGCATGCAAATGTCCCTGGGCATCAGATTTCCGACACAACAGGATCTATTTCAATAAAGGCTTTTCCTTGCCAGCATTAGCAGCCCCCATGCATCGCAGTAGGACACTAAGATGGGTGGGCTGTGGTGCCTGAGGAAGCCATGGCTCTGTGTCACTGTTCAGTGAGAACACTTTAAGCTCAGGAATAAAATCTTATCTTCCTTCAGCTTGCACTTAGTTCATCTTATCTTCAAAGATGATTACATGGCAGAACAAGAAATCGAGCAAACCATTCTGTATTTAGTGCACTTCTACCTAACGTAGGACCGAGCCATTGGAAGAAGGATTATTTCCTTTCTCTTTGAGATGGGTTATTTTGATACTGGGAGCTGGAGCACTATCTGCCCAGTGCTGCTCCAGCTCTTATCCTACAGATACCTGAGGCTGAAGTTCAAATGATGTTAATTTGAACAGGCTGGATTTCAGAAAAACACAGCTATTGATTGAGGGCCTTGGAACGTAACACATCTTGGTTAACGGGGAATATTTGTGGGTATTTGCTTTGTGAACCACGTTCAATCTCACAGCAACTGAAGCCCACTCCCCTTGTTTCTGTTAAGGCTTGGCAAAGTCAGCAGAGTAATTCTCGCTGCAGTAATCTCTTGATTTGTCCGCTGCTGGGAGGAAGGGGAAGGGCTTGGTGGGTTCTGCTGCACTCTGTTAGCAGTACTAAATGTGGTTAAGGAATAAAAGGCAACCCCCCCCATTTCATTGCATCAGTTGGTGTGCCCAGCAGCTGTGCTGGCATGGGGGCTGGAAGGCATCGCTCCTCTGCTCAGACTGGAAGCGTGTGCTGACATAGAGCTGGGCACAAGAATCCCTCAGTTTCAGTGCCAATGAGAAGACGGAGTGAGAACAGCAGCACTGCTGTTAAGCAATGGTACTAGTCGAAGCAGAAGGCAATGAGAATGAGGCATTTTGCACGCAGGAATGGGCACTGGTGGCCCGTGTCTCAGGTCCGGTTGTTGTGAGGCTGTGCTGAAGCAGTCAAGGATTTGGTGCTCTGCCTCTGGGGCCTCTTTCAAAGAAGGGATTTTGCGTTTCAGTCCGTTTATCCACAAATTGATTCCTTTTTGTCTCGGGCAGATAAATGATCGATCTTTTAGGAGTCAGACTATCTGAAAGATTCTGGTGTTATCAGCACGCAGCAAGTCCTCAGTTACTTGGAAGCACAGCAGTGCCACGTTATCTCCCATCTACTCTTCAGGCATTTCTGCCTTGAAGTCTGTTTCTCTCAGTTTGTTTCGGTGATTTTCGGAGACAGAGGCTGATATGGGAGTGGTGGAATTGCAGCTGGGTGCACTGTGATGCTGTCCTGGAAGCTGTTTCCTATGGACAGTGTAGAGCACTCCTGTGTGGTTTTTCAGATGGCAAATGAAATAAAGTATTCCCATTCAATCCTTTCATGGCATGGGAGTCCAGCCGTCCTCAGAGTCTGAATCACAGAATCACAGAACTGTAGGGGCTGGAAGGGACCTCCAGAGATCATGGAGTCCAACCCCCTGCCAAAGCAGCTCCCAGCCCAGGTTGCACAGCTCGTTGTCCAGGCGGGTCTGGAACATCTCCAGAGAAGGAGATCCACCACCTCTGTGAGCAGCTCCAGTGCTCCATCACTGCACTGGGAAGAAGAAACCTGTGACCTGTGCTGCCGAGCCTGTCTTGGTTCAAGGTGCTGGTAGCAGCTCAGCTTTCCTGCATCGAGTACCCTTAACACCTCCCTGACTGTATTATCTGTGAGCATCCCCAAAGTCGATAAAACTGTGGTCACTTCTGAAGCAATGGTCATATTCTTGCCCCAGGGAGAAGCCAAGGGGAGGTGAGGCTGTACCTGAGCACACAAAAGCCTCAAAGTTGCCTCTGCAGCATCTTCTTTCCTTCCCTCATGTTCATTTGGTTTGTGCTGGAGAAACTTCTGAGTGGATTGAAGCTGTTGGCTGTAATGTTTGAATTGCAATAGCACGTTGGGCAGCTGTGCTGTGCTGTGCTGTGCTGTGCTGTGCTGTGCTGTGCTGTGCTGTGCTGTGCTGTGCTGTGCTGAGGGGCCGTGATTCGGCCAGCAGCCTCACTGCACATCTCTGCTGATCAAACACAGGACCATCTGATGGTGCTCTAAGGCAGCGGCTGTGTAACCTCCTTTGATTGCTGTCCTTATTATAATGATGTAAGTGTGAACTATCAGTTTATAAAACTGAGATAAAGAAAACATATGGGTCTAATTATGCAGAGTTTCTGGGAAATATTGAATAATATAGATTCTTGTGGACTGGGTTAGGCTGTATAGCAATTAAATTTTAGCTTAGCGTAGCTGAAACAAAAATGATTATTATGGATTGGAAAAGGGAGAGGTTCTTTAATTTGCTGGCAGAGGAAGCAACTAATTCAAACGCTTTCACAAGGAGCACTTTAAAATAGTTTTCACCCAAGATCATTCTCACTGGAATTCTAGCTAATAAATGCCCTTTGAATTGTAGGTGATAACGGGCAGATAAGAGTTCTGGACATACGTTAATGAGGAAACAGCATGCCATGGGATGGCACTGTGGGGACCAGGGTTAGGAACTGGGAAGGACTTGGAGCTCGCTCCATCCTGGAGCTTCTAGGAGGGAGCAGTGAGCAGACCCTCCTTGGCATCCCCACCTGGGGCACAGATGATGGGAGAAAGCAAGAGGATCCCTGTCTGTGCTGGCTCTGCCTTGAAGCTCAGCACAGAGAAGTGTCTTTGCATCGCTGCAGCGTGCCTACAAAGCCTTGGTATAGCTCAGAGGTGGTTCTGCATGTGGTTTAGCACCAAGAGCAGTACCTCACTGATGCTGCTTGCTGCTGCTATGGCTTCTCCCCTTTCCTGCTGTCCCCTGGGCAGGCATCCACTCAGGCCTTACTTTGTACATAATGAAGCTCAGCTCTTAGAGTCACATCTGTTGGAAAGCACTTAGGGCAAGCTTGCCTTGTGTAGTGACTGCAGAGCTACGTTATTTCAAGACCTAAACCCAAAGCAGTTTGATAAAATCGCCTTTTTGCTTGCTTGGAGACAAAACTTTTATTGCAGCAAATGGAAATAAAATCAATATACATGGAAATGACCTGCATTTTGGGAGCCTGGGTATTGTTGATCTAATGCTATTTACTTAATGCCTTGGTAAATGTGTGGTTTGTCTGTCTCAATAGATTTTTGAAGAAAAGTGTAATATAGAAAAGAATATAAAACTCAAGTGAAGGCATCTTAATCGACTCCTGTAGAAATTAAATAGCGATAGAATGCATCATAGACTGAAGTCATGTTTTATCATGCTACTCATATTAATGCTGCAGCTTCTTCAGTGGTGGCTTCATTAATAGTTAGGAGGGTTTTAGTGCAGAAATGTTCTGCCTTCCTTGGGTTCGGCCCTTCCTTATTGCTAGCCAAAACTCTGACCCACTCCAGCCCTTAAAAAGTCTTTTATTTTTTTTTATTTCTTTAAACCTTCCGTTTCAATGTGAGCACACAGGAGATCAGTCTTCCCCTGAGCATCATTATTATTTTCCGTGGGTTCGGCCCCCTCCAAGAGTGGGGTCTGGGGCAGTGGGACTGAGGAGCAGTGGGATGGGGGTGGGCAGAATGCTGAGCACCCAGGTGTGGTCGCAGGTTGGGGAGGGGGTCCCCACACCATGGAAAGGGTCTGTATGGCATCTGCCATTGGGGTCACTGCGAGTGAGGTGTAAAGCTCCGGACTGCAGAGCCTGGCTGGTAGCTGCTCACTTCTCAGAGTACGGATGCCTTACCACTAAGCACAAAATTAGCTTCAGTAGCATTTTTTTCCCCTGTATTTATTTTATAAAAGGCAAAATGTACACCAGAAGATCAAGGATCCATCTTCAGTGAAAAATCTCTTAACGAGGAGTTTGTAGATGAATGTCTCCAGCTTCCATGGCAGTGGTAATAGTGAATGACAAATACCACATCTAAATGAATACATTTGCATTCATATTTATTGAAGGCAATATTGAAATGTCCTAAAGCAAGAGCAGTTCTTGTGAAAAAGAGAAATTAAGGTGACATTGGTAATCAAAGCAACAGCTTGCTTATGAGAAGCATCAAGTACTGGGGGCAAAGCTGAGAGCTTTGGTGCAGTGTTTCTGTGTGAAAAATAGTGTGCTCTGACCAGCACTGGGTCACCGAGCATCCCCGAGCTCAGCTGGAGATCAGCTGGCTGATGGGTCACCTGCAGGGATGTGCACACACAGTAGTTTCCCCATCTGGCAAATCCTGCCTTGTGTTCTGCTCCAGCTTAGAGGCAGCTCTCCTCCGTGACTATTCTTCTTTTCATTCAGCCTGGTATTTCTGTGCTGCTCAGTGCAGTGTTTTATCATTGACCTTTTGTCACTGCTTCTTCTATGGGAGGAACTGACCTAACAGGCATTTCAGAGCTGGGGAGTGGGGAAACCTTCCCGGTGAGGGCACGGCTGCATCGCTGCCCTGACTGATGGGGAGCTGAGCTGAGGCCAGAGAGCAAACACCAACTGCTTGCTGCTCCTTTGCCAAACATGGCCTTCTAATTTTAATCACTTAAGCATTCATAAATAGCCCATTCCTTCAGTGGAAAATCCCTGAACTCGGTGACAGATGGCCAATCACACCTTGGATGAAAAGATAACTGTAAGAGTCAGCACGGAGCTCCGAATGATGCTTTTTCCACTGATTCCAGTGATGCTTATTTGGGTCATGCTGAAAATAGCCCTTAGCTAAAAGGTACATGAAGCATCTGCCAAATCACGTAGTCTGTCTTGGCTCTCCAAAATAAATACACTTGAACATCAAGGTTGCAAAGAAGTGGATGAAAACAAATGTTCAGAGTTGCATCTCTGTAATGAATAAATGTGGATACGCTGTCCTCCCTGGAATCTGCTTCTGTTGATCAGCAGCATAAGGGCAACTTCTAGATCTTTTCCATACTTGTCCTCCAGCAAAACGCTCGGCTCCCTCTCCCCTGCCAATAGCTCAGAACAAATCACTCTGCAGAATTAAAGTCATGGCCTTTTGTTTTTTGTTCACGTTGCATCATGAGATGCTGATGGTCCTACTGTTAAAAGCAGGAATACTGACCATGGTGTCATGCGTCCTGTCATATAGAGGTGTTAAACTCCTTTACCTTCACAGAATGGTTTGTGACTTGTTTCAGACTTACGAGCAGTGCAGCTAGCAGTGCTGAGTTTCTTCTGCATCCTGATTTCATTTGTAAATCCTTTCTTTTATGAAACCTGCTGAAGGCCTGAAGACAGCCTAGTCATTAACTCTTTTAAATAGGATATTGAAATGTCAAAGTCAATCTCGAAGCCACTGGAATTGCAGAGAGAACCATTTCCTCATACAACACACATAGAATTAGGAGGTTTCAGCATCCTCAAACCAGCCCTGTCAGTGCTGCATCCTCTGCTCTTGGAAACAGGAGCCAACTGTGCCCATCCCAGTCCTATGGGGTGTGTGGGTGAATCATGGCCTGAACCACTGATGGATCACCTGAGGCAAGCACTGAGTCAGCCAAGGATCACAGGTGAAGGCAATGCACCTGTGTGACCAGAAGGTGTGGAGTCTGGCTCCACCTCTCCCAGACCCCATTTAAGGGCTGAGCACCACTGGGGAAGGTTTTCTTTCTGGAGATTGCTCCTTTGGGGTTTCTTGTTGTGAGCCTAGGACACAGGTGAGCATTTCTCTTTGTTTAAGTTTTCCCCTTTCCATCCTGGCAATATTTCTAATTACACTATCTGTAAAAGATTTCAGATAACAGTACCATTTGGTATTATTCATTTTGTTAACTTCACCTCTTACATCTGGATTTCTCAAATATTACAGTGGTGAGGTTTCACTGCGTGGTTGCTTGTCCAAAACCTGCTTCTCCTGGAGCACTGGGGAGAGGAATTTCCTTCCTTGCAGTTTGTTGGCAGTGGCAGCATGGTGGTGCCTTCAGGGAGAGCTCTGTGCTCTGTTCCCAGTGCTCAGTGCTGTGCTTCTATGCTCCTGGGGCTGGAAACTCCCCAGCACTGTTGCCTGAAAGCAGCAGCTATTTTTAGTGCTGGCTCGGAGCTGGAGCGTGGTCTGCATTGCAAATTCAGTCCCTGCTTGGCACTGTGCTCCACAGTGCCCCATATTATGGGCTGCAGGAGGGGAAGGCAGGTTTCTTAGTGCCAAGCCCTCAACTGTGAGTGGAACTGTTTCTCTGCACTTGGTGCAGGGAGTGGCTGAGTGTTTTCCAAGACTGAAATAAGTATCTAAGGTTAAAGGATCCCAGTTTCCTGCAAAGGTTAAGTCATCTTCTATCAGAGCACACTGCATTGATTCCCCTTTTTGTGGTGTCTCAGCTGTCTTTGCTGGGGACAGTATTTGAGTGGTGCAGGCTTTTGCCCTGCCACGTGCTATCCTGTCATTCCTGTTCTTAGGAGAACCTGTGCTAAATTATGCATAAATGCTCACACATGCTCCATAGCAGCCAGTGTTAAGTTTTGTTTGCAAAGAGAAGTTAAAGCTTTATGAATGGAATTGCTGGGATGAGTACTGGTGGCATTCAACTGGTACTGAACAGGAATTGCCTTTACCACCACACACCAGTCCATAGAATGGATAGAGACCTTTGTCAGCATCTAATAATGCGTGTAGTGGCGGACACTGAGGGAACAGAAATTGCGTTCTGCAATTTAGCTCCAGTTTAGCATGCCTCTTTTCCATCAGTTTTGTTTCCTTCTGTATTTCTTCTTCATTGTCTCAGCTGAAATTTCTTGGGCTTGAGTCTGGGGGAGTGCACGGCCAGCACGCAGACCTGAGCTGGGACAGTGGCTGCTGTGTGAATCCCTGCATGCCTCCCTCATGGTGAGGGAAGGGATGCAAGTACACAGATTTCTACCCCGCCCCCAAAACTGAGGTATAGGGCAAGAGCAGATGGTAAGTGTTCTGAAATATGGGTAAGGAGAAGATCATGTTTGTAGCAAGGGAACAAGATGGAATATTTTATTTATTATTGCGGGTTCAGAGCTATACATTCCTGAGGGCAGACCAGGGTTTGTAGGATGGCTTTGTTTCTGGGTCTGCTGGGCCAGGGGGCTGTCCTGACCTGCAGCCAGGTGCCTGCTGCTCCTGCTCTGCACACACCCAACTTGTGAGGCACAGCTGCTCTGAGCAGAGCTGATACCATCGGCGTAACAGTTTTCTGCAGTGCTAACACAGGGAAGCAAATCCAGGTTTTCTCCTCTGCCAGCCACTAGATGCTAACAAGGGATCTCTCCTTTCCCCTTCAGTGAGAACAAACCAAAGCCTGGAGTTTTCTTCATCCTGTCCTGCAAAACAGTCTTTAATTCCTTGCTTTCCTGTATGCTGAAGATACAAAATATATCTGCTCTCACATTTATCTGCAAAGCTATTGTAGCATGCCAGGAGTACAGCCTGCAAGGCACTGAGTGCCACAGACCCTTGCTGGTACTGCGAGCAGATCCTGGCCCCTTGTAAATAAAATTCCCCCTCCGAAACAGTTCTCACAGCTCTGAGCACTGCTGTTTGATAGCAGTGTGTGCCTGACCCTGAGCTCTGGGCAGTGCTGCTGTGCCAGGCCCCTCCTGGCCACAGTCAGAGGGTGGGTACTGTGCCCCAGAGCAGTGGGGCATGCAGGTGGCAGCCTGGTTTTGCTGTGCTCCAGTGCATTCTTCCATCTGTGCTGCAGCAACCTTCTAAAGCTCTGAACTTGAGCATGGTTAGCTGTAATGACTAATCCCATTGAAACTGATGGCGCCAATGGAGAGAGGAGAGAATGCTGTGTGAGAGAATGCTTCCAGGATGGGAAGATAATGTCCACATTTATTGCAAAGCTGCAGTGGTCCTGGTGTGTTACAGTGGGGCTGAAGGAGTGACAGATGTGGTTGTAGCAGCAAATGAGTAAGGAGTTACATCAGCATAAAGGTGAGACCTTGGGGTTACTCAAAGTTCTCAGTGTGCTGATGGGGTCTTTGTCACACCATGGTGACCTTCAGGGCTGGGAGCTGCCCAGCGTGCCTGCCCACTGCTGGGACATTTCTGGCTTTCAGTTTGGTCTCCATCACTGAAAGAGCAATAAACTGCTCATTTATTTTAAGAGCTGACAAACCTTGTGTCTTTCAGTGCTGTGACGTAATAAGGCTTCGTTGGCCACTAAGTACTGTCACAAGTCTGGATTTGTGGCTCTAGAAGTAAAACAGGCACAAGTTAATTGCTTGCTAATGGAAACTTAATCTTTTCCCTCTTAATTTCCTTAGTTTTCTAAATTGGTTTCTAGAGATGCGGTGGCTGTCCTGTGTCAGCCCAACTCTGCCTGTCTTTCGGATGTCAATAGAATTGATTCAGGAATGTTTTATAAGAGTTGCTCTTTCTGTAGCTGTCATGTGAGCACACCCCTTGTCTGCTACAACGAGACTGAATGGTTCAGGTACAAAATTCTGAAGAGTGGAGAAAGGGATGGGGTTCGTTCAGTAAAACTGCAAAGATCTGTCCCATGTCAGAGTCACAGTGGGTGGCAATTGCCCTGACCATAGCTGCATCATGTAAATCATTAAATGAATAAGTTACTGATGCATTATTTTAATTAAAAATTACAGCATAAAGCAGTATTTGTTTCCAATTGTCTAGCTATGCCATTGAGAGGGAAGGTGATGGGATATCTTGTTACAGGCTGTGCTGAACCCAAGCCCTGGAAGGAGAGTGTCTGGTGCTCCTCTTGGCTCCAGCAGTTATTGAACCATCCGGAGCCAATGTGGCTGCTGTTTAAAAACAAATCCAGCACAGCCAGATGGTCAGGGCTGCTTAAAGTACTGCTAATTTTCCCACTGGCTTTTTGGAGTCTAAAAGCCAGCGAACGTATTGAGCATTGCAGAGATGGAGAGAACTTGCAATAAAAGTAACTTGTGGAGAAATGCTAATAAAGATCATTGATTCATAAAAGAGGACCAGAGCTGAGATCTCAGCTATAGGCAATGATAAATAAGAGGAAAAAGTAGACAGGAGTGCTAAAACGGCTGTGGAGGGAGCTGTTATCCACGGATAATGATGTGAGATTAAATGGAAGAGCTTCTTGCTATGGCTCTTTAGACTGGATTTCTGCCAAAGTGGTGGATCAATTTCCAGGCTGCTGTGGCAGCTCAGTGCCCTTGCCTTTACACCAGATAACAGGATTGATTTATGAAAAAATCAGAATACTCGAGTTGAAATGTTTTGTCTATGGCTTAAAAATATCTGTACAGAGCAAAGCGATGAGAGTTAACAGAAGAGTGTTATGTAGAGGATGTCTCCTTAAAGGTTTAAGTTAATGTACTTCAGAGTGAACTCTGAGGAGGAGAAAGTAGATGGAAAAGAAATCTAATTTTAAAATAACAAAGATAAACCAATAAAGCTGATCCTATCAAGCCTCATTTCAATAAAATGCAGAGCTTCTTAGCAGGTGTAGTTCTGAACACGTGGAAAAACCAACACGTTGCTTACATATTTAACCAGCACTGGATCAGATACAAGTGGAAGTTCCAATAACCTTCAAGAAATCGTACTTGGGGCACTAAGCAGCATTTTGCTGAAAGAGGTAGGAGGGCGGAATCTGAGTTCACCTCTGGATTACAGCCAGTCTGGACACTGGGGAGTGCTGGCTTCTACATGGGGTGATGGAGCACTGGCATGGAGGGGCTGTGGGATGTCCTCCTTGGGGATCTCCATCCCCAGCTGTGCATGGGACTGGGCACAGCTCTGGGTGGCCCTAAGGGGGGGAGGGACCCGGAGGGCCCTTTCCCTTAGGGCTCAGGAGAAGCAATGCATCCTATTAAGTAGGAAACTGCATGAAACAAGAGGTGCCACACGGAGCTTTGTTCAGCTTCCAGCTATAACATTGATTATAAGGACCAGTTTCATTTGGAAACCCTTTCCAGCACTTTGAGGCACGCCTTTGGGCTTTTCTACTTGTCCTTATTCTTCTACTGTACATACTGTGTGTGTGGCATGGGGATGTGCCCATGACCTGTGGTGCTTGGGATTGCTGTGGGGAACATTGCATGGTGTGAGGCATCCTACCAGGACAGGCAGGACCTGAGGGAATGCTGCCTTTCTGCACCACAGGTTAGTTCATTAAAATGGGCCTAATCAGCTTTTGTGTGGTGTTTATGCTTAAGTATGGCTGTGAAGATCAAGTACTCACCTGCTGTTGTAGGGCTGTGCTAAGGTAAGAGCTCCACAGCTCCTGGTTTGGTAGCTCTAACCTGAATGTGAATGATCTTCCATTGAGAAGTAAATGCAATGGAAGTAAAGCAGCCTGCCTGGCAATCCTGCCAGCAGAAAAAGAGGGGTGTATGCATTACAAAGTAAATTCTTAGATGAAATTGTTGAAATACAGATCTGTGCCCGGTGGTGCTTTGCTGTGTGGGTTCTCACCATTCCCTCCTGCATGGTGAGCAAGGTGGTGGGCTCTGCTTTGGAGTGAAGCTGCCTTTGGCAGGCATGGTTTATTGGCAGCTGGTATTCCTTTAAATAAACCTGTGCAAAATAAAAGAAAAAGTGGAATAAATAGTTGGTGGTATGCAGTCCAAAAGCTAAAGATCTGAAGATTTCATTCAGAGATGTATTGGTACCATTACAAGGAAATACACATGGAAAATGTTTAATTCTTGAAAGCAGTTTGCAGTTTAAACTAAGCTGTTGCAATGACGTTTTTGCAGTATGTGGTTTTGTTCCAGATGAGAGCGTACAGTACATGTGCTCCTCCCAGCACCAAACCTTACCTGCCCTCTGTGGCTCTTTGTTAAGACTCTGCTTTATATTCATCGCATCACATTAACTTTCAACATCTTTCAACTTCTTATTTCCATAATGGGGCCCCTATTAAGAGCACATATTTTGGTGACCTTCACCTTTCATTATATTCCTCCAATAGCCAGGGGCATTGCCAGATGTGCCACCTACCAGTGCTGTAACCTCTTCCCATAATTTGCAGGCAGTGCCATGTGTGAGTACCCCAGGCACAGTGCTGAGAGGAGCACGGTATCGCTGCTACCTGCAGCTCACTGCTTTTGAATACTAAACCCATGTTAATAATTATGAAGGTCAAAAGAGGTGGGCAGGAGCAGGGCTGTGTTTATTGCAAGCGAGATGAAGCCAATAATGCTGAAACCTGCTGGGTCTGGGCCAAAGCTGCTATTAATTAATCAGTGTCTGCTAACTGGCTGGAGAGCCGTGCAGCTGAGTGCTTTCCTGAAAGGCTGTGAAGGATGTACTGCCCAGCACTGACCCCGTGTTTTGCCAGGGAACCTGCAGGGCTGTGGAGGTCAGCAGGGCTGGAGCGTGGAGCTGGCTGCTGAGCAGCTCCTTTGCTCATGTGTTGGCTTGTCACTCATCCCTGCCACACTGCAAGGGCTCCTGTATTTCACCTCAGTTTTGTACCCATGCTCTCTTGTTATCTGTTGTCTTTAAACTGCCTTAATCTGAGCATATGTTGGAGTCAAAAATCTGTGCAGTGATGCATCGTCAGGGTGAGCCTGAGTCTGAGCTGCACGGGGGCAGCAATGTGCCCCCAGGAGCCCTGCTCCCTGCAGGCTGCTGCAGCTGGGGCTCCTCTACACCTGAAGGAAGCACTCACAACTGTAAGAAATAAAAAGGAAAGGCCAGGCTTTTTATTTCCTGGAGGCCAGCTCCATAGTAATACAATAGAATAGCACTTGTGCCAGCAGCAAAGAGGGCCCCGGGGCTCTTCTCCCCATCCCCCCTCCTTTGCTCTGACTCATTTCTGTGCCGCTTTGAAGCAGATTTATTCTGATGGATCAGTTCTGTTGGAATGATGAGGCTTGTCTACTTCATAGCTCTCAAGTCTAACACAGTCACTGACAGTGGATTTTGGTAAAGCAGAGGTGTTCCCCCCGGGGGCATCACCTGTGCAACCAGCTGTGGGGATCCCACTGCAGCAGGGTTGGAGCTGCAAACCCAGAGGTCCCCACCAACTGCTCCAATTGGGGTTGCACACAAATGTCTTTTTAGGTAGGAAAAGATGATGTGAGGAAAATTACTGTATCTGGTTGGGTTGATCTGATTTCCTACTTGAGAAAGGATCAGAATGGATGAAATGGACACCACTGGGGTCTAAACAGCCGCGCTGTGGGGTGTCCTGCTCAGCTGCTCTGCTCTGTCCTGCTAACGGGGCTTCTACACGAGTGCAAGTGCTGTAATTTTGACATTGTGAAACAGCAAATCTGGGGCTCTGGTGGAGGTCGCAGCACCTCGCAGCCTCAGGGCTGTGTGTGCTGGAGGGTTTGCAGTGAATGTGTTGGGAGCATGGACCTGCACCCAGGGCAACAGCCAACGTCTGTAACGCGTGTCCTTCCTCGCAGGGCCCTGTGGCACACAGCTGCTCGCAGTGACAACTACGGTAGGCTGAGTTTCTGCCTTGAGAGACGAATGCAATTTACATCAAGTGAAGACAAACGACATGCTTAGGGCATGAATATGTATGGCTCACACCCACGCCCCTGTGCCTTGCTGTGTCTGCCTCTCCCCATGGCAGCTGTGCTCCTGTACAACGCTCAGGTTGCACTCGCTGTTGGAAATAGTTCTTTTTAAAGCTCATCCATCTTTCCCGAGGCAAGTGGAGGTTTATAATGAGAATTTGGGGATATGCTTTGAAAGAATGAAAACCTGTGAAAAGTCTGTAGTCATAATGCAAAGTACAAAGGTAACGAGGAACCTGTTGACGAGATCATATTAATGAGACTATAACTGAGCTGAGGGTCTTGGTTTCTATTCAGTCTCCGTGGCCTTACTGTAGGGTTTTCCTTTCTTTGTGGGACATGATGGAGGGATTCCTCCTCCTACCGTGCTCGCGGTGTTTGGGCTCTGAATGCACACGGTTTGACCCAGACGGTATTTTCCAACTGAATTTATTCATTACCAAATACGAATATATGACTTAAAGTGATCAAATGGTGCTGCCAATGACCAGGTAAAAAAAAAAACAAAAACACAACTGCACGGGTGTGTTACTAACCTCCCCTTTGATGCTTCCTTTTGGTGCCTTACGGTCACGGCTGTCTTTGAGTGCCTGTTACTCTAAGAAGATCTGATAGGTAAATCCTCCCATTATCAATGCAGCATACAGTCTGCTAAATCCCAGTGCTGGGGGAGCTCAGGCACAAACTTTTGTTCTTCTGTTCTATGTGATGCCAGGGCCTTTGGTAGAGGCCCAGACAATGAGCAGAGCTGCAAGGGCAGAATCCCTCTGCAGCTTCAGCTATCTTCTGAAATTAGTCTCTGTTTTGTTTTTGCCCCTTTCCTGTCTTTTAATAAAACATGTTGACTTCGCAGCACGTTCTCCTTTGGACTGATGCTGGGTATTCAGTGGTGCTTGGGCTTCTTGTGGCATCACGTCAGAAAATCAGGAGCCAGCCACAGTCACTGCGGTGTCACAACGCATGAGCATCTCCCTGCCTGTGGCTGATAGCTCATGAGCGTTTCAACTTTCATCGACATAAAATCAGCATGATAAATGTGTAATAATCTGCATGTCATTAGCACATTTTAATTGTCAGAACTCTGCGAACAAAAGGTATGGGGGCGCAGATGTGTTTTGGCATGATATTTACAGCGAATATCCAGAAATATTGAATCTTAATTTCAAGATTATGCAAAAGGATTGTTGGTTTTTTTTTAATTATTATTATTTATTGAATGATGGGTAATCTTCTGCTGATTCTCCTAAGCAGCAGCAAGCCCAGCAACACAGTGCTGTGTCAGAAGGACCCCGCTCCCATTCCCTGTCTGGGTGGCTGCTCTGGGTGACCCCTGCATGCTGTGGGCTGCTGAGCTGTGTCAGGAGAGCCCCAAGGGCAGGTTCCCAGTAGCAGCTCCCACAGAGAAATTCCCAAATTCCCATTCCTGAAGCAAAATGCTGTTAGGAACCCATTCTGACAGACCACCCTAAGCCAGTCTGCAGCTGTGGGTGGTTTGGGGCACTGGGAGCTCAGTGCATGGCACCCACTGGTGGGTGGAGGGACCCAACCTGGGACTGAGCTCCAGCATATTTTGCTGCCTTTTGTGACTGTCAGAACAGGAGGAAAACAAGGTTTTTGGGGCTGCAGCTTCTAGCAATCAAAGTTTCAGTATTGTCATTATCAAGACTTCATATAAACAAAGATCATATAAACAAAGAGCTGACTTTATAATCTCTGTCTTTTCACAAGTTTGTGTTTTTCTCTTTCTGAAAGCATTCATAGCACAGCAAAAAGTGCAATGTGCTCTCTGAGCTGGGAGTACTGGGGCTGGGATGGCTGCTCCAGCCTTTGTGTGAAGAGTACAGACTTTGAATTCATTCCCAGTTCAGGAGTGGGCTGGATAGTGATGCTTACTAACAGAGCTGCTTCCTAAAAATGCTGTGATTTAGGCCAGGAGCATTCATTCTAAATGAGGTGAAGCTCATTATTTATCTCTTGGATGCAAATGTGATGGATGTTATCTAATGGCACAGACAGAATTTTCAGTCTTGAGTTTGACCTTAAAGTATATATCCTCTTTCCAGTTGAGATTACATTGCTCTCATAACAGATTAGTTCCTTATGTACCTAAAAGCTGCTTTGGCTGTTATGCTACTGAAAGTTGGAGTAGAGAAAGATGCAGCAGGAAGCTGGGTGTATCGTGATGCAGTCCAGCTACAGCTGCTGAAGAGCACAGCCCAGCTGCAGGAGTGCAGTGGAAGGGGTTTACGTGCTGCTGATGCTGCAGGGACATGGGGCTGCAGAGATGGGTGCCTCTGTCGGCATGGTGGCTGCCACTTCCCCTTGGTGATATCAACTGACTGATTGGAAGGAAGCTCTGTGTTCAGGACAAAGAAAGAAAGAAGTCTGGTTAAAAGCCAAGCTTAACAGAAAGCTGTCATTGTGCTTTAGGACTTGGGCTTACGGGGCATTGGAAAGTTGATTATTCCTTGCCAAAGCTTCAGGCTGATATTGAATGCAGTGCCCACTGAGGGAGAAGAGGATAGGATCCCAATAGACATCCAGCGTTTTATGTAATTAATGATCCATTTTTTACTGAAGATGTAAGTCGATTTAATGAAAATAAATACAGCTGGTACTTCAACAATAGAAGAAGTTACAATACCTCATTGTTATTGCAAGGTGTGGACCTTGAATTGCCAGAACATGTCATCCCTCCCTTGTTCCATGTCAGCACTTGGTCTGCACTGCTTTCAGCACTCAGGTGAGTTCTGGCAGTCCCTCTTTTTCCTTGCTGAGTGGTTCTTCTGTGTCGCTGGGAACTAAGTTCAGCCATCATGGGAAGGGAAGAGTGTGTGCCTGGAAACCTCCTGCTCCTGCCAGAGCGGGTCCCGGAGTCCTACCAAAGACCAGGTGGTGTCTGGATGGCTGTTTCTGCTTCACTCCCCCAGTTTCAAGGCAGTGACATTAAATCCTAGCTTAGAATGGCTCTACACAAAACATATTTAGTTTTCTTGCAGAAACATAAATAATGTTATTGATCTGCATAGTGAATAGTTTAAAGGGTATGAGGAGTATAATGCAAACACTGAGTAGTTTTGAACTACTTGTGTTGTGACTGATTGTGGGTTCGCTCTCCATTCACTCATTCACAGAGATTTCACTGGTTGCAATGGAATTACAAAGGCACAAAACTGCTGTGATGTGAGTTGAGAGCCCTCTGAAAACAAATGACCTTGGGCCACAGAGCTGGTACCTCTGGGTGGGAACTCTGTCCAGCCTGGTTTGCTTCTTTTTACCTTTAGAATGTGATTGTAAATGGTTTTCTGTTGTGTCAAATTATGGAGGTTTGAAGAAATATCTTCTAGAGGAGTCCCTGTCCCTGGAGGTGTTCAGACCCACGGAGATGTGGCACTCATGGGCAGTGGGCATGGTGGGGTGGTTGGGGTCGGGGATCTCAAGGGGCTTTTCCAGCCTGAATGATTCTGAGGATAAAAGGAACAATTTACTTATTTGTTATTTAATTGAGAGTTGAACAGTGAGTGATCTCACCAGCCGTGTAAATGAGGTTCTAACCCTGAGCCTTCAGCAGGGAGATCACAGAATCACAGAAGTGTAGGGGTTGGAAGGGGCCTCCAGAGATCACTGAGTCCAACCCCCTGCCAAAGCAGCTCCCAGCCCAGGTTGCACAGGTTGGCATCCAGGGAGTATTGAACATCTCCAGAGAAGGAGACTCCACACTTGCACTTTGCTGCAGACCATGCTATGGGATTGCATTCATGGAGCTTGTCTGTGTGGGATGAAGGCAGTGCAGCCACCCATGTTCCCTGGGTGGGAGTGTGGCTGCTGCCCCTTCCCTGCTCCTCTCTGCCCATGGTGGGACTGGGGCCTGGTTCCTGCTCCTGGGACCTGACTGGGACCAGCACTTTGGTGGGGTGCTGCTGGGAGCTTAGCTTTGCTGTGTACTGGAGAGGAAGCGTTAACTAACTCGAACCATTTTACTAAACAATGTTTTCTAACCAAATCTCTGTTAAGAGGAGGACAAAAAATATTTGTTGAGTCTTATTTGTAGTTGCAAGCTGAGGCTTAAGGGTTTTTAACCTTTGTCACATCACTCTGGCCTGTGATAGGAGTCCACCCTGTTTGCAAAGCACTGCTGCATCAAGGTGAGTGTGTTAATCCCTACAAATAACCTGTCCCCAGGGCTGAAATGGAGGTGGCATCTGCTCAGCAAACCCAATTTAATTCCCCCTGTTTCTTGATGGGGGGAGCAGGATCCCCACCTTATCTTCAGGGAGAGGAGAGCAGGATGATAGCCCTTGTGGTAAATCAAATCCCACTTAATGAGTGCACATTTTGATTAGAAAAACCAAGCCAGTGCTGCTGCAGGCGGCTGCCTTAAAATCCTACGTTTAATGTACGAGTGTACAGTGAGTCAGTGTTTCATTTACCCCAAACCCAAACTGCTGCAGCAACAGCTGAAGCCTGACACCCACCTTTGGGTTTGGCCAACTCCAGCAAGGCACAGCAGGAGGACAGCAGCGTGTGTCCCCCTGCAGTGGGCAGTGGTGCAGCTCCTAACGGGTGCCTGCAGCAGGACCTTGCTCTTCGTGCCCCTGGCAATTCCAGTGGCATGAAATGGTACATTCCCATCATAACTAGTTCTACTTCAGGGCTGCTTCATCCTCCTTCCCCTCGCCTCTGGTGTCCGCTGCAGATAACCTCATTCGCGTGTGCATTTTCACTTTCCCGATGGTGAGTGGAGAATAAGAGGAATAGGAAGCGTGCTCGGGCTGGTGGTGGGCTGGTGCTGAGGAGAGCTGGGCTGGCTGCCTGCTTAGCATTCGGCCCAGCCATCCCCACCGTGTGCTGTGGCAGCTGCTGGAGAGCTCCTGAATCACCGCATCAGTTGAAAGGGTCCTGGAAGTCAGTTATTGCATTTTAATGCTATGACATCTTTGTTTACCATGAGAGGACGTGGGTCCAGCAGCCTGTCTGAGAGGTGTGTGCAAATCGAGGCGAAAGAATGATTTGTATGTAAATACTGGAGTCATCCAGAGGGGTTTGGGAAATACTGTGCAGTGCTGCAGAGCTGAGGATGCACTGCAGTGCAAAAAGGTGAAGTGCTGGGGTACTGCAGAGTGGGGCAGGTTCCCAGCCAGCAATGATGGGATGGGGGAGGACACCAACAACGTGGTGCAGATGATCTGTAACGTCCAAAATTATTCCAGCAGAAATTTCAGCTTAAACATCCTCTGTTGTGGTATCGGGGACACTTGAGGGGACGTTTTAAGGTGTGACTTGCTTCCTCATAGAAACAGTTACTTGCTTCTCTAATAAGAAGTAAACAAAGCCCCACCACTTAGAGCTCCTAAGAAGTTCCTGTTTAGTTAGAGCCATTTTTGGGACTCTAATTGTAATGCCTTGAGCCATTTGCAGCCTTATGCTGTGGGTGTGATACAGTGGATCAGATGACCCCCAGGACCTCCTTTCAGTCTGCCCTTACAGCACGTGCATCCCATGGTGTGTGCAGGCAGGTAATGAGATGTAGGAAGGGGTCAGAGAGCCTCATTCAGAGGCAAGCCCATAAACTTTTCAACAGGCTTTAATAAAACATAACGCTGGCTTCTTGTGGCACCTAGAGCTCTTAAAACTGCTCAGTTTCAGTGGGCAGTTTAGTATTTGTCTGAAGGATCATCTGAGCATCCACAATTTTGCTGCAACAGGGCAAAGAATCACCAATTTCAGCGACTTGCTGCCCAAAGCATCTGCTGCAATCACACTGCTTTGGTTCTTGGTCATATTTATCCATCTACAACACTGCAGGAGGACCCAAGGGAAGATGGGGTGTGATGCTGCAGGCTGGCAGTGGGGCAGGTGGGGGTCCCAGGTCCCTGGTGATGCCTTCTGCCCATGGGTGCAATGCATGTGCCAGGTGCAGGCTGCAGGCTGGGAACCCCCTGGGGCTGTGGGGATGCCCAGCCCTGTGGGTCTGTGGATGAGCAGTCCGGCTACCTGGCTTTCTATAACTGTGTTATTCAATATATGCAATTTCTTACCCATGCTTCTGGATCTCCCTGCCTGATTTATGCTGCTCTGGAAGCTCTGCAGAAGCCAAGGTACGATCTCAAGTGCTGGCCTTTTGGCATCGGGTTTTAAGAGGTGTAAATCAATGACAAAGTGCCCTTGGAAGATGCTTGACTATCTTCTTCAGAGCAGTAAGAACTCGGTTTGAGATGGATGCTTTATGAGGAAATATGCCAAAACCCAGCAAAGCTGACATTTAATATCCTCCTTAGTTTTCCCAAAGGTTTTCTGATGGATTTATGAATTCACCCCCTATAATATGGAAGTATAATACAGAGCACTGAGGTGGTGATACGCAGTGAATTGTCAATGCTCAATTCCAAACTCACTTTAGAAGAGCCTGAAGCCTGCCCTTAGGTGATCTCCACTGCCTGAATTTGCCCCATTTCCCCTGCCCTGGCGCCCTGGCTGGGAGGAGCTGTCCATCCGTCTGTTCCGTGGGGCATTGGGCGTGTGGGCTTGCAGCGGGCTTGTCCTCAGAGCTGTGTCCTCTAGAAGCTGTTTTGAAATCAGATGTCATTCTCTAACAATCACCAAGTTCTGATGCGGTTTCTCTGGTGCTCAGTAACATAAACCAGTACGGTTCTGTGCTTTGCTCTAAGGTGCTCACACAGAAGCCAACACTTGTTGGCATCTGTTGGGGAGCCCCTCCATTGCATTGCAACCTCCACGGGCTGTGCTGCACACACAGTGCAGTGTACGTGATCTGTCTGTAGCGTGGGCAGTGCATTGCCATCAGCAGCGAAGCAGGAGCTGTTAGTTCATGTTTTCTGTCTGAAGACAAAGTAAGAAAATGTGAACATTTGAGAAATCTCATTTTGAAGTTGTGTCCCACGTTCCAAAACAGCCATACCATTGATCTGGAGCAGTGTTTGGTCTCACACAGTGATACCTGATGAAGTGGGGAGGTGGATATCTCACTGCTGGAACTGTCCTACTGCAATCTCCTGTACACACAGACCCAGGAAACACCAATAGATCTGGAATGACCAGAATTACTTCTTATCTGTTTATCCTTTTGCTGCACTGTATCTGTGCTAATTCTTCAGCCTCCAAATCTCTCCCAGCATAAGCAGTATTGGAAAATCTCTTTGGAAAGAGATTCTTCTGGGAAAAACTTCCAATAAACCTATGATGTGCTGATGTGGTTTTCTCTGCGGTATACCTGAAAAGTCCCGTTCTTGTTTTCTTTGATCCTTTCTTGAGGAGCAGAGAAAGCTTCGTGCAGCCCAGCAGCAGAAGCCTGGTGCCCAGGGGGACTGTTGGGCAATGAGAACATGGATGCTGCTCCTGAGCACTGCTGAAAATGACACCCAACTCTATCAGAGATACCCGAATATGACAGTGTGTTCTGACTTGGTCTCTGGAGCCAGGAGGTGCTGCCTGTGGGGGAAGAGAAAGCTGTAATATGAGGAGCTGCAATTTGTTGGAAGAAGGAGTAGAGGTCTTTGTGCTGGGGGTGAGCACAGGGCTCACCTTGGGCTCCTTGTCTCTTCTCTGCCCTATGCTTTAAGGCAATTCTGAGTCGGGAAACCAGACTCAGACTGGAAATTTTTTTAATGAGAAAAGATGATCAGCACTACAACTGATCTCCCCTGCACAGCACGAGGGTTGCTACTGCTGTCGCCCACCAAGTGTGCCTCCAGGATTGCACCCACCAAAGCAAATCCGTGCTGACCTGCTCAGAGCCAGAGACAAGTTTGCACAATTCTTGGATGTCTCTCAAAAGAACTCGCATTTGTCCTGCGTTCTTAACCTGTGACATTTTAGAAAAGAGAAAGTAAATTTTAGAAGAAGGAGAGTAAATCTGAAAGCCCCAGCATCCCTGGTTGTGCTGAGCTTCCTGGCTGTGTTTTGAGGCCAAGCTGAAGTCTATCAGCACCAGCTTGTGATCTGGATGAAACACGGCACTTCAGGTGAAATCCTTGCTATTGCTAGTGCTGATCTGAACACACAGCATCCTGGAGTGGCAAGTGGATCCAGCATGCTGCTCTCCAGAATGACTGTGTTTCATCTCTGCTTGGTGTTGTCATGCATGCTTGACATTTGGATAACAAACGTGAAACATAACTGGAATTTTTACCATTTGTAAAGTCAAGCCAAAGAAAAAGACAAGAGCTAAAGATTCACTGGAAAACACTGTTCTGAACAGAGAGGACAGTGTCTGAGCAGCTGACAGTCCTTGCAGTTGCCAGCTGTGAGGGATGTGGGCCGTGGGCACGGTGGGGTTGGGCTGAGGGTGTCAGAGGGCTTTTCCATCCTGAATGGTTCTGCGATTCCTCGCCAGCCTCCCTGTGACAGACAAGCCCTGCAGCACGTTCCTTCACTGCCCACGGATGGATGCAGGCTGGCTGTCAGTGCACACATTCCCCTCTCTCAGAAAGGAGAGTGTTGCTCTGCTCTTCTCAGCGTGCCTGCAGCTCCTGCACCGCCGCTACCAGCAGCTGCAATGGATCCCAGCTCTGCTGGGAGCTGAGCTGGCGTTTTGCAATATCTATTTTTAATGTTGACCAAAAATAAATAACTCCATTAGAATTCCATCGGTGGTAAGAAATGAATGATTTGATTTAGAGTAAATAGAGGCTAAGATGACTGCTTGGCCTTGCACCTTGGGGTCGAATGGAGGGAGATGTTCTCTCTCAGTGCTTGCACAGCCTGAAGCCCCTGTGCTCATGGGCAAATTAATCATCTGTGCAAGAGAAACCAGAGTTAAACAGCACAGCCAGGGAAAAATGGATTTCCAGTTTTCGCCCTGTGTTTTCTTTTCTGTTTGTTTTTGCTTTGCATAAAGAAGGACAATTTTTCTGAGGAATCAATAGCAGAAGTTTGATATCCATGAAAAAAACTTGAATGTACAGCGCTCTCTGTATAAAAATTGAGATGATTCTCCCAGTTTCTACAGTATATATATGAAAATACATGCTAGATTTGCACTTGAGTTCTAGACCTGGCTACCTATAAATGAAAACACTAACTATGAAGTGTAAAGCTTTGATCCTTACTAAAATAAAATCAGCAAAGCCCCAGCTGGAGATGCTTTTGGTCATAGCACATCACAGCACATATAAACTGGGCTTTGCACTGGAATGTTTTATTTTTCTGTATCAAGCCTAAATGTACCAGAAAGCCCTGCCTTTGTTGTGCCTGCCTGCTGTCTGGGTTCACCATGACATGGATCTGTGACCATGGAGCCTTTGGCTGCTGCAGGAGCTGGGGGGCTCTGAGCAGCCTGGGGGTGTCTGAAGTCAGACTGGAGTGACCCCACTGGGTCATGGTGCTACTACAAGGAAGTACTGCTAAGGCTGGGAAATCAAGTCCTTGAAGTGTGGGAATTGCATTCTTGGCTTAGCATCTCATGTGCTTAATTATTAGGATTTACTCTTCAATTCCACAGTGATGGGTGCTGGTGCTGTTTGCCATCCATCCCAGCCCTCCCTTAGCACTCTTTCTGCAGCAGGCAGAATCATTCATTTCTTCATGGGACTTTCAGTCATGTTGTTTCTGCTCAAGCTAGCATGCTTCAGAAAGTTAATTAATGTTCTTCCTGACACTCCTGTGAGATGAGTGGGCTTTAATCCCCGTTTTGTAAATAGAAAATTAAGGTACAGATAGATGAAGGTCAAAAATATCTATTAATTTTGCCAAATCTGACACGCCTCGTAGCTGGTTCTTCAGACAACCTGGTACTGTTAATTACTTTCCTGTTTAATTAAAGCAATTGACAGAAACAGTACAGGAAAGGATACCGAGTCATGTAGTAAATCCTGTTGCCTCAGTGGGATGAATGCTGGGGGATCCAGGCAGGGTGAATGCCTCACCTTTAGCAGCAGAGATCCTGTGACTCCCCGAGTTGATCTATTCAAATGCTTAACCATCCCTTTTGCCTCAGAAGATTTTCAGGTCTGACTTCCACATTCCTTGCTTCCATTTAAACCCGTTTTTGAAAGGCAAATCAATATTTGGATTACTTCCTTCTGCTGAAATTCACCAGTGGCCGTGACACCAACATTTGTTCAGGGAAATCATGTCTGGTAAAACTGTAACCGTCTTTTTCCTGCAGTTTGTGGGGCAAAGGACTTAAGGTTATTCTTATACCACGTGCTTCAGTCCCACGAGAGCTTTGTTACTGTCTTCTGAAAGAGCTGGAAGTCTGTTGTTTTGGAAGTAGGAATAGCTGGGGGGAGGTAGAAAGGAGACTTCTTGTGTCCTAAAATCGGTGGTGCCAAAAGAAATTAGCCAAAAATGATGGCAAATATCTACTGGGGACATGGAGGCTTGGCTGGCAGCAGGCAGAGCCCGGCCCTCTGGAGTCCTTCCTCAGGTAAGCTGGGGGTCACGCTTTGTTGGGGTTCTCTCCAGAAGTCTTACTCACTTATTTGAGACAATAAAATGTACTGTTGTTATTGGAAGAAAGGAAAATAAAAGATTTTGCTTGGGAAATAAAACTGAGCCACGCACTCCACCCCAGCCTGAGTTTGGCAGAAGGGAAAAGCAGATTAACAGCCAAACGTTTGCTGCCTCTTTCACGCTAACACGAAGTCATAAATGCTGTTTCAATTCTTTAAATGCATATATATATCTGCATTGCCTGTGAGGCTGTGATAAGTGCACACCCAAACTGACTGAAAGGCTTTTTCTTGTAGTGTGTTGTTAATTATGCGACGTATCTGAAAGAGTCAGGGGAGTGAGAAACTGCTGGAGAGTGCTAATTATTAGCAAAACAATAGCTCAGTGCCTCTGATTTTCTATACCTTGCTGCTAATCACATCTGCATTGTGGAATTGGAGGCACAAAACATAAAGCATCTACTAACAAGATAAGCAGATGTTCTTGGTCCGATGATGTTTATAGGAACTCGCCCCCACCAGTACATGACAGCCCTTTACCAGCATTCTTCTTGTTTCATGCTAATTACGTATTTTTAATGATGACCATTGCACCAGTAGCTATCTGGAGAAATAGCCTTCAAGAGTCTCATGTCTTCTATGCAACTGCGTGTGACAACGTAGAGAAACTGGAGCTGCAGATCATTTAGTTGGTCTAATTCAGAAACTGGCAATCGCAAATTGATGCCAATGGTACCAATTAGCATTAGGATGTAGACTTTAATAATGTCACTCCAGAAAGCTCAAGTTCCGATTTGATTTACCATTTATATGCAGATTTGCTGATGTAAATGAATGAAAAGAGATGAAAAAGCCTTCCACTCTTCTTTTATATCCCCCGAACTCTTAAATGATCTAAATGCAATCCACATAAACACGGAATAACAAGTGCCCAATCTTAGCTCTGTGACACTGCATCATAAGTTGAGCACCAGGATGGTGTGTTTACAGAGCTTAGAAACAAACATGCAACCACACAGAGTGTTTTGGAGCTTTGTTACTGGCTGGAGTAAATTGAAATCCTCAAAGCATCCACCTACAGCTCATTAAGGAGCATGAGGCACGGGTGCTCACCAAGGCCCGTGGAGTTCAGGAAAGCCATTTGTGGCAGGAAGGAATGATGCTGGCAGAGACAGGTGCTCAAAGTGGTGGTACTGAAAGTGTTTCACGGGAGTTCTCCAAATCAGAGGCATACCTGTGGCAGTGGACATTCTGAAACAGAATGAGATGAAACACTGCAGCTCCTGGCACCCACCATCACCCTGGGCATAGTCAAACCGTCAGGTCTCGAGTGGCTTTTTTCTAAGATGGACTCTAATAGTCCCCTTAGAGGCCACAGGGCACATCCGATTTAAAACCGATATTGCTGTGTTTCTCTTTCAGATTTCAGTTTACATTTGATGAATGCACGCATTGCCAAGGCAGAATGTCCTACGTATTACCCCGATTTCCTTTCCCTGGTGCCTTTCAAGCTGTTCAAATTGAAAAGATGGAATCGTGGGCTCTACTTCCACATCAGGTAAGCTAGGTGTTGGATTAATGCATCCAACAGCAATGAGTGGTGGCACATTTCCTACTCGTGAGGGGATAGAACATTTCTGGTAGGTTAAAGGTGGGTGGCAGAACCTTCTTCCATCGGTGCTACGCTCGTGTCCACAGTCCTTTCTGTGGCCACCGGCAGCACATTGCTCACTGCACTGAACTACTCTTAGCATAAAAGAACACCAAACCAACACTGCGAATCAAAAACAAAGCTAAAATAATTAGGAAGCTGCTCCTAGCTCAAAGACAACTGTAATAATGTGCAAGATAAAAAACTGATGAGAGATCAATCTGAGCGCACCCGCGGGACCACACAAGTCGGCGGGGACTTCCTTACAAACAGACTGCACTGAAAGTGGTGGGGTAAAGTAATCCAGATGTCAATATAGCAGAACAATTACTTAATGGAAAGCGGCCAAAAGTTACTCCAGGATTTCTGTGAAATCCAATCAGACATTGGAAGGGAAAATGTCATTCTTGAGAATTCAAGACAAGGATGCAGCTAAGTGGAGAACGCGTCGATTGGAAAAATTGAATGATTTTGGTTCAAATCCAGTGAAGCTTATTAAAGAAATCTTTTCATAGCAAAGGCCTCAGCTTGCAGTCCCCAGCCCTTCAGCCATACCCTACGTGTGTGGGATGTGGTGCTGGGAAGATGGGCACTCTGAGGTATTCCCCTCAGGCAGTGGAGGGCGTGCATTGGGGATGCAATGCTGCTGTGCTGGGAACACAACTGTAGCAAGACCAGCACTGGAGCATTTCTCCTCTGCTGATCCAAGAGTTCTGCATCCCACAGGAGATGCCAGAGTGCTGTGCCCTGTCTGTGCAGCAGCAGCAGTGCTCTTTAATGCATTTGTAATGCTGGAGAAGAGGTGCTGTGAAACTTGTGAAAGGTTTTACAGCAGAGTTTTAGTGCCCATCATTACAGCAATAAAAAGTTACAGCCTTTTTCCATAGGTTAAGAATGTTTTGGCACTACCCACAAGGGAGTTTTTATAGCCAAAGGACGTGGCATCAGAAGGCAAGATCGTCATTTCCATAGCCAAGTCTGAAATCTGTGTGAGTACACATTACAGAATGTCAGTGTTAGCTGTACATGGAGAAATGGCCGGGCCCTTTTTGCTGCAATTTTCCGAAGCAGATGGTCTCAAAGACACATAACCGTAAGGGATGGGATATCAGGTGGGCAGATATCATATGGGCAGCGCACATCCCAACGCCGGGAGCACACATGAGCCGGCGTAGCCTGCCCCAGCACTTGGAAACAAGGCTGAGCAGGGCTGCTTCACTCAGAGGTAAGCTGTTAGCTGCTCCCTAATCGGCGGAAATGAAATGTAAATCCCTGCCAAAGACAAGCCCGTAGTTAAAAATACATTTAGTCACGCCACTGGCACTTTGCAGATTTTCTTTCATTATCCTTTTATGCAAATAGATATCTGCTGCCTGAGCCTGCCTCCTCTGTATCTCCACACTCTTCTCGGTTTGCAGCAGTTAAATGATGTTTATTTGCTGCGGACTTATTATTTGTCTCTCATGCTTTCTTCAGGAAGAAGCAGATTTTCCATGTGTTTGGCACATTAAAATGGGGACCAAACACCAGAGCAAAAATACCAGACATCATCCCAGACATGCTGGGATGAGCACAGTGCTGACCCTGAGGAGCTGGGTGTCCTGCAGGGGCTGGTGGCAGCCGTGCCTCTCGCAGTGAGGTGCCTGGACCTCCAGCCTAGCACAGATCCTGCAAAGAAACTGTCCCTGAATTCCTTACTCCCTTTACACATTATTCATTCAGGGCAATGAAGAAAAAATCTGCTGCCCATCGATGTACTTTTGTTTCTGATACAAATCCCGTGCTTGGCAGTTCAGTGCTTAGATGTGGTCCAAGAGTTTACTCTCTTTCCTGACTTTTGTGCTTCAGGTGAAATAACACAGATCATTTTTTCTCCTGGATTATTCTGAAGAAGGAGTGTCGCTTTGCAGTGAGGATATGTGAAGGGAAAAAGCAGAAAAATGTTAGAGAGAGAGGAAACAAATAGTGGGTTTAGGAGAAGACTCATAACAGAGCTCCAGGCAGTGCAGGCAATGCCACAGCTGGGAAGCAGCTCAGCTCCTAAGGGTGCCACCAGGCTTTACCTTCAGCTCCATGCTTTGTAGCCCATGGAGCTCAGGTTGGACTTGTAAGTATTTTCAAGCAGGAGAAACAGCAGCTGCAGTGATGGTCCCCCTGCACTTGGCACTGGTGAGGCTGTGCCTCAGTGCTGTGCTCAGCTCTGGGCCCCTCACTGCAAGAGGGACATTGGGGTGATGGAGTGTGTCCAGAGAAGGGCAGTGGAGCCGTGCAGGTCTGCAGCACAGAGCTGTGGGGAGCGGCTGGGGGAGCTGGGATGGGTCAGTCTGCAGATGAGGGGGCTCAGGGAGACCTTACAGCTCTCTGCAACTCCCTGAAAGGATCTGTTCTATGAAGTCTGCCCCCAAACTCATCAGCTTCACCATTCTCCTCTCCCTGCTCAGGCCAGCAGCTGTGGGTGCATGGGGGGCAATTGGGAGCAGTGGAGAACCGTGCTGGCTCTGTTCCAGCCGGGCTACAGCACAGCACAGTGAGAAACCTCCCAGGTTCCTCCCCCAGAAACAGGCTGATGAGGACCATGTCATCGGCACAGACTGCTGAGGAGTGTGTGATTAACAACCTCCAAAGGATTTATTGCTCTGCCCTGTGTAAAGCTTTCACCTCTCTTGGTTGAGAGGTGAATTATTTTTTTTCTGCTTTACGGCAGTGGAAATGCTGCTATTTTGTGTCAGAAGTGGAAACGAGGTCCATTTTTTTAATTTCAGTGGTATTCTGCTGCTGTGTGTTTTAAACACACATGGAGTTACAGTCATGCAGCTGCTGCTGACACTGCTCCTTGCAGAAAGCCATCTCCCTGCACCTGGAAGGGGTGCTGGGTTGTCTCACCATCAGCTGCTCCCAGGGTGGCGAGGCACGGCTCCAGCTGCACAGAGAGGCAGTGGTGGTCCCTGCAGACAGCCCAGGGCAGGGATGGGCTCTGAGCACTGATGGGGCTGTGGGTGTCCCTGCTCAGTGCAGAGGGTGGCACCTCAGTACAACGTGTCCATCACCAGCACTGGAGCTCGCTAATCACTCTTGGCAGGCACTCTCCTTCTCCCCTTTTCTTTCTTCTTGGGAAAGGCTTGAAAGCTCCAGAGCAGACTGTGGCAAGCTTAATTACAGCCTGAGGTCTGACAAAGGCTCTCTGTCCCTCAGGTCTTGGATGAAACATTTCTCCCCAAACTGAGAACGCTTGAAAGCATTGTCTTTATTCTCTTCCTCAGAATAACTATAAAGGCCCAGAGTTCCCTTGGCTACAGAAGACAAAATAGTGTTCGGCTTATTTTGCTTTCTCAACAGTGCTGGATCATGTTGGTGGGAGTTTCTGCCTCCTCCTCACAGTGACCAAACTGGCACTTCACAGCTCCACATCACAGGCAGTGTGTGCCACGAGCAGTGAATGGAGAACTGCAGCCTCAGCACAGAGCCCTTTCTGGGAGCATCCCATCTCATCCCTCTGCTGTGTCTGCCTCCCTGTCCCACGGTGCAGGCTGCTGGGAGCCAGGAGCTTTCCCAGTGTCCTGAAAACAGCACGGTCAGGGAGCTCACAGGGGGTGGGTTCATCTGGCTTGGTCTCTGCTGGCCCCACTCTGCTGGGTTCCCAGAGCCATTTCATTTCTCTCTGTCTCTGTGAGTAGTACAAATATTTCAGCACGCAACCTGAGGAATGCGTGTTTGAACAACTAGTCGTTGTTTGCAAATGAATTTTTCTCCACAAACACAACAGTCCATTTACAAGTTCATCTGACACTTCTGAAAATATTTCCCCACATAAAAAAATGAAAGCAGCTTATTGTCTCTGCAAGGGTACAACGCAGCCTGCATCTTCTGTACTGAAGGTGCAGCTGGGAATTCAGTGGCTGTAACTTTCCACCTCTGGGACAATGTCTGCAAGTAGAAGAGGTTTTGTAACACTTGAGAGGATGCAAGACCAGGTGAACTTTGAGCATGTGCCCTATAAGCACAAAACCCGAGGAACTCTTAGAAATTCTGGGTATTTAGAGCACAATGAGCTTGAGAAGCACAGAACCATAGTATTAGCAAGGTTTGAAGAGACCTACAAGATCACCCAGTCCTAACATCCACCTATCATTATTCTCACTAAGCCATGACCCTCAACACAATGTCTCAGTATTCCTTGACCACCCCCCAGTGCAGCTCATTCCAGCACCTGATCACTCTTTCAGAAAAGCAGCATTTCCTAACGTCCAGCCTGAATCTTCCCGGCACAACTTGAGGCCATTCCCTCTCATCCTAAGAAGCACTCATCTTGGAGCCAAGAATACCTTACCCAAATTTAGTGCATTTAGTACCATTTTCCCACCCAGAGGAATGGATATGTCCCTCTGAGTTCTGAACCGCTGCTGACTGCCTCGTGCTGTGTCCTGCTGGGCTGCACATGTGCTGGGCCACGGGTGGGGGCTGCAGCCCTGTGTGGGACAGAGCTCCCAGCCTGCAGAGCAGGAGCAGAGCATCACCAGAAAGATAAATCCCACAGCTGGAGCGGGGAAGGTTGCATCTGGACAGCAGAAAGCGTGCAGAAAGGCAGATTGGCAGCAAGGGCTGAAGTGCTGCTGGGGGTGCAGGGCTGGCCCACAGTGACCCGAGCAGTGCTGTGTCAGGCTGACTGCTGGGATGTCACAGGGAGCAGCCCACTAATTCCCACAGCACCCACTAATTGCAAGAGCCTTTTTCACCTGTTTGGTTACCTCAAGGGTCAGTCCGACGGCAAACAGAAAAATATGCTGGACCAGAAGACAATTTGGATAGGCCCTGCTATCTGTGATTTATTGTTTTAATTAAAAGCTTTTTAAGCTTTAATTAAAAAGGTACATGAGCACTCAGTATTCAAGAAAAATGCTTTTGTGTTTAGGTCAATTGAATAACGTAAAATATAATGAGATACATATTTCTAGGCTGGAGCTTCACATGAAAAGAAGCAATATACATAATTAAAAAGTAAATTCATGCTGATAGAAGAGAGCTGTTGTCAGATGAAGTAAAAGGTATGCCTCAAATTAACACCAGCAAAGAGGGTTTTTTTTTTCTTTCCTCACTGTAACATCCCTTAAAAATCCCATGGTACAAATTGAGTCGACTCCATGGACGTGTATCAAAGCCACTGTGCTAAACTGAGTAACAGGTTATTATTTCTGATCCTAACGATGCCTAACGCAGAGCAGACAGTAAAAGCTGGGGTCTGACAAGCTGCAGCACAGAAATGGGAAGTGCTCTGCACTGCAAGCCACCTGAGGCTGCAGCAATGGGAGACACCTCTCTGTTTCTGCTGCTGTTGGTTCCCAGGCACTGGGTTGGCCCAGCAGCCCATGTTTTGGTGGGTCAGCCCCCAGCTGGGATTGCAGCACAGTGGGGTGGTAGGTGGGTGATGTGTTTGTGGGACAGTGGCTGCAGTCTTCTCCACAGGAACAAATTTGTAGGACCACAGCATGCAGCTCTTGTTCATTGCTGGTGGAAGTGCACGGCTGATGGTGGTGACTGTGTCAAAAACCAGTGTTTCATGGCTGACAATTTGCTCTGTCAGATACAGACAACACGTGAAAAACTAGAAAACCCTGAACATTCCTTTCACTTACAGAGGTCATCCGTTCCCATACAGAGGCACTACCATCAGCAGCATTGCTGTGGGTGTGTGCAGTCAGTGGATACTTGGAGTGGAAATTATTTCTAAACAGTCTTAATTTGTTCTATAGAAACATCTTTCCATCAGTGCATCATTATGCATCAGCACTGTAAACAGTAATTAAACGCAGTGAATGACATTTATGAAGATTGTTTTAACTGATTTGGGCTGGAAAAGCCCATTCTCAGTGTGCTTTTATCAGCTCATGAATGCCTCCTGTGCTGCAGGTGCAGTGCTGGCATCCCAACCCAAAGCAAGCTCTGTGCAAAGCTCTCCTTGGGGCAAGGTCGCTGCAAAGGGAATGCATCGGGTGCTGCCCAGCCACATGGGACTGGAATGTGCTCTTTGCCTGCCTTTATTTCCTTGTTGGCTTTTTCCTTGCCTGCAGTGTGGTGTTGTGGGGCCTTTTGTCTCTGAGTGTGGTCACTTTGTCACTTTCTTCTTCACTACCTGCTCAAATTAAATTAGACCACAACCAAGTTAACATCTCCTTAGTTTTGTGCTAATTAGTATTTAATGAGATGCTCCAAAGTTACACCACAAAGACATGTAAAAAAGAATCTTTCCTTATTTAGAAATTTCAGTTTTAATTTTGAAATAAGAACACAAATACTGCTTCAGGTGAGTGAAGCATGGCTCTGGGAAGGCCGTGCTGGGGAAGAGCTATCAGCATCTCCTATTGCTTCAGCATCTCGTGGTTGCCTTTCATAGCTTATTCTAGGCACTGAACACACTATTTTTCTTCATCACGTTACTCAAACATGGGGCTATTGACTGTTGGTATTGTTTGCACAGCCATTTATTAGCTCAGGACAGTTTGTGCCATTACCCATTCCTCGTGCTCCTGGAGATGCTCTGGCAGACACTGCCATCCCTCCTTCCCCCCACCAAGTAGGACACTGTCACCTTTCCAGCTAAAATCATTGCACTTATTATGCGCTCTGCTTCTGTCAGGCAAACTTCCCAAGTCTATGTTTCTCCTGCTTATGTTTCTGTAAATTTAAAATGACTCCATGGGCTCAACGATCCATTCCTGTTTAACGGGAAGTCAACTTAATTTTCCTCTTCCCACAAGGTGGACGGGTCTCTGAAGCACGTGAGAAAGTCCATGAAGCAACCTCACATGTCTGAAGCTTGATTTTCTGAGGGTTTTTAGCACTGCAGTTCTGTATAAAAATACTATGTGCTAATACTGCATTAAAAAAGCAGCATGTGCATCTACTCATTAACTAGCTATTATTAGAAGTTAATATTTCTAGATTTTTTACGTTAAGTTTTGTTGCAGACTATCATATGGCTTTGCACAAAACCATCTCATTTGCTTGCCAGCAGGCTTGGTGGTTCTGTGGGTTCTGCATTAATGAGTAATTCTCCTGCCACTCTTACTAAACTCATATCCGCCTTTTGTACCTTCCTGTTCTACTCTTCCCTCACCAATCTAACATATTGCCCAGTATGAGGAGTCTGAGCTCATTGTCACTGCTCCATAACCATTGAAACATATGGCACTCCGCACAAATTTCTGTCTCCCCTGAACTCAGAGATATCTCTCCCCATCCTGTCCTTTCCAGCAATGAATGCAGCAATGAACTTCCCCTCCTGGCACTGAGACCCCATTTCATGAGACTATCTATTTCATGAAAAACTGTAGAATACATCCATAAGAACTGTCTGTACCAGATATCCTGATATTTCAGCTGATGACTGAGTGGCAGTGGTCAGTCGTGCAGTAGTGTTTCTGGTCTGTGTGCTCACATTGTCTGATCTGGATGAGAAGGAAGTTGGGGAGCTCTGCAGGTCGGGTGGTGACAGTGGGGTAAAAAGCGGCATCACAAGTATTAGAAAACTGATTGCTTCTTTTCTCCCATTTCTCTGGTTAAAATTTGACTAAACAAAACCTAACAATAGAAACCAAAGCATTTTCAGGATGGGATGCTTATAATGTGAATGTTATACACTTATTTCCAGAGCAGCTTCTGTTTTCTTGAATTCTAACTCAGAGTACTTTATAATTCCTTAACTGTTCAACTAAGTTTATGTCTCTAAAGCTTTGTCTGCAGCTCAGGTCTACCTCTTCCATTGCTGTAACCCTTGCCCTTGTCTCGTGTCTATTCCTCTATCTCATTTTTCTCAGTGTTCTCTCTGTTCTACAGGAAACCAGGGGCAGGATGTTTTGCAGCACCTATGCACACTAAAATCGCACATAAAACCAACAGCAGTTCTTCATCACGCTAATTTCTTGTGCCATTTGTGGAAAGCTCACAAATGGTAATGCTTCTGGTTTAGAAAGACTTGAGAACACAAGCATTATAAATATATATATTTATATATATTAATAGTTATTAATAAAAATTATGTAATTAATCCTATCCTCCACCTTTGGATTGGTTTGTGACCTGTGTTGGCAGAGTTCTGGCAGGAGATCGGACTAGAGCTCTCCTCAGGCTCCTCCCAGCCTAAACCATCAGCCTGACAGGGACAGAGATAAAAGTTTGGTCCAAAATATGTCAGTTGACCAGAGTGCATTGAATCACTTCAATTAAAATTTAATCTATCTAATGATTAATGAGCTAAGAAAATATCAATGGAAATGAAGCTTGAGCAAAGCACTTAGAGCCTGAAGTGCTTCAACCAGATCACTGGGCATACTCAACAGATCAGCACTGCTACTGTTGGTGGCCTGGATGGATTCAGCCCAGGGTCAGGAGACAGCCAGGGCACTGCCAAGATGGGCAATGCAATGTATTGTGTATGTGTGTCAATAGAAGTTGGTTATGGTGAAAGAAATAATGGAGTTTTGCACATTTGGTTAAAACGGTTCACTGAGAATGTTAGCTCTCTGTCAGAAGAACAACAGAAGTCATGTTGAGGTGCAGTTTCAGATTGCCTGACTCTGAGGTGCTGCAACACAGCTTTGAGGAGCAGCTCATTAACATCTTTTGGTAAAAGCCTTGAGTAAATATATGAGGCATTTATGAGCTTGGTGGGCTCAGATAGGAGAAAATCTGGACCACCTCATGAATTTGGTGGCTTGATGCAAACTCAGAGCTAAGGAACTGAAGCTGACTGCACATGTCCTGCAAAATGGCAGTGTGAAGTCCTACAGTACTTGGGTCTGTTTCTGGAAGTAAAGAAGGAACAAACAGCAGCAGCTAAAATTAACACGAGTTCTGACTGCCTCTCTGGTGGCAGCTGGTTCCTGTTTCTAAGGAAACAGACAATAAGCTGGTGTGAAAAGATGTCTGAAATGCTCAAAAATATTTGGAGTCTAATTCTACCGGGTCGTGTTCTGCAGGTTTTATGGTGGGCCCTTTTCTCTGCTCGGTAAACAACTTTCCAGCAGAAATACCTGGAATCTCCTCTGTAGCACTGCAGCAAGGGATCTGATACACAACCTAATATTGCCGTAGTTTATTTTGAACGTATTTTGAGATCTTGCCTGGTTTATTGTTCTCTTATAAAAGTTTTTGTCAAAAACACATCAGCTGTGGAGCAGGAGAGCACACAGCCCTTCCCAATGGCACCAACCCTCCCCAGTGCTCCTCACCCAGCCCCGTGCCCACAGCCATACTGGAGCTCCTGCAGGGCCATCCCTGCTTGGTCAGGGCTTGTTGGAGGCTCTGTCCGGGCAGAAGGAGGAGGTTTAGCTCTCTCCTCAAGCAGCTCTTGATGCTTGCTCCCTTTCTAAAAGCTTGACAGAGACTTGTGGCCATGTATTTTAACCTGGGACATTGGGAAAATTCAGTGACTTGGGCAACCACTATTTTACAGGGCAGGATACCAAGTGTGTTGTCATGCGGGAGATATTGCTGGAGGAAAATGGAATTAAACCATCTCCACACAGATGGTTTAATTTGCATTCAAGTTTGAGAAGACCGAAGGGCCAATACATGCAGATTTCAGAGCAGGGTTTCAAGAGGGCTTTCAAGCAGGTTGTGGAGCATGAGGGGAGAGTGGGAAATAGAATGGGAAGAGGGCAGCTTTGTGTAGGATGTGCTACATGTGGTGAGAGAAGAGGCAGTGATGCTCTGTCCCCCTGGTTTTGTCTTTAATCTATCACTGTTTCCCTGTCGGTGCAATAATGTCCTTCATTTCCCCTGTTGTTCCTCAGAGCTGTATCTTCTTCCTCTGAATGTTCATCTCCGCTGTGCTCCCATCTCCCACACTCTGATATTCATTGCCTTCTTCACTCACACATGCTTTCCTGCCTCCCTCCAACCATGACACATTTATGAATCAGCATAAAACTTGTTCCAGCCTCTCTTACAAGGAGCACTGCTGCACATACAGTGTCTTCTCCAACCCCTCTCCCCGAGTACCAGCCTCCTGCTGACAGTGGCTGATATTTATTTGTGCCATTTGTTGAGGCAACAGCTATGTTCTTGTTCCTCAGATTCTGCTGTAAAATGCAGAATTACAATTATCAAGAACATGTTCTTCAGGCTGCTCGTCATTCATTGTTTCCTACTAGTTGGCAGCTTGTTCCTGAGGCACTGTCATATTGCATGCATTATTTGTTTAAAAAACAAATGTAAATGCAGCTCTGGTGAGTCTAAATTTGCAGGCATAATGTTGTAATTTTATTATTCTTACCTATTAATTCTAATATTTCCTCCACCTCTGCTTACTGTGCTTAATTGCTCTGCTTCGTTTAACCTTTTCAGGGCAAAATTCTGTTTTTATTCTACATGTGCTCAGATGGCTCTAAGTCCTCATGAGGACTTTGGGAATCGGAGTTATGATCTCAAGAGCAGGGCCCCAGCCACCATGAGAAGAGTCTGGGAGTCAGAATGTACCTCCTTGTGTCCTTTCAACTAGAACACCAAGTGGAGTACTGAAGGTAATTGGCTTTAACCATTACTTCCTTGGGAGTTCTTGAGGGTTAACACCAAACTTCTCCTCCGTTTTCATGTAGGAGGGTTTTTAATGTGGTTGTTTTGCAGGAATATGCTTCAAAGGAACAGCACAGAAAATATTCTGAACTATGACTAAGAACCAGTGATCAGCAGAATGATCTCCATCTGTTTTGCAAAAGCAATTCTTATGCAGTTGGCCAATGGAAGTATTTCCAAGTGAAGTGGAAGCATCAAACAAACGCATCTGTGAGTTAGAACCTCTCGGTAGCTGGTTCATATGTGCAACAAATAATGATCAGAAAGGACATCTGTTACTGTTTCCAACAGGCAGCAAGCCTAGATTTGCAAGCACCTTGTTTTGACATTAACGGGAATATGAGGAGACTAATTTTTTGGTGAAAAGGTTATTAAGGTTCCTAAGAATGGTGTAAAAATTTGGAGAAGTCACAGAGGTAAAACACTAATTAACAGAAACAAAACACAGCAAGTGTATACAAACGGTACACTCCTCCCCTTTGCCCACTCGTTTCACAGCTCCAGGTCTACGGTGGCTGTTCCTGCAGGGGACCATCTTCAGAAGCACCTGACAGTGATTCCAGGCCTGATGCAGTGAAGACATGGGTCAGTGCAGCTCTGCTGTGCAGGCTCCAGCCCATGGCTCAGTCAGGCCTTTCTCATTGCTCGCCTAATGCACGCAGCACCCAAAGCTTGCCAGGAGTCCCTCTGAGCTCAGCCTGGGCTGGTTCTTGATGCCATGAGTTCCTACTGCTGTTCTTCTTCTTTAAATAATTCATCAACAGTGCAAGACCTGTGCTAAAATGTCAGTCACATCTGCTTTTAGTAACCTCCAGGTCTGACCTACTGATGTAAATAAGTCCTCTTCGATGCCAATGGGGGAGATGGGTTTAAGCCCTTTTTCCTTCAGGAGGCCCCAGGAGCTTCTACCAGCTGTGCACTGTAAGCACGGGTATTTCCTGCATAGTCCCCTTCTCCAGCCCAACATCACAACCTCCCAAGCACCGTAAGCACACAGGGTCTTCAAAAAGTGAGGAAAACATTTCCATTTTAACCTCATCTCAAAGATCAAAAAAGAGAAACCAACGCACTTAATTAAAACTCGCAGCCCACCAACTGTGATCTGGAATGCGTTCGTCTCAAACGCCGTCGCTTCCTTCTGAATAATTATGAATTGTTTACATAGAGGAGTGATTGCTTTATCGAGGGAACAGGAGATGAACAGTACCGAGGTCGGGAGGTGGGGGGTGCCAACGATCTCCGCAGCGGTCACGCGAAGCACTGAGAGTCACTGCTCTGCAGCCATCAGATGCCTTGCTGCTGCTTTGCTCTCTCTTTGGGGGGGTGTATTTATTACCGGCTCTTAATGAGAGCCACTTTCTGGCATCTGGATATATAGAAATCTGGTCCCAGATGCCCACTCTGCCATTTCCTTCTTAACAGAGCCATCTTGTGCTGGAATAAAATACTCTGACTGTGATACAGGAGGGGAGGGAAGCCTGTTGCTCCCTGTAAGGACACAGCCTTACTTCTGGCGATTCTCCTTGGTTCTGCCATAAACTTTATGCCCGAGGAGCTGCAGACCCGTGTCCCATCTGCAGAGCTGGCGTGGTGGGTCCTCGCTGTGACATCCTCATAGCTCTGGGCTGGAGTGGCTGCCGGGGTTGCTGCGTGCTCAGCTGCACTGGGAATCGAGCAGCTCTTGTTCACGAGCTCTCCTACTAACAGCTATAAAACATGATGGCACTGAAGTGGAGCCAAATGTTTTGCAGCGTGTGTAACCCCCACGAGTGTGGATGCTGTAAGTCTGCTGAGGATTTAATGTTCATTTCTTACCACCGTTGCTCCCAGGAGCACGCAGACCTCTGAAGGCTTTGAGTTTGTGCACGCAGAAGGATAAGTGCAATAATGGAAATAAAGCTTGTAAATGATGACCTAAAGAAGTGGTAAATGTCCTCATCATGAACATTTGTCTGAGTCTGTGTTAATTTGTGACCTAAGTCAGCCGTACTTCGTATTTCCCAGTGTTGAGAGATTGCATGGGAAGAACTGAATATGCCACATAGCACGATGTCAAATGCCAAGAGATGAAGGAGAAGCACTGGAATTACTTCACACTGTCACCTGATGAAGCTGTGCTGTGTTAATGTTCCCTTCCTGACTGATTTCTCAGTGCTTAGCAGCCAGGAATCAGCTGGGGTTTCCGAAGCAGAACTGTAACACGTTGTCCTTCGAAGTCACGTGTGGTTCCAGCATGAGGACTGACACCTCATGGCACCTTGCTGAGGTTGGGAGTGCCGTCTCTGCCAGCACAGATGTGGGATTGCAGGGGTGGGATAGATGCTGACTGGCCAGCTGCAGTTCCCCCAGTGCTGCGTATGGTCCCGTGTGGCTCCCCCCCATCCCCCCCGAGCAGTGCAGCCCAACTGCCACATTTCTGCTGATTCCCTTCTGCAGTCCAACATAAGGACCAGGTGTAGTGGAGACAGGTACCTGCCTCTTTCACTGTGCCATAAATAATGGCTTCTGAATGCACCCAGTAAAATCTGCTCTCTCCATTAAAGAAATTAGAGCCCCTGGAGGTCATCTAGCTCAACCCCTTTTTGTATTACGAAGAATATAATTAAAAAGAGTTCTTTTGTCTACCACGTTGTCAGATTTTGTGGCACGAATAGTTTTGAAACTTCGTTGTCTTTGTCTCCTCAGTTTCTATTTGTGTGCTGGAACTACAAATTCAAAGCTGCAACCAGCTATTGGCCCATAGGGTCCAAGCAGTTATGGTTCAAGTGACGGGCTGCAAAATTAACGCATACCGTGTCTGACCTAAGAAGGAAGAGTGGATGTCTTCATGGAAGGCCTTGGTTAAAACACAGCCTCAGCATTGCTGCTGCATCGCTTTTGCCAACAGATGGATCCCGGGAGTGAGCAGTGCTCAGAACTCAGCCCCCCAGGAGCTGGTGTCCTGCTGAGCACAAAGTGGGGACGTGCAGCGTGGCTGTAATTCACATTAGCACAGCTCATCGGATGCTAATTCAACCGTTGTGTTCTGCTGATCACATCACTCGGGGACGGAGCTTTTGCAGCATGATCGCTCTGTCTGAAGTGGATTAACTTCAGCTGGACGACTTGAGGTGACTGGTTATGTGGAAAATGGAAAAAAGAGGGAAGGCTCGTGCTCTTTGGGTAAGATAGGACTCATTCTCCTGGATGAGAATACAGAGTCTGTTATGCGTGTGCATGGTTGTGTGCTTCAGGTAAGGAACAGACCTGCAATCTCTCACTGAAATTCAGTGACAACGCACAATGACGTTGTCACATGATTACAGTCATAAAAAGGAGGTGGGAGAAAGGGCTTGGTGGAAAGTGGCAGTGATGGATGGGATGGAAAGAAATGCTGTTGATGTTCCTGCAGTATGCACACGTGAAGCCTATAAGGAATAGGAGAGAGACAAAATAAAACTGAGACATCCCAGGTATTGTCTTAAAAAATCAGGCTGAGCAAAACAGCATTCTACCAAACTCCTTTGGAATCACAGAGGAAAAAAAAACAACCAAACAGCAGCTTTAGTGTCTTAACAAATGCATCATCACTGCAAAGCCAAGTGCAGGTAGCCCCTGCTGGGCTGGCTGCAGGGCTTGTGGCTGCCTCTGTGGGGTCTGGGGGCTCTGTTGTGGGGTGTGAGCTTGGCCCTCTATTCAATGAGCGCCCTCTGTAAAAGACCACCCTTGATGGTCTTTAAAACTTTGTTCTTTAGACTACTCCTATCTTGATGCTCGTATATCAGCTGCGGAGAACACATCTCGCTTTGCTCTCCTTGCCTTTGTTTCCAAGTTATTATCCTCCCACCTTATTCTCCTGAAGAACTCGTTGTGCTTTATGGGAGGTGTTTTGTGCCATCCCAACGTGAGTAAACCCATCACTGCAGGTGGTTGGGCTTCACGGGGGAGCAGGCTTCCCCTGCAGTGCTGCTCAGCCGCTGGGGCCGGCAACTCTGCACTGAAAAATAGAGGTCCTTTGGAGGTCATTGCGAAGTAATGTTCCTGCTGCAGTGAGGAAATGGGCCTTTGACTAATGTGGCATTTCCTTGCACATTTAAGTCACAGAAAGCGCCCCTTCCTGAAAGGTTGCACAGGAGAAGTCAAAATATCATTCCTCTTTCCTGTCAATAAATGCTGGGGCTTTTGACAGCCCTCACAGAGCTAACCTTGAATTTATTCTTTGTATATGCAGTTTATCAAAAGGGCTCGGAAAAATCATTTTAGAACAATGTTTTGTTGCTCTCTGAAAACACGTCGTGTAAATAATACTTCCTCAAGCATTTAGTTTACACTTTGGCTTTTGAATCCAGACCTTAGAAACTCATCTCTGTGTTTTAATACGCATCCCTCTGCCTGTGCTGAGGGTTTTGGTGAGCCCGCTGAAGCTGTGCAGAGGGAAAAGGAGCAGTGCTA
This sequence comes from Odontophorus gujanensis, assembly GCA_013399175.1. Classification (NCBI taxonomy): domain Eukaryota; kingdom Metazoa; phylum Chordata; class Aves; order Galliformes; family Odontophoridae; genus Odontophorus; species Odontophorus gujanensis. The sequence goes on from VXAB01005340.1 coordinate 150,591, forward strand.
GCATTCTGCAGCAGAGGGATGCTCCCCTTGGGGCTGCTCTGCTGGATCTTATGGTAGAGGTGTACAGGAAGCACTCCTGCCTCTCAGAACCATTGAAGATGTGGTTTGCTGGGACCCAGGGATGAGCTATTTCTGTGGCTCGAAACCCAGCTCTGGTCTGTGCTGGTGCTACCAGGTAGGAGAGCTGGAAATCATCAAGTCCTGCTGCTCTCATGTTTGCTGTGGCTGCAGTACAGGCAGGGGGCCTGTGTTGGTGGTTTTGTTTTGATCGCCTCACATTTATCTTCCTGGAGGCTTTGATGTTCCATTAGTACAGACAACCTTATTCCCCTTAGCATCCTCCCCATTGCCTACTTGTGGGGTTATGTTGGCTTTCCAGCATCTGTCTTCTCATCTGGTTTGCTGGCCCCTGGATGGTGCAGCTGTTAGCAGAGCAAACAGGTATTCGGGTCAGTCCTTCTGGACGGTCATTTTTCAGTGAGCTGAGCTCAGTGTCCACCCAGTGTAACGGCAATTACTCCCGTTTTTAAACACCCCATCTATTTTCTTAATGAGAATTTAATTCCATCCCATCTAAAACCAGCTTTCTGCTTCCCTGCTGGCTATGGAAGTGCAGGTGGTGCTCTGAAATGAGCAACAGGTGCCCTCATCACACTGAGCCTCAGCTGTGTGCTATCACACCGTCTGGGGACTCAGGCATGTTAGCAGCATAAAGCAGTGCTTTCTTAGCCTGAAGAATTTTTGCTACTGTGGTGGAATGAGAAGAAATGACTTTAAGGTGCACATTGCCCTGAAGGCAAGAGGCGACAGCATCTGAGGTAAGAGCACGAGCTGGGGCCACTGGGAGTCAGTGTGCTGGAAAAATAGCATCTTTAGAGTTTAATAGGGTTATTTCAAGGGCATGGCAGTGTATGCTCTTAATTGTCCTTGGAAACCATACCTAAAATCTGACAAACTTTGGGTCAAGGAGAGGGGACCTATTCTGGTGTACTGCAAGACATTGCTTTTTAGCAGTATCTATCTGAATTCAGGGCTGGCTTGTTTTCGTGAGATCTGCTTTTTCCTTCTCCTAAGAGAAAAGATAGAGCAGCTCAAGTGGCATTTGGCCAGCTCAACTGACAGCTGTCTTTGCTTGCGTCTGGGCTGTTTTTATCTCAGACCAAATATACTGCTATAAACAGATTATGCACTGAATTTTGGCGACTCTCTCCAGAGTGCCCCTGTGCTGCTGGTGGGACAGAGCTCCAGGCTGTCCTGCATGCCCTGCTCCCAGGGACACGTGGCTGGTGGCACCTTGCTGGTGTAACTGCACGCAATGTGTGTGGGACTCCATCTGCTCTTGCTATGCCAACTTTTTTAGTATTTGTCTCACCGCTCCATGACTAATTGCTTTATGTTCTTAAATTCTTCTGTGATCTGTTGGCTCATGTTATTTTTAATACGATATCAATATTTAAAAGAAGTCAGGAAACATCTGCTTTCACAAGCTGCTCGCTGACGTTCCCCACGTGGCAGCAGCACTTGCCATGTGGTGCTGGGCCACTGGCTTGTGTGGGCCATATGTGTTGATGGAGGGCAGTAGTCACAGAATCACAGGATTGATGGAAAGGTTGGAAGGGACCTTCAGAGATTATGGAGTCCAACCCCCTGCCAAAGTAGCTCCCAGCCCAGGTTGTACAGGTAGGCATCCGGGTGGACCTTGAATGTCTCCAGAGAAGCAGATCCACCACCTCTGCTGCAGCTCCAGTGCTCCATCATTGCGCTGTGAAGAAGTTCCCACGCACATTGGTGTGGAACTTCCTATGCATCCATTTGTGGCCATTTCCCCTTGTCCTGTTGTCACAAAAGGACCGGACAAGGCTGAGCCCTTATGGCCCAGTAGGTCCTTGCAGAGGTCTTGCTGCACGTGTGAATGTGCAAGAAATGAGATGCAGCCAGAGCATGTCCCACATGCTGTCCCTTCACTGCTGGGTGTCCTGAGCAAGCAGGCTGGTTGTGCAGTAGATCCATGCTGCCCCACAAAGGCTCTGTGTGTTTCCACCCTGGGAGGAGCTGTGAAGCTCTTTCACATCACAGGTTAATGTGCTTCTCTTATTTCTAAATTACAGGCAAAATGTTCTTCATTATAATCACTCTTTTGCTTACCTTCCAACATCATTAACTTCTTTGTAAATCTTTCTTTCATTTGTTGATGTATTACACGCAAAATGCAGAATAGCTCTTGGGTATCTTAATGTAGGCAAGCCTTGAATGCATGAAACCTTGTTATCCGAGTTTTGGGTAATCTGAAATTCGTATGTTTCCCCTGAATCCAAAATTCATATAGAAATTAAATGTAATCCCAAGCGCTGGTTATCTGAGTCCTTCAGACTTCCCCTAAGACATACAACTAATCAGGATCACTGGTATGCGGCATTTAAGCATCCTAATTTTGTTCAGTCAGGGAAAATACCATTTAATAACAAAAACTGCAGCTTGGTAAGTCAGCTGGATCCTTTCAGCAGGCTTTAACGTTCTCATTTTCTTCTTAGCATTTACCATGAGAACAGGGGGAAAGGGTTTGGACTCGTGCTCTTCCAGATACCCCTCCTTGGCAAAGAGGCGAAATCAAATCTGCAGGTTGAAAGCTGTGATCCGCCATTACATTTCCAGAGAGACCCACTGATGTTGACAAGGATTTTGTTTATTTAGAAGCTGATGGCATTCCGTGCTCGTAGGCACGTGGTACATAAAGCTTAGCTGAATGACAGTTCATTTTGCAGCTTACTGAAATGTTGTGTGCATTGTTTAAACACCGAGGAGGTGGCGGTGGGAGGGGAGCTCTGCCTCCTGGGTTCTCTCTTTGGTTTGGGTTAGTATTCCCAGTTAGAGTCACATTAATGTGGTTCTACCAGGCTTACCACCTGCAGCAGACACGTGTATCCACAGCTCGTTGGGAGGGATGGCAAGATGTAAAATTTAGGAAGCGTATTACTGTCCTGGACTGAGAGACCTGTGGATATATTTTGGCTTCTCTTTCTGCCACCTCTTTCACTCCTCTCACACAGTATTTGTTAGGAGGCTATACCTGTGCTTGGTGTTCTGCTGGAATTGCTGTGTTTTTATTGGCGGCATCAGAGTGCCATCAGCGTGCTGTATTTTCTCCCATCATGTCTGGAAGCTTTAGGTCCTGAGCCTCAGTAATTCATTCAGCCATGTGTATCCCGTGCACTGCCAAGCACAGCAGCAAAGGATACTCTTCAGCACGTTATTTAATCCAATTTTTATTCTGTGTGTTTGAAATGTGGTGATAGAAAGCAAAAAGCTGAACCCTGGAATAACTTACAGGCGTTAAAGTACAAGTGCCTGTGGATAAGCCAAGGTACTTATCAATCTGTATTTTGCTGTCATTTCTGTAATGATAATACTTAAATGGGCTGGTTATACATTCCGAAATGCAATTGGAGAAATGTACAATTTCCTGCATGACACTGAGTGAGGGATTTGACCTATTTAAATCTCAGAAGGAAATAAAGGATCTCTGCGCTGCAGTTGTCTCCTACCATGGAGAGACACGTAGACTCACCAAAATTGCTTCTGACTTCAGCTCTTCCTGTGTGCCCTCGCAGCATGGGGCACCTTGGGCAGCTGAGAGCTGTCACAGCAGCAGGGCACACTCACTGCAGAGAAAATGGGTGGAAATGCACAGCCTGACCTGCTGGCTTTCCAGACCCCATCTGAAATCCAGGGAGCTCTGTGGAGCCAAACCTCCCTTCCCAGAGATGTGCAATGGGTTGTGTGCAGGCTGCTGGCCATCTGCTGCCAGCTGGGTGATGTCTTGGGTTGTGGTGATGTTCGGTGCAGGAACTCCATCAGAGGAGGGGTGAGGTGCAAACAGCATCCCCTCAGCACATGAGGATTCCTCCCAGCCCCATGGGATGGTGCTGTTGGAGCAACCTGTGCCTTTTCCTCCTCCCACTCCCTCTTGGCATGATACCGATGCGTAGCCTTCAGTTTCTCTTTATTTGCTTTGCTCAGAAAACTTCCATCAGGAAAGAGAATGGATTTCTGTGTGGCTGGTTCTGGAGCCTCTTAGTGAAGCTGTTACACCACTATTATTTTCTGAGCTTCTGTACATTGAGCTCATGTATTTGCATAACTCTGGAGTTACAGCAGCATCGGAAGACAGGAAGATGGCAAATCTTCAGCTCTCACGTCTCATGTGGTCCACATTGAATTATTTTCATCATTCCAAGGGAAACTCAGCTCCTCGGAAACTCTGTGTTGGAGGATTGCTGGGTTGGGAAGATGTGTGAATGTTTGGGTGGTGGAGATAACTCAGCCATGTATGGGGTGGAGACTGAAAGTGATATGAGGGAGAATTTAAAATGAAACGTGAGTTAGCAGATGGTTACACCGGGCACCAAATGTTCATCTCTTTTGCTGTTTACCACAAAAACCCACTGAAAATGGCTTTACAATCCCGTTTTTGTGAAACAATTAAAAAAAAACCCTTAATTCTGGATGGTAAATGATCTGATGGAGCAGACTGATGATGGCCAGCCCTGTACCCTGGGATGTAGCAGGAGTGGGCAGTGCTGGGATGGGCTCTCCCCACTGGCATCCCAGCAGGCAGGAGTGTGTGTGGGGATGGACATCCATGTGACATTGCCAGGCACCATGGTGGCTGCCCTCACCCAGGGGAAGAGGGGATGGAGAGGAAGTTCAGCCAGTTCCTGCCATGGGATGGGTGCCCCCCAGCTCAGGCTGCCCAGGACCCTTCTGTGGCCTCAGGCATCTGCAGGGACGAGGCACCATCAGCTCCCTGGGCAAACACACCCAGGGGGTTCCCATTGCTGCAGGAGTGTGAGCAATCACGCAGTGCCTGCTGCTTTATGGGACCAGTGGATGGTGTTTTGGGGCAGAACTTCTCATCTGGGTGCAGCATCTGTGAGGGGGCCATGGGACTGGGGCAGGGCACCTCCAGCGACTGCTTTCTGTGTGGGTAAATGTTATTGAGTGCCTTTTCCTTGAACCAGGAAACATCATTCTGCCGTGTGCCTCAGCAGCATGTACAACACCACAACTGTAATTTTGAAGTAGGCTTTTTTTCTGCCCTGCAAGTATAGATTAAAGACTACCGCATAATTTTCATGGTGCGTGGTAGCTTTTCCCTTCTTTCAGAATGCAGAACAAAACTGCTTTAAAAACAGCAAACACCAGCTGAAGGTTCGCATGGTTACACAACCTAATTATAAACATTCAGCCAGCTCCAAAAGCACAGTGGAGTAAATAAATGTATCACACAGCCGAGGAACGTATCCCTTATTGTCAGATATTTAACAGTTTTGAAAGTAATTAAAAGCAAAGTATCTATTTGAGTCTGCAATTTAGCAGAAGTTTAAATTTTATTTTATAAATTAGAATGTAGCTTAGGATAACTCCTTATGCAAACAATGATAATGAATATTCAGCTTTCCACAGTTAGAGAATGAGCTATTTCTGTTGGAGGGATAAACATGGTGATTTAGTTTTATCCATCTTCTAGAATGAAGGGCTGCACGAGATAAGAAATAACATCTGCTGTTCTGCTGCCAGAGGTTATTTATTGTGCGGGGCTGTGCAGTGGGACAGGGCAGAGCTGCAGTGCTCAGGGAGCACACGGCCCCGTGAGTTCATTAGCCCGGCTGCATTCCCTGTGCTGTCGCCAGGTCTGAGCAACTGAAGTCCATTTTCCTGCTGAATTGTATTTGATGCTGGGGGAGGTATTCTTGAGACAAACAACATCATCCACCAGAGGCCGAGATGAGATGATAAAAGTGGTTTTATTTATGGTGTTTTCAGCCATCTTGTCAGCATAATGTATTGCGCCGTGGTAAAATACTGGATTTATTTTGGCCTTGCTCTGAGAAGTGGATTTGCTGTGTACCTGCCCACTGAGCCACAGCTCTCGTGTGCTGATTCTTGATGCTGTGGTTTATGTTCCCTTTTCTGGGTCGTGGTAGCTGTGCCAAGTATTGCATATTGTGCCACTTCTAGAAGTGTAACTGTGAAGACAACATCTCTGATTTTAGTTCTAGCAAGTGTATTCTCTTTGCATTGCCTCAGGAAGGCAGAGGATGCTCAGTGCTCCCCTCCCAGGGAATGGTTCTTACCCTCACCCCACCCCCCAAATTAGCAGCCCCCTAACACATACTTGGTTGTGAGCTCATCACACTTCTGAGGAGCTCACAGTGATGACAGCTTACTACTACTACTAATAAACCCCTCCAAACACTGAAATCAACACAGTTCCATTTGCACCAAACTTGAGAATGAGGCGTTAGTCCAAGTGGAGCCTCCCATCAAGACATTTCCCTGCCTGCCCTCTGGATGTTCACTCATCCCTGACCTTTTCTATCTGGTTTTTTTTGCAGTGAATTTTCCTTTCAGTGAGTGGATTTGAGCTGTTCCCTTCCAAGGTTTCACAGAATTTTGTAGAGATAAACCTTGAAAGTCTGAGAAATTAAAAGGCTTTCCTTTTAGGAGATGTGTTGGAAGAGAAATAACTAGAACTGGAGACACAAATACCAGACTATGGTTTTTAAAAGCTATTTCACTGTCATTGTGTAGAGTTTAAAACTTGTCGCATGTCATAGAATCACAGGATGGCCTGGGTTGAAAAGGACCTCAAAGGTCATCTCATTTCACCCCCCCTGCCATGAGCAGGGTTGCCAACCACTAGAGCAGGCTGCCCAGAGCACATCCAGCCTTGCCTTGAGTGCCTCCAGGGATGGGGCATCCGCAGCCTCCCTGAGCAACCTGTTCAGTGCATCACTGCTCTCTGAGTGAAAAACTTCCTCCTGACATCCAACCTCAGTCTCCTCTGTCTTAGTTTAAAACCATTCCCCCTTGTAACCATGTCACTGTGAGCTGAACTGATTCAGAATAACAGTAATGTGTTAGTTTGCAAGAAAGTAAATAACCCCATGTACCTGAGTGCACTGACCTACTTTTGTATGCATTTCTCATTAAAAGGAGGTCCTATAGCATTTCCTCCCTTTGCAGCCTTCCTTAGCCAGTCATTCCAGTACATGAGGTGGGCATGGCAAGGGCAGAGTGATGCTACCAATCAGACCCCAAGGATGTGATGGGCATGTTCTTGCTTATTAATGACCTGCTATAAATGATTTCATAATGACTTAAATGCCAGCCTACACATAATCCCTTTGATACTCCATGAAGAGCCATGCAGGAGATGTGCTGACAAGTTAAGAAGGTTTCTTCACTTCACTGAGCCAGTTCCAAGCAAATACAGAGGCTCTTTCACCAAATAGCAGACTGCTCTCTCCACCTGGGCTGCAACAAGCACATGGCCCAATACTGGGCTTGGCCAACGTGTGGCTGCTGCTGGCTTAACATCACACTGTAAGACCAGGCAATAGTCTGTGTTTCCATGAACCCATGAGTTCCATGGTGAGCTGGCAGCTTAGTAAGCACTGACTTTACATTTCCTGTTTTCTGTGTCAATGTCAATGCTATTTCAGATTCAATTCATCTATTGAATTTTTTTTCCCAGTGATATGGTTAGCAGGTTAGCTTCTGAATGCTAAATCTGCCCTGGAAGACAAAGACACTTCCTTACGATAATCAGTGCATAAATCACTGTGTCAACACTCCTGTTTTGTGTGGTTTTTTTTGTTGGTTTTTTTTTTTTCATTTCAATTTTGCTAGATCATAATTGAAATTATGCCCTTGGCATTGCATTATCATCTTTGTTGTTGAATGGAGTAGGATTTCTGACAGTTCTCACCTATGAATGTCATTACTCTTCATACATCTTCCCTTGTTTGCTGAAATATTGCAAAGAACGGTTACATGTAGTGTGGAAATGTTACTGTACCTGTGGGATTTCATGGTTTCCTCACCTAAACGTGGGCCAAAAGCAAGAGGCTCCATCAGCTAAAAAGAGACCTTAACACGACCATGGGGTACACACGCTGAAGTTTGCATCCATGTGAATTTTATCTTCTGAGTAAAGGAAAAGCTGATGATTTATATCCCTCTTTGCATGTGACAAAATCTATGTCTTGTGGGTTTTACTGATGGACTAAGGGAACTCGAGAAAGGAGGAGCACCATCAGCACTTGGAGCATCCAACAGAGATCAAGTAGAGAAAACTGCAGAGCAAAGAGGAAGTGGGGAAAGTCCGTCTTCCCCACTGCTTTGGCTGTGGGTTTGTGAGGGTGCAGAGCTCTGCTTTGGGTATATTTGGAAGCTTTTGTCTTGGAGCTGGGAGAGGAGAGACATTATGTCTGCCTGGCAATTCTCTTTTGATTTTCTGAAACCACGTAAAACCACTGTGTTTTTAGGTGTATCAGAGGAACTGGACGTGGTAAAACAAGCACTCCTCTGCTGGTTTGAGTCGCAGCTGAGCACGGAGAGCTCTCCCCTTGGCTGCACAGCTGGGGTGATGCCCACTTGTCAAGTGTTTCTGTCAGCTTTTAACATTAAGGGGAAGTAGATCCCAAGAACTGAATTGTTTTGTGTTTCCTATCTGTCCTGTGACTGTGTGAATGTAACAGAAGATGTCTCGGTATAGTTCTTGAGGTTTTGTATGATTTCACATTTAAAAAGCTTAATCCTTTCCTTCAGCCCACAGGAATGCTCTAACTCTTCTTCTTAGGCCTGCTGTGCTGATGTACCACTGAAATTGTTGGCAGTTATTTTCTGCGGGTTTACATCATCCATCTCATTTTATTGTGAGCATTCATCAGCCTTTACTGAGCACGACTGCAAGGCACATTCTTCCTCTGGTTTGTCAGTTTGTTGTTTACTTAATGCCAATTGTGTTTTTACAGCACACCTTTCCTGTTGCCCTTTAGTTACATTTTTAGGGGATTGCTGTGTGTTTCACATCAGCTTGCAGTCTGTATTGCTTTGGGAAACGTTGAATACATTCTTGATTACTCAGTTACTTATTCTTTTTCACAGCACTCTTGAATTAAATGTGTGTGATTTGTTGCATGGCTTGAGTATCAAATGGGCGCAATACATTATTCTCCTACATTTAATCGGAGCCAGGAACTTTTAGAGAGTAAGAATATATGCAAACTACCAAGGCTGAGAGAACTTCCTAGACTTTCAGGTTGCAGATATATTTATTCCCATGAAAGTACATCAACAAAAAGATCAAAATCTCTCTGGTTTTACAGGATGTTGCCAGCTTACAGATACTTAGCTAAGCAGGAGTTGCTAATTGAAGTTGCAATGGAAGCTGCAGAGAGGGGCTTGGTGCCCTGCTGCTGGGGGAGGTTCCAGCCTTAATTTAGAGTGAAGTTGTGAATTCTTTTCGTTGCATAGTGTCTAAATATGCACGTGCACTCTGCTTCCTCTTCCTGTAGATAACAGAGTGTGGGTATAGGGAAGAAGTGTGTTACAGTGAGGGCAGTGAGGCACTGCTCAGGCTGCACACAGAGGTGGGGGTGGTCCCTGCAGGCAGGGATGGGCTCTGAGCACTGGTGAGCTGTGGGTGTCCCTGCTCAGTGCAGGGGGTGGCACCAGGTGGCCTTTGCAGCTCCTTTCCAACTCAAACCATTCTACCCACTGCTGTGATTCCTCACAGGGCAAAGACATGCCTGTTTTGCTGGGTGTGTTGGAGCTGGGGGTGGCAGCGCTCCTCTGCCTGCTCTGAGTGTGCAGAACTGTGTGCACAGCACAGGCCTCAGGAACAGCAATTAGTCCTTTTCCCATTAAGGAAACTGCCATTTTTGTGCATCATTTTATAAACAAAAACAAAGGAGTGAAATGGGTATTTCCATCTGTACCATTCCTTCTGCACACTAAGTAGGAGCTGCTTTATTATAATTCTGATAATGTGACATTGCTCTCTGTTTATTTTTGCCTAAAAATATGTCCTAGCTCTGCTGCAGCAACTTCCTGGTTCCTTAATTTGTTTTGTTTGAAGTGTATTTCCAGTAGTCACACACTACAGCATGATACTGGTATAGAAATTGTTATTTGGTGACTAGTTTAAATGAAAATAGACATAATTTGAATAGCCTGAAATGCTTTTAATACTGTTTTTAAAGACTAATGGAGATGCTACACGGGCTGGCACAGTGCGGTGCCAAATGCAAAATAAACAGAATTGTTCAGATGCATTTGGATGATTCTTTCAACTCTTTATGGGGTTGTTCAAATGCAGAAAGTCTCCACAGTTATGAGATTTATCAAATGGATTGTGAATTGCTTTGATACAGAAGAGATACCTCTTTCACTTCAGGCTTGCTTTCCCTGAGCTGATAAAAAGTGTTCTCTCTTTTGTGGAAATACAGCTTTAGAAATCACCAGCACTACGACACAGGGCAGTGATGACATGGTCCCAAAGCTCCAGGCTGCACAGGAACATCCCGGCATCCCCAGGCACAAATATATTTAATAGAGGTGAGGTTTTTATATCATTTCTCTTTTTCCTTCTGTTTATTATTTTTCCCTCTTTCCCCCTCCCTTTTTCTTTTTTTTCCACCCTTTTTTTTCCCCTTCCTTTTCCCTCTTCTCCCAATTTTTTCTCCCCCCCCCCCCCTTTCCCCCTTCTTTCCCCCCTTTATTTTCTCTTTCCTCCCCTTTTCCCCTTTTTCCCATTTATTCCCCCATTTCCCTTCAGAAACAGCTTCTATTCTCAAATTCAAGGCATTTGGGAAGCACCCGAGGCTTCCACATGTATGAAGAGAAGCACTGGGTTTTTCACGTCCTGCCTTCCCCAGTGCTTACCTGGTAAGTTGTGAAAGGAGATGGTGCTCTGGGTGTGCTGTGACCCTGTGCATGCACTGAAGTTAGGGAATGGTGGCCCTGTTTGCATGACCCACTGCACAGCAGCTCACTGAGCTGATGCACATCCACATCCTGCACGGCACGGGAGCAGTGTGATGTGTGTTACAGGCATCATTGAGCTGTTCAAAAGATGCTTATTTCTGAAAGGAAAAAAAGAAAAGAAACAACACTGCAGAAAAGTAGCATAAACCAGAGGCATTGAGAGTTTACATTTCCTTATGCTTGTTAATGTATTTTTGTGCTTCTTTCTGTGTAAGAAGATTGAAATTCCTACCAGGGAGGTATTGGCATAATATAGTAAAATCAGACTGTTGCAACAAATCGTGGCTGTGGAAGATTTATAAGCAGAAAATGGATGTGGTTCGAGGTAATGTAATTACAGTTGACAGCGTGGTATATGTAGAATTCAGAAAATATTCCACTTATTTCTGTTTCCCTCATGAGTTCAGTTCTGAGGCAAAAATCAGTACAATGTAAAAAAATCCTCACTGCTTCTAAATTCAGCTGCTCCTCTTCTCTATTCTGGATAACTGTCAATGTTTTTAATGAAGAATAGAAATGAAAGGGGTGGGAAATGCTCAGACAGCAGCATGGGGACACCTTCTCACACACTGCCACAGTTGTACCATTTTCCCCCAGGGAAAACACCAGGGTCACCTGAGTGAGTGCCAGCACGCTCAGATTCGGTGCTGAAAGGAAAGTTTGAAACCAAACTGAGTTCTGCTGAGGAATTAGAAAATGAGTTCAGGTGAAAATATTAAATATTTGTGTATTGGAACATCCGGTTTGTCATTGTTTGTCTTTGCTTCGTGCTGTTTCTTTGACTTCTGAATACATTAGTCCCTTAGTCCTCATTGGTGCCGTTGCTATTGAGTCAATGTAATAATAGTTTCAGTTTACTTGCATGTAAAATTCATATGAAATGTCGATAGCTGTATTCACAATCTGGTCAATATACATTTGTTAGGACGAGGCATCCAATTTCCAAAAGCAATGGCTTAAATTAACTTCAGAATTTCAGAGCTGGGCACGCATTCGTTGTCGTTTTTAGTAGCGTGGGTTTAGCATCTGCAGCACTGTTGATAATCTCTATGGCTGTAAGGAGGAAGCAGTTATCAGCACTGAAGTGCCTCACCTAATTTTCAAAGCTCAGTGAGTCATGATGGAGGAGACAGCGAATGGCAGCAAGAGGAGGGAAAGTTCCTCTTTCCACCTGCTGTCTCTGTGATGTCTTCTCCCGTGGTTTCACATCCATTTCTCTGTTCTCCCTCTTCGCCCATCCTCAGAGATGGGTGAGATTCCTTTCACAGCTTTGTAGCACTGGAACTAACTGTAGGATACCTGCACTCACAACATGCTGATTGAATACTGCTGTTTTCATTCTGATGGCAGGAATTCACCACTGTGGTTTTGTTTTGCTTTTTTTTTTTTTTTCCTGTGTAGTGAGTTTTGTTTTGGGTATAAGAAGCTGGGTATAAGAAGCTGTAAGAGCTGGGGCTGAGTTTAGTTCTTCTTCCTAAAAATATGTGGGTGTGGCTGTGTTAGTCTTCACTTTAGAAGTGTTTTGGTTTTCTTTAATAATTGAGTTTTATCAGGAAGAGTGCCAGACTCTACTACCAACACAAATGGAGGTTTTGCTAGTTGTATTTTAACTACAAAACCCAAATCCATCTTTGGAGCTGTGGTTTCTCTATGGGGAGCTCGGACCCCTTGTCTGGAGGTGGCAGTGCATTGACCATGGTGGGGCTTTGGGACACAGCAGTGTGAGCAGCCTTGAAGCTGTCTGAGCCCAACAGTTCCCTTTTTGCCTTGTGAGCTTTGCCCTGCTTGCCCACATCAGTCTAAAGGCAGCAGGGGGTGATGCTCCAGGTTGTGATTTGGGTCCAGGAGAATGGGGAGCTTTTCCTTCACCCTTTCAAAATGTGAAGCTACATCTTGTAGAAGTGACCAGAATTACATTTCAGGTTGTTTCTAGTTCTGACTGGACAAAAAACACGTTTATTTTCAATTTTATTTCCATTTGCTCTTGTATTTGGAATGAACTGAAAGGTGCAGGTAGAAGAAGAGCTGATAAGGACATGGTGCCAGATAAGCTCGGAGCAGGCTGGGTGCAGCCGCTGCCTCCTGCCTTTGTCAGCAGTTGTAAGTGCTGGAATGGGGTGAGAACAATGTGAACAGTAAAAATAGGAACATTTCTCAGCTTCCCAGCTCCACATCGAGCTTCCTTATGCTTCACGAGTATCACAACGGGGTCCTTTGTGATTTCTGAAGTTATCCCGGGCTGCTGGCTGTAGAAGTGCCATCGCTGTGTGCTGCGATGTGAGGAGAGCACATCAGTGCAGTGCAGGGTGCTCTGCTGAGTGTAATAATGCATCCAAGTGAGGCAGTGGAGATGTCAGTGTGCTGCTGTGGAAACCCTGGGGTGGGTGGGACTGGATAGGGTTTGCTCTCCAGATGTTCCTCTGCTTGGTGGTGTTAGCAGGGAAACCCCATTGCTCAGAGCTGCTGCCTTGCTGACAGCAGAGCATCGTGCAGCAGGGATGTTCACAGAGGGGAGAAACTAAAACTGGGTGGTTTTTAGTGTTTTAAATTCACCAGTTGTGCTGGTTCATTCAGTTTCATGTTGTCGTCTATAATGGGAATAGAAAAGCACTGCAGCTTGTAGGTTCAACATTTCCTGAGTAAGCATCTGCCCAGCATCCTGGCTGCACGCAGGTCTGTGCTTCGGGAGCATGGCAGGAATGTCACAGTGGTGCCCAAATCCCACAAGGTCAGAGATCTCACCCCATTCTGCTCCCAGTGGAGCTCCAAGATGGCAGGGTGAAGGAAGATGCTGCTCAGGAGGCACGGTCTCATTCTCCAGTAGCTAATTACCTAATTATGTCATTTAAGAATTCCATGATTTTCTGAAGTTCATTGCACAATGTGGATATCCCTGGCTTTCAAACAGCTTGGCTTCTGCTAATGGCTGATAATCATTCCCATATTTTGACTTGGGAAAGATGGTTGCACTCCCCTAATAAATGTTGGTGCCCAGGGGCAATGGATGAGAATCCCAAGGAGTGGGCAGTGCTCCTCATCCTCAGGAGGTGTGTGAAGCTCTCTGCACAGCAGCTGCTCTTCACTGGTATATAGGATGGACGTAGGAAGTGCACGATACGACCTATGTTTTTTCAGTCCACCATCCGTGAGAATGAAAAGAAAGCTTCACTTCCTCAGCTCCTTTGTCAGCCCTGTCCCTCTCCTTGGAGGGTGCAGTTCTTTCCAGTGTCCTCAGGGCTGTTCCTTTATTTGCAAAAAGATCAAGAGGTCACACAACATCAGTGCAGCGAAGCTTCAGGTGAATTACATCATGCATAAGAATTTGCTATTTTCAAGCTAACAAACTTCTCCTGTGAGGATATTTTGCTCGCTTGAGCAGAAAACGGGCTGTGTTAGCAGCTTTGCTGAGCAGTGTGCTGAGAACAGCCCGGCACACGTTCCTCCATCCCTGCCCTGGAGGCAGCATCAGCCTCTCCTGCTGCCCAAAAGGCCATCTGCAGCTGTGCTCCCATTTACTCAGCAATTGCTCGGGTCACAGACAGGGAAATGAGCATGCACACAGGGGCTGGAGGGCTGCACGATAGCTCGTTTCCTTTAAGGAGTGTTCTGCACCTAAATGCAGTATGGTTGCATGCACACAGTGGGAACTCTGGGCAGAACATGTCACAAAATCTCCTGTCTGCTACTGTGCAGGGAAAGGCAATTCCCAGGGAAGGGGGGAGATTTAGGACCTTCCTGGTCCATATTGAAATACGTGAGCAGAAATGTTGGGCTCTAAGCAGCACAGCCAGAGGTGGGCTTTGGTCCTCTATGGCTGTTGGCAGGGGGACTTTGTCGGAGGAGCAGAGCACCAGCGTGGCTTGGCATGGGTTCTGATGGAGGCTTATTCAGCACCAGGAAAGACTCTACTCATAGCAAGGAATGTGACAATTAAATAAAATTGTCCATTTTCTGAGATTCTCTAATTTAGTAGCATGGAGATTAAACATGGTGGGTGCTGACTGCTGACCAATGCGAGCAGTGTACCCGAGAGTGCTGCCACAGCAGCGTATGACCAAGGAGTGCCATGTGTTCTCCTGTTGCAGTGCTGGCAGCTGTTTGAAAACCAAACCTACCACAAAGCATTAAGCTATTTTCCCCCAGCATCTGGATCTGTGCACAAGGACTCTGCACAGCACTGTCATACTGCAGTGATCTGAGAGGTGGCCTGGGATGCGTACTGATGTGGAATGTATCTGTTGGATTATACTAAATTAGTGACAAGTGAGACTTTGCAGCTGTTAAGAGTATGTCCTGAATGGTGCAACCAGGCTCTCTGGGCCACCTCAGCAGTTGGACAGAGGAAAATCAGCACCAAGAAAGGTAGGAAGTGTCCAACGAGGAGAAAAGGCCTGTGCCTGCTGGGCTCTGGCGGAAAGACACCATTTCGTCTTCCAGTGTGGAGCTTTGGCTCTGTTGAGTTTTTTCATCTCTTTAGCACTGTGAAGTGTGGCATTGCAACGAGACTACATGCTGGAGTAAGATAACACACGCAATTTTCGTAGTGAATAGCAGCATTATCTCCTTTGATTGAACCCAAGCAGATAGCACAATCTAGGTGTGTATGTGTTTAGGCGAGGCCTATGAATTTTATGTCCTATCACTTCCAGAATTGCATATCCAATTATTGCAAAACTGCAAGCCCTTGGGAGCGGGCATCTTGCCAACACTAATGAAAAATGTGTGCTGTGGGTGGAAAGCTGTGAAAATGGCAGTGCTGAGCTCGTAGCTCCACTTCCCATATTGCAAGAGCTGCACGGTCCCACTCAGGTGTGCTCCTCCCTGCAGTGAGATGGCAGTGTGCGTTGGGCTTTGCTTCCCTAAGCAGCCTGGTTTTCCTTCAGCACATCCCATCCTTAAGCCCATCAAGGCTGGATGTGCTCTGGGGCCTGGCCCAGTGGTTGACCACCCTGCCCACAGCAGAGGGTTGAAACTGGATGATCTTTGAGGTGCATTTCAACCCAGGCCACTCTGTGGTCCTCCAATCCCCAGTGAAGCAGGCACAGTTGTTGTGCATGAGGTGTGCCCCACCTGGGCAGCCCTCCTCACTCCTCTGCATGCTCCCCATGCCATATGGCTGCTGTTCATACAGGGTCACACAGCCCCAGCACACACAGCCTGGGGAAGCTCCTTGCTCTTTGTTAAGTACTTGTATTCAGCAGAAGGTGATGACAAGAACCCATCGTTGAAGAATTGTGTCAGATAGAAATACAGCATTGCTTGTGAGGAAACAACGACAGTGGTCAGAGTTATTTTTGTTCTGAAAAATACTGCAGAACTGAAGGCAGTTCTGATGGAGTGGTTGGCAGTTTCTATGGATGCTGATAACCACACAGTAGATTCTTTAAAAGGTTGTGATTTTACTTTTATGGTTTAGGGACCATAGGTCCCAACCTGCTGCTCGACACCCAGCTCCTGTGCTGCAGGTGGCTCTGGGGCACCTCCACTGCCAGTTGTGCTGAGCCACCTCTGCTCAGTGGGAAATCTGGTGCCACTGGTGGACACTGCCAGGCGAAGTCCACGAGAAGCAGTTTTTATGGCTAGCAGACCTCATAGGTTCATAGAATGTCCTGGGTTGGAAAGGACCTCAAAGATCATCTCATTTCAACCCCTCTGCCATGAGCAGGATCGCCAACCCCTAGAGCAGGCTGCCCAGAGCACATCCAGCCTTGCCCTGAGTGCCTCCAGGGATGGGGCATCCACAGCCTCTCTGGGCAACCTGTTCAGTGCATCACCGCCCTCTGAGTGAAACAATCCAGTGCCTAATGTGTGAGATCTTCAAATGCTGCAGCACTGATGGCTTTTTGTGTCCTGAATTTGAAAAATCATTCCAAATGAGTTTATCCAAAAATGCATTATCTAGGTTAATAGGAAAATGAGACAGGCGGGTCGTTTTATACATTGAAAACACTTCACAGTGTATGAGCTGCACTAAAATGAATATTTGGGGGGATCTTTACAACTTAATCTCGTCCACACTTTCTATTTTTAACCATTAATCAAAGCTTCTGGCTTGTTGGGAAATATTGCAAATCTTTATATCCCCAAAGCTTTTAAATTATTCACTGTGCTTACTGTTCTCTTCCCGACAGAAGATTATCCTTTCTAATTGGAATTTTTCTACACCGTGTGTCTGCGGTGTGTGAAGGTCAGGGGGCAGCCCAGGCAGCAGCTCACGTGGGGCTGGGGAAGCTGACTGCATGTACCCCCCACCACTGCTGCCATGCCCTATGCCTGCACTGGTCCCATAGGAGCAGCGAGGGCAGCAGCACACAGCCAGGCCCTGTGGGATGCTCAGTTTTCTTCTGCCAGCAGAGCCAAAATCCCAAGGTTTTGAATGCAACAAGGGAATAGGTACAAAGCAGGCTGCGTCCTTATCTCACGGGGATCCGAGGCAGAACCAGCCATACAGAATGACAGTGCACCTGATTTTATTAATTCTTCACATGCTGGGATAAAGGCAACGCTTTCTTTCATGTTCTGATCGTCTGTTACAGGAGTGCTGAAAACTGAGAGTTAGTAGGAATGTGATCAGGATCTGACGAGATATTTGCACGCCTAACACTGCTTTAATTAAGAGGAGCTGGGCACATTAAAGTCTGACTACACAGCGGAGAGAGCCTTAAGTGGTGTGTTTATCAGCAATGGAAAAGGGAACTGCTGATCCCCACGACCTGCTGCTCCGTGTGCTTCCAGCACCGCTGTGCTACGTTTGGATTTCTAAATATGAACTCCTCTCCGTACCAGACCTGGGCTGATGTTAGGAGGTTTAAGCAGAAGTGTTTGTTCACGTGAGTTCTGCTTTGGCTGTAACACAGTGCCACGCTCTGCACACTCTCGGTGAGATTCCTTCCCAGTGATTGATTGCAGAAGCAAACGGCTGTGGCACTGCTCTCACCCTGCAGAAGGGTGGTTGTAGTGAATCCCCAGTGTAACCAAGCACCAGCAGGAGCAGCCCAGCCTGTGGGACACACCTTTGCACCAACTCCCAAGCAAAGGCACCAGCAGGGCAGGACCAGCTGCTCCCATGCAGTTTCCCTTCCTGTGACTCTGCTGCTGACCTCTCCTCCTCGCACACAAACAAGTGGTGGGGCCACAAAGGAGAGAAATGCTCCTCAAAGCCATGAGCTCATCTCCCCTGGGTCAGCCCCAGCTCTGTGAGGAGGGAGCCCGGTGCCAGAGTGGCCCCAAAGCAGTCTTGCTGCAGCCAGTGCTTTTCAGATCATCTGATGGACTGAATTGCACCAATGATCAGCTCTGAAGTGGGGAAACAAATGAGTAAAGCTAAATGTTTGGGCAGCTTTTGAGCAAGCCTTTGCCAGTAAGAGATAATGTCTGGAAAAGGTCAGAAACAAGAGCCTGGGATCCAGACTGAAAATCAATGACTTTTACAAGGACGTAAAATACTTTTATCAGTAATAACCTAGAAAGGAGGTAGATGAGGAATGATTGAAGTGAGGAATTCTGCTTCAGACTGGCAAAGCTCTCGGGGCTGATCCATGTGCAAGGAGGAGATGAGCCTCGTGCAGGGTTTGCAGCAGCCCCGTCCCTGTGGGTGTCCACAGCCTGGATCCAGGCATGCAGGGAGCAGCTCTGCAGCACGGCCTCCAGCTCCTTCACAGAGCTTTGGTTTGTTCCTTGTACCTCCAATCTCGCATGGTTATCCACTTACTCTGAACCCCTTGAGCTGAAAATTTCATGAGAACAGCCTGCCTCACAATTTTCTGCCATTTCATGCTTGCTCTCTTGATGGCAAATTGCTGTGAGAGTGGTTGTTTTTGATTTCAGGAACTAGCCTTATTTATTTACTTTTTGCTGCCCCAGGTTGCATTTGAAAGTGCCTCCGTGCAGTGGGCAAAACACGGGCACTATGGAGAGCAGTGAGCTAAACTCCTTTTGTACCTGAAATGGTTTGTTTCGAGCCAGTGATGGCAGGAGATGAAACTGCAGTGCTTTGTCACGCGTGTGCATGTGTGTGCCAAGGGCTGGGGCAGCCCTGCATGTTTCACTGCTGCGCTGCGTGCGTTCTGCTTGTGATGTAGGACAGCACATGCTGCTGTGTGAATGCACTCATTCTGCTTGAGCACGTTGCTGGCTTTGCTCTGCACAGGCTGGATCATTTATTTACACCTGAGAGGCTGGCCCTGTCCAGCTGAGCATTCAAGGCCTACAGAACATTAGCCAAGCTTGGAGTGTGACAAGTAGTACAGAAGTGAAGGATGATCTTATGATTTATTTAGGTCACAGTGTAGTTTAATTAGTAATGATGTTACGTCGATTTCCAG
This sequence comes from Odontophorus gujanensis, assembly GCA_013399175.1. NCBI lineage: Eukaryota > Metazoa > Chordata > Aves > Galliformes > Odontophoridae > Odontophorus > Odontophorus gujanensis. The sequence continues at coordinate 169,748 of VXAB01005340.1, forward strand.
AGGAGCTCTGAAGGACTCCTTCGCTTTGGTTTGGATGTTTGAGATTCCTGGTGGTCCCCCAGGCCCTGCATTGACAATGAGCTCTTCCTCCTGGCACAACCAGGGCAGCACCAATTGGTAAAGAGAGGGTGGGGAAGTACAGCAGCGTAGGGAAGCAGGGAAAATAAAGCAGCATAGGGAAGCTGGTGCTGTGGTTGTTACTGGATATGCACAGCACAGTGCTGGCAGTGCTGCCACCAACACCCAGGCTTTGTCACATCGAGGACGTGGGGCTGCAGTGCTGGGGTTGGGCTGGGCTGCCCGGCACGGGCAGAAATTTCCTATCTGAGTAAAAGTGGCCTCTTCTGGTTTGTCAATGTCTTCCAACCAAAACAACATCAAAGTGTCTTCTCTCCTGACTCTCACCCTCCCTGATTTGAATGGAATTATATTCCCATTACGGCTTTGCTTGAACAGATTTGTAGACTTCTTGTTGGGCCAAAGAAATACATGAGGGACACGGTCAGTGGGCTTGGGGGGGATGGGTTGGGGTTGGACTTGGGGATCTTAGAGGTCTTTTCCAGTGTGAACAGTTCTTTGATTCTGTGATGCTGTGTCTTCTAGGAAGGAGTTTCAACAAACCCACCCTAAGAAGGTGGAGAAAACAGTGGTGGTGAAGATAGTGGTGCCTGTTACTGGCAACAGGTTAATGAATGGGACAGATTAAGATGGCATTCCGTGTGCTATTAGGCATTTTGAAACTTAAAGCCTTCAATACCTGCATCTCAACTTTGAGTTTTGTGTCTCAGCAAGAAAGCAACTTTTTTAGGAATGCACCAGAGGAGTTTCCCTGAACAGGGCATTTCTTCAAAGAGCTGTTGCTCAGCACAGGCTCCTAATAATTTACAAACCAGAATAATTGGAAAGGCTTGATTGAAAGATGCTTGGTTACTGCCCTCATGGAGTCAAAGCCCAGTAGCCCCTTCCCACCTCCCCATACTACCAACACTGGCCATTTGCACATCCTTCATCCCTGGCACACCACAGTATAGGGTGATTTTGCCATAAATTAACCCTGGGGTAGGAGGTGTTTGGTGGAAGGCTGTGGAGCAGCTGCTGATGAGGGTGTGGAGCTGCACTCTGTTGAGCTGTGGGAGACTGGCACAAGGGGAGGTGGTGTGTGTTGATCTGAGGTGCTCTTAGAGGGGCTGCCAGCATCTCATTGGGTCTGTGGGGGAAGGGTGTCACTGATAGTGCTGGATAACAGCAGTTCTGCTGGCTCTGGGATCCAGGAGTGGGGAGGGCAGCTCTCCTTTCTCCTTCCCCACTTGGCTGTGTGCAGTAGAGAAAGGAGGTCCTGGTGAATAACAGTGGCAATGCCTTTAGCCAGCACTCAGTGCTACTGGTGGGCCAAGAACAAGTGGGAAAGAGAGCCTATGGTTGCTGCTGCCAGCTGGCACAGCTCTTCGTGCTGCACGCAGCAGGACAAACCTCAGGCTCTGAGTGTGCACACATTGTAAAGGAGCCACACACCTTAGGAGGGCTCCAGCTCAGACAACAAAGCTTTTGTTCCAGCGTTTCTAATTCAGCATTACAGAACAACAAAATTAAGATGACATTTCTTTTTCTTTTTCTTTTTCTTTTTCTTTTTCTTTTTCTTTTTCTTTTTCTTTTTCTTTTTCTTTTTCTTTTTCTTTTTCTTTTTCTTTTTCTTTTTCTTTTTCTTTTTCTTTTTCTTTTTCTTTTTCTTTTTCTTTTTCTTTTTCTTTTTCTTTTTCTTTTTCTTTTTCTTTTTCTTTTTCTTTTTCTTTTTCTTTTTCTTTTTCTTTTTCTTTTTCTTTTTCTTTTTCTTTTTCTTTTTCTTTTTCTTTTTCTTTTTCTTTTTCTTTTTCTTTTTCTTTTTCTTTTTCTTTTTCTTTTTCTTTTTCTTTTTCTTTTTCTTTTTCTTTTTCTTTTTCTTTTTCTTTTTCTTTTTCTTTTTCTTTTTCTTTTTCTTTTTCTTTTTCTTTTTCTTTTTCTTTTTCTTTTTCTTTTTCTTTTTCTTTTTCTTTTTCTTTTTCTTTTTCTTTTTCTTTTTCTTTTTCTTTTTCTTTTTCTTTTTCTTTTTCTTTTTCTTTTTCTTTTTCTTTTTCTTTTTCTTTTTCTTTTTCTTTTTCTTTTTCTTTTTCTTTTTCTTTTTCTTTTTCTTTTTCTTTTTCTTTTTCTTTTTCTTTTTCTTTTTCTTTTTCTTTTTCTTTTTCTTTTTCTTTTTCTTTTTCTTTTTCTTTTTCTTTTTCTTTTTCTTTTTCTTTTTCTTTTTCTTTTTCTTTTTCTTTTTCTTTTTCTTTCTTTTTCTTTTTTTTCAGCTAAAGTGATTTCTGCAACTTAGCTTTGCTCTGCTGTGTACGAACAGCAGTAGGGCTGAGCCGGGTTGTCTGGCAGCTTGTTTTGGTTACTGCTGGTAGCGCAGCCACTGAAGTTTTCAATGTCACTCAGTATACTTTAAATACAATTAATCAATACCTTAATAACAAATGCACCATGATGCATGCTGAGGTAATTATCTGTTTAGGTTCTCCAGCTGTCTGGTGCAGATGTCGCTAATGGAGCCCGGGTGTAAGGTATCCTTCAGAGGCGGCCTGGCTGTGGGGGCTGCTCAGTCCCTGCTGCTGGAAGCTGGATCCCGGTTACCATGTATTGGCCTGTGCTCCAAACTCACAGACCAGGCAACATTGTTAATCGGATGATGTTCTGTAAAAGCTACAGAAACACTGTGAATGGAGAAGCTCGGGGCTCTGCCAGGTGGAGAAAATCCCTCCCCGGTTGTGGTACAGAATGCTTTGCTGTTGAAGCTGGCCTAATAGCCATAGATCTGCATTTCTGCTGCAATATTATATCCTTACCATAACCACTCTGAAAATGGTTTCCTGTCATCTTATTTTGTGTGTGGAATAACTCAAGATGTCTTTAGGTTGGCGCCAGTTTGGGGTGAACACCATTCACTACTAACACAGCCAACTCATGATCATGGCAAGGAGAGCTCGTCAGCATTGTCACACACCTCTTAAAATCTGTGACATTTGAAAATGCACAGAGTGGTAATAAAGAGCAGCCATAGGAAGCCTATGTGTTACAGTTTCAGTAGTGCGTGTCAACTGAGCAACTCTAAAACTCAGTTCAGAGGTGGTGGAGCACCAACAGAAGCTCTGTCATTCAGAGAGGATCTGCAGAGTGTGCGAACACACCGCAGCCATCTCAGGAAACACGGGACTCGGTTTTAGTAGAAGGATGCTGCTGCCAAGTCGTGCTTCTGTGCTGGCTGTCCGAAGGAGCCGACTGACTGATGTGGTACCTTAGAATGAATGAGAAGAGAAGCAAGCAGTTCTGAGTGCCTGCCACGGGCTGCTTGCATCCCAAAGCTTCAAGTTCATCAGCCCATTACTGAATCCAGATGATAATGATTGTAATGTATACCCACAAATTGCATGCGCATCTGCCCACCGACCATCCGAGCCTGCTGCTAAAATCCAAATGAATGTAAACGTAAATCGCCTTTTTTTAAATGCAAATAAAGCTTGTGTTAAGTAGCAACCTTGACTGGTTTTTAATTGCTCTTACAATTAGAGAGCTGGATGATGTTATCACAGAAGTGTTCGTGGGGAAGCCCATTCAAACAGTGGTGTGTCGTGCTGGGATGACGGGCATTGCTCGGTTTGCTCGGCACTCACTGTGAGCACCACGCTGTTTGGGGACCAGAGAACACATGTAAAGCTTGGCTTTGTTAATATTAAAGCCCCTGTAAGCAGGGATAGCTGATAATGTACAGCACGAGCAGAAGAGGCCGTCCTCACCTCCAGCCTGAATTGTCCATGCTTATTTATTGCAGGTATTATCTGCAGTGTCCTGAGATGGTGTGTGAGGCTGCTGCTTGCAAATAGCCCAAATGCTTTTAGGTGAAATATAAGATGGATAAAAGGGATCTTTATTCTGTCAGTTTGATGAATAATTACACTATGGGAGCTACTAAAAAGCTCTGCTTGTAACAGGTTTCACCATCAGAGTTATGGCTGAAAGAGAAATGTTTTACTTTTACTACATTAACCAAAGCTACATTTACAACCTGCAAATTGATGGGGTAGCTCTGGCCCTTCAGGTATGGATTAATACCTGTTTGATTCAGATATATGTCTGGTAGTGCTGAACGTAAGGGTGTTTGTGGCCAGGTGGTCCTCTCCTAACTCACTGCACTCCAAACATCCTCCCCTCTTTCTGCCTTTCACAGAACGTTTGTTTTTCTCAGTTAATGAAAATATTTGAACTTTCCTCGCTGCAAGATTTGCTAATTAGAAATCCTCATCAGGGATGAAACTGTCACACATTAGGGAAGGTTGCATTATGGTCACACTTTTAGGCTCATGCCTACGTTGCTATGCACACGGTTTGTTTGTATGATTGAGCACTGCCATAATAACAGAGTGGGAAATGTGCAGGCTGCTAATTTGCATGCTGAGGTATCACGGTTGCAAATGTAGCCTCGGAATTAGAGTGTGTTTGCCCATAGCTCAGTTCTGTAAACAAGGGCCCAGGGCTTGTTGACATATGGAAGATGGAAAAAAAAAAAATACTTTTATCCTTGCCCTGTGAGCTATCCCTGTAGTGCAGGAGGCACAAAAAGCTCCAAACTGAGCTTTCAGGTCATGTCAGGGATAGAACTAATGGTGCATTCCTGAAACTTAACCACAAAAACCTCTCTCCAGTGTATTCTTTCACTTATCAGCCCTGCAGCACGTGTGTGGCTCAGTAGTACATTAATCACTGCAGCACCAAATGTATTTCTGAACGGTGGAGTTCTGGACAGGCACCAATTCCAGTGCCTCCCTGAGGACCTCCTGTGCTCCTCGTTTTGGAGCCCACAGATAAGTGCATCTTCTAGAGTCCCTCTGGGGAGTAAAGCTGTGTGCCGGAAGACCCCAGGGAGAAGCCCACCTGCAGCCCCAGCTCCTGCAGCATGAAGCTCAGAGCTGGACAAGCACTTACACAGCTGCCACAGTGGTAGAGCCCTGATGGCATTTGTTCTTTGCTGAGCTCAGGTTTTTGCTGTTATCTGTCTGAAAGAACAGGAGTAAAAAGCTGGAGCCAAAGTCTTCAGGATCAGTTGAATGTAAGCGTCTAATGAGAGTGAAACACTGAAATTCTTTGCTAAGAGCCTCCTTGCTTTCTGAGGAACATTCAGTTTGGAACTGGGCCCAGAACATGCATCTGCCCCTGCAATTTACACCTCATTGAATAAGGCTAAAGAGGGAGGAAATGAAGATGATTAATTAAGGAAAAGTAAATTAGTCTCACTTTGTACGTAGCAACTGCGAGTGATTTTCTTGTTGCAGAAAACCTATTTGTGAGCTGGCTTGTTAGCCCTTTGTTTCTGCAGTAAGGATGTTCAGGTGTGAGCCTGTCAGGAGCTGCCAGGCACCAGCTCAGGTGAGTGGATCACCGTTGTGCCGAGTACAGTAATTATGCAGTGCAGCTCAGAAGTGCTGGTTCCCTTTCTTTCCTTGTACAAATTTTTGTTCTCGCTTTATTCTCTGCCAAGGATGATGAGAATGCTGCTATTTTTGAGGTGTGACCATAAAGGGAAGTTAGTAGCTCCTGAGAACAGACTCAGCTTTCCTGAAATTGGGGCTGTTTGGGAAAAAGGTTTTCCTGTGATGTTAAGGCTCCAGGTACAATGATGTCATGCTGCAGGTGTAAATCAGGAGCAAAGTGAGACAACCTGGTCCTCCCCTGGGTACTGAGGATGTGTTCCTTCCTCAGCTGTCCTATAGCAGGCTTAGCTCAGCTAGGCTGGAACAAAACACTGTTTTTACTCAAATGATACAGTGAAGATCCTAAAATGTGTTGTGGCAAGTTAGTGGGCTGGCTCTTGCTCAGAAGAGCTCTTTCTCTGTTTAAGTTTTCATTGCTTTTGGCTATCTGTGCCTGACTAGCCTGCTGTACCAGTCACAGTGCTCTAGAGGTGAAAGACACGTTCTTCTTGAAGGACTCAGTCCTTCGTTCCTCCTTTTAGTTTTTATCGTGTCTTGATTCATTTTACTCTGTTAGTGGAAATGAATGTTATTATCTGCTCCTCATTAAGAGAGAACTTTTTGCAAAGTGCAAACCAGGCTCTCCTTTGGCACTGCAAAGGTTTGGGTTCACTTTGATTCATCATAATTGGAAAAAAATGAGGAAGATTAAAAGGGATATGACCACCTCCTTTGGACTTCGCTCTATCTTCAGTGGAAGTAGCATCTCTCCTGGCTCCAGTGGTAGAAGGAGGAAAAAGGTCTCAGATAATGAGACTGGCAGCTTCTATGTAAATATTGTGACTTCTGCTTGAAGTAGAGAGCACCTAATGAAAGCGCTTCTAAAAGAAGGTGGTTGGTCTGAACGTGGAGATCTGTAGAGAGGAGAAAGGCAGTGGGGAGCTCTGCCCACTTCACCACATCTGCTGCCCTCTGCTCGTTGAAAGAACAACCAAAGAAATTATGAAAACCTGGTCTTAGCAACTGCTGAGCCCTTGGGCAGGGGCAGCCCCCACTCCTTCCCCACCCCTGAGCACATTGCCTCTCTGATAGGCTCCGCTCTGTGAAATGAGCTCTGCTCTGGCTAGACCAAAACTCGCTCAAAATCAGTCAATTAAGATAATAGGCAGCACATTCTCACTGTAGGAAAGGAGCAGGTAAATGAGCGGCTCAGAAAGTATCACATTTTCCTCTGCAAAGCCACAGGTACTTAGATTAAACGGATCGATAAGCCATCTGTATGGCAGTAAGAACAGTCATAAATTACTCAAAAATTCAGGTTTTTGGACAGGTTCTTGGGCATGCCGGCAAAGGCAGAGCTGCAAAGTGCTGCGGCTGGAAGCCATCCTTGCATGCTGCAGGTGTAATGATTCCATCGATGTCGTGAGCGAATGAGGGATGGGCCAGCAGTGATGAAGTCTTAAAGTAACACAGAATAAATGAAGGAGTTCAAATCATACTGTGTGCAGCGTGCTTAAAATCCACACACTGGTTATGTTTCTGAGCCTGAGCAATGCCCAACACATGCGACTCATTGAACACTGCGATGGGAGACTGATGTGGGCTCTCAGATGTCCAAGCTGACTGCACTGTGCAGCCAGGGGAACCCATGAGCTGCCAGTGGTGCCCATGGCTGGTGGCTGCGCCAGCAGGAATGCAGCAGTGGGGCACCTGGGTGTCCCAGCAGTGGTGTATGGGGGGTTCCCAGGCGCCTACCGGGCCATTCACGCTTTGGAAAGCAGCTAATGATCATTGAAAGCATTAAACCTGGCCTTGTCCTGCTGCCAGCTTTAGTGGCTTTATACAGCAGCATGCTGGCAGCTAAGTGTTGTTCTCCCCCCTTTTGCTGCGTTCCCCACACCGGGGAGATGAAGTGAATGCACACACAGAGGAAACGTGACGCTGCACAAAATAGCATTGATAGCACACAGTGAAAACAGTTATTTTTTTACCCTCTCCAGCCCTTCTCGCAAACAGAGCTGCGATCCAAAGCAAACAGAGCGCTCCAGGTGTGTGTGCTCAGCAGGAGCTGGGGCACGGCACAGCCCCCGACCACCACCTGCTTCTCTTTTTCCTTCCTTTGTCTTCCACTGCATTACATTTGATGACAGTGCTGGATCCATAAGCTTGCAAGGTTTCTGCCAAAGAGATATTGCAGCTCAGAATGATTCCTCCAGGAGAATGCTCTGCAGTTTGCAGCCTGGTGCATGAATCTCTCCTGCGAGTTTCAAGGGGGAAACAGTGAAGGGGAGGGTGGGATTCACCCATCAGTGACTTTATCTGCTACTTGCAGAGAGGTCACATCAGGAAGATGTTCTAGCCGGCCGTGTTACCTGCTGCTCCTTCTCTGTGTTACACAGCACTTCTCAAGAAGATATTTTCATACTGTGTTTCCTTTGCTTACCGGAAAGCCTTATGCTGGACAAACAAGATGCACGGCTCACAGCTGCCTGCTGGAGTTTTTCTGTGGCTCAGAAGTAAAGTATATAACCATGTCTTTAATAATGCAGGACAGGACTGCTCCTTAAGTGATTTATAAACTTCATAGGTAGAGTGAGTCGCTGCGAAAGTAGATTCACTGCTTTCTACATGAGCATCATTGAAATAGTAAGGCAAGCATATGCAAGGTTAAAAGAGAGTCCCCATTTGTTTCAGCGTAGCTTGGAGGTAAATCTGTTGTCTGCCACGGCGGGGCCAGGAAGCTTCTCCCACCCTTCCACCCCAGCACAGCCCATTTCCATCCAGACAACTGAGAACTGGGTGCTAACAGTGGGATGGAGATAGTTATTGCCTGGCTAGGAATGGAAAAGGTCCATTCCTGGTTGATGCTGACTGAGTCCAGGCACCGCAGTCACCCGGATCCACCACGAAGTCCTGGAAAATGAATCCTCCCTGACCAAGGGCAGCAGGAGAGGAGGTCTTGGGAGTTGGGAGGGTTGCTGACGTGTCTCCTGAGAGCAACAAGAGGGTTTGTGATGGGGGCAAGAATGCTCCAGGCCAGCTCTAGCCTGGACCTAGGGGCAGCGAGCACGGTGCGTACCCATTGGTGGGCACCCACTGGTGGGCATGTAGGGGTGCTGAAGTGGCTGCTCCATGGGTACCAAGAGACCATCCCGCACTGCTGGAGCCCACCCTGCCCCCAAGGGATGCTCACTGCAGGATCCACCCCACTCCACCTACGCTGTCTCTACGTTCCTGTTCTCAGTGCAGTTTTACAGAGCCTGAGTCTTCCAATTGCGTTCAGCCAGCTGGGAGCTCATTACCGAGTAATATATCATCCTGGTGACACTGCTACTAACTAACTAATAACAGCTCCAGATGGCAAGGATACATTCTGGAATCTCCTGGCCATGAAGGAGTAGTCTTGAAAAATCTTTAATATTATCTTTGAATGTGCCACACGTAGCCTCATTCAAAAGAAGCAGGCCCAAGAGGGGAAGGGATCATGTGTCACGCAAAGCTTGAAGTTCTCCTGATCTTGGGCTTTGCTGTTTTCCTTCTGGAACGAAAGGGGGCCACAGTTAGAGATGGATGCCAAAGCAATGCCTTTCTTGAGATATCCTCTAAGCAGATTCGAAGCCGCCTGCATTACGTTGAGACATTTGTTCAAAGAAACGAAGGAGGAGTTTTGTCAACAACTTCAGTCTGCACTGCCGTCAGTATGGAAATCCAAATGTCATAACCAGCAAAGACACAGCAGGAGGGGGCTGAAAACTCTGAACTTTTCAAGGAAAGAAAAAGGCATTTTATACAAATTCCACCGAAATGCAATTTCTCCGTGTACTCAGGTCTTCAAAGGAGGAGCCTCCTCCCCTTCGCCGGAATAGAAAAAAGCTTTGCTGATAACTGCGTTAACAGATGAAAGGGTGGGCAGAGTTTTTAAACAGACTGGGAAAAGGATTCTTCATCCATCTATTTTCTGTCTTCAAATGAACAAATGGGAAAAATAAACACGTATGGTTTCTCGGTCTATTATTCTCCCTTCATTGTCAAGGCAGATGCTTGCTCAGTTAAAAAAGACAGAAAGGTCTGTGGTTCCTTGAAAGGGCATGTTTTCATTTCAGCGGATGCTTTTTGAAACGATAAGGAAAATGATGTGCTATTTTTTCTTGCCAGATTCTGTTTATCCTTGTTGCTATGTCTCAGCTTTCAACCACTGTAATGCGGTGGGAGGATTTCTCCTCCTGCACAGCCAGGGCTTGGCGAGGGCAGGGATTGGCATGCCTTCCCCTGCTCTGGCATGGCTGGAGCCTCATGCCAGGTGTGGCTGTCCCCTTGCTTCTGCCTCCTCCACACCCCAGCTACACACAGCCTCCCTTCAGCCCCCTCTGCCCCCAGCCCAGCCTCCTCTCTGCCACTTCTCTGCCCCACCTGCCCCCAGCCTTCCTCTGCCTCCCAATGTAATGTGTTTTGTTGGGGAACTGGGCTCTCTATCATAACATCACAGAATGCCCTGGGTTGAAAGGGACCTCAAAGACCATCTGGTTTCAACCCCCCTGCCCTGATCAGGATCACCAACCACTGGAGCAGGTTGCCCAGAGCCATGTCCAGCCCTGAATGCTGAATTTCATTTCAAATCTATGGTGGAGAGTTCTAATCTGTGGCAAGCAGGTGCTGCTGCAGGTGAGCTCTGCTAAAAGCATATGTTTACTTGTGCTGTTGAAATTAGAAAAAGCTGTTATTTAGAAAAATTCCTCCAATAGTCTGTGTAATCATTGGCAGCCATGCACTCTCAGCTGCAGGTTGTATTCCAATTTTATTTAAAAACCAATTTCAGACTTGCAGGAAGATTTAGTTTGAACAGTTCAGGTACAAAGTAGAGGTTACAGATGTTTGGGGAGCAGTGCCCACATGCATCCCCCACTTCCCAGGGAGAGCAGTGCTGGTCCTGGTGACCCTGGTGTGAGAGTCACCGTGCACAGGGGACAATGCAGTGCCCAGGGTGGGGGCTGGGCTGGTGCCTGCTGGAGATGCTGGGCAATGCCACAGCTGTGTACAGGACAGGAAAGCAGAAAGGTCAGAACAAAAGAGCTGGATCATGAGAGCACACAGCTGTATAACACAAATGTGTATGAGTAGGGGCAGAGCCATGGGACGTCTCAAATCATAGGACCTCTGGGAGAGATGTGAGGGTTAAGAATGCTTTAGGGACAGGAGAAAGGTGCACAGGCTCAGGACATCAGGGGCAATCAGCACTACTTTGCCAACTGGGGACGTGGGTCTGGCTGTGAGGGGGTGAGAGCAGCATGGGCAGCTCCTGCCCCCATCCCCCTGAAGCATTGGATGCCATCTGTGTTTGCTTTGAAATCCCATCTCACAGAGTGTTCTGCAGTTGTTCCAGTGAAGTACCACTGGTAACTTCCCGGGGAGCGCTGTGCAGGAGCAGAGATCCGTTCCACTGGTGGGAGTGCTCCCGTGGAATTACATTTCAGCTGCAGGGGAAGCAGTAATGTGCAGCCGTTGCAGACTCAATGACTACAGCATAATTTTATTTATGGGTAAATAATACTGAGCACGGAGCTCACAAACATTAATCTTAAAGCAAGGGTTTTACTTCTACATCGCCTCCTATTGTAAAATTAATAACAGGTAAGACGCACTGGTGAATTTAAGGGGTTGTTACTCTCACTGCACCGTGGAAGCATCCAGGTTCACTTGTTTACAGACACAGCTGCATTCCCAAACCTCCCTTGATGCAGATTGTCTGAGAGCCTGGGGCAGCTCTGAGCGTGAGCAATAACAACCAGGTGCAAAGCCAAGGTGATGTTTAAATTGCATCCTCTTCTGCTGAATTAGTGCTCTCTAACGATGTAAATCTGTATCTCTCCAGATGGCTCCTGTGAGCAGCCTTGTTCTCAAGTACAACAGAGAAGTTCTGCTGGAACAAACAAGGGGATGCTCCCCTCAGCCCTGTTTCTCTAAATATCTGGGATCCTGATGCCACCAGAGCACGTGGCTCAATACCAACACAGCCAGTCTGCTCACGTGGGGGTTCCCTCCTGCTTTCATTTCCCATCAGAAATTGCCTCTTTGAGTTCTTTTGTATGAATGATTGCCTCCCCCCCAGACCTCCTCTCAACTTCACGGCTCCTCCTTGACTCGAGGCCCTCCTTGCATATACTCTCATGCAAATGAAACACTTCTGTTTCAAAATCCTTATTCATAAATATCAACACTTTCAGAGACAGGAAAGCACACATGAGCTCTAAATCTTTATTTAAGCTCTCAGTGACATCCTCTTGTTTTAAAAGTGCTTGGTGTTAAGCATTTTCTACAGGATTCTTAGCCTAAATCAGCAGTAATAGGATGTCTCCCAGCCCTGTAATTCAGTCCTTCACCCCATCCATCAGATGTTTGCACCTCATTCATACTTGGTGTGTGCAGCTCTAAGCCCATCAGTCTGTACACTAAGATTTATTGGGCACGAATCCACCCTTTAATTATACATTTACTCATTTACTTCCGTGACATGATACATCAAGGTGGCTGCAGTGTTTGTGTGATGGTGGAATGAGGAAATGTTTCAAAGGTGAACTGAGAGATGCCTGTACTATTCATGTGCAGTACCTAGGAAACTTTACAGTGGTTTCCTAAATCAGAGGAAGGAGAGGAAGTGGAAAGCTCAGCTGATATGCTTGTAATAACCCCATGGGTGTGGGGTGACTGTGGGCACCTGTGTGTTGATGCTAGGTGATGATTTCTGGCTCTGAGTTCTCTTGCACATGGCTCTCTCCGAGGCCATAAAGGGGGACAGGACACCCCACTGAGGATGTCATTCCAGGGCATGGGGCACAGTGCTTCACCAGTGATGAAGAATGAGGCTTTAATACTTCCTGCCTTTGATTCTCCCTTTGCTCTTGTTCTCTCCAGGAGCAGAATTCAAAATTACAGCAGGGGCGGTTTCCACAAGCACATTGTGCTCAAGGGATGAGAACCACAAGCCTGCACGTCTGCCATCCTCAGAGCTCAGAGCAGACCTCATTGTCTCATTCTGTCCTGGTGTTGGAAGCACTCTGCCATGCAGAGGAGTGGGTCCCTCCTCTGTCGGAGATGCCCCAGGCAGTGTGATGGGAGCAGCCATGCCTTAGGGATGCCCTCAACAGCACTGCATGGCACCAGCTGGGTCCCCACGAGGCTCTGCTGCCCACAGCCCCACTTTTCTTCCCTGTCTGTGGGAGGCTGTGCTCCAGCTCACACTGCTCCTTTATAGTCACAAGTGACACCTCTGTGACAGCCTTCACAGCTGCGATCACCCGCTGATACCACGTTTGATTTCATCTCGCACTCCACACCAATGACTAATTCAAATCCCGGTAAGAGATCATCAGAGATAGAGAGACAGAGCTGCCAGAGCTGAAATAAGCTGAAACGAGTTCCAGAAAATGTTACAAACTGCAATCCAGCCCGTGGACCCCCTCTGCGCATCACCCCTGCCACGGGCATTTGCAATCAGTGCACCTAACACAGCTCCAGCCAAGGGCTCTTTAATGACTCAGATGTGTCAGCTGGACGGTCTGTGTGTGCTGCCACAGAACCACAGAACTGGAGGGGTTGGAAGGGACCTCTAGAGATCATGAAGTCCAACCCCCTGCCAAAGCAGCTCCCTGGACCAGGACCAGTTCAGGCTACACCAGACCGCACCAAACCACAGTGCTTAAGCAACAACAAGCACTGAGTGCATGAGGCTTTAGTGCACCAAAATGAAGAAAGAAAACCTGCTGTGTTTTGCATTTCAAGGTTTGCGACACGGCAGCTCGGTCTTACACACAATTCAGTTTGTCATCCAAAAAACTATTTCATCAAACCCTTCCCCTGTCCTCAAAAGGCTCCTCACCTGAAGCACTTGTGAAGTAATGCCATCAGGTACATATGAAACGAAGACAAAATGAACACAATTCCTACACCTCTGAACTGTTGAACAGAGAATGTAAATTGGGAGAATGAATCAGAAATTAAACCTCAGCTCTCCTGCAGAAATATTTTAAGCTTCACTCGACAACCGGTTTGCTTCAGACAGAAACACGTTCCCGGGGAAATGTTTCTCCAGTTAAAGGAAAATCTTAACGTTGCAAAAAAAGTAAAAAATAAAAAAACGAACGTGTCAGAAACTTTGCAGGTATGCTCTTCAAAAAGAGAGAGCTGATTTGTTTTCCTCTGTGTTTTTCAGATCTGTGCCAGCGGGGCAGTGTCACGGAGGTGATCCGGCCTCGCTGCTCAGGGCTGCAGCGCTGGGCTCGCTGTGTGCATCACAAGTGGGGCTCCTTGCACTGTTAGTGGTGGGACATTTCTCACCCACCTTCACCCGTTGAAATTCAAGTCAGTGTTCCATCTGGCTTTAGAATCACAGAACCGTTCAGGACAGAAGGCTCCTCTAAACCTAATGCTTGGGAAAACAAAAGAAATAAGCAAAGAATGCCTCATCTGAAGTAAAATCTTGTGTGTTTGCATATATATGCAGATATAAAGTTGTGTAGTATAACTGCTAGCTATTTTAGGTTAATTAATGGTATTGCTCTCTTCTGTTATGTATGTTATTGTGGGACAAGCTGGTTGGTGAGCCTGTGTTTGGCCTGCCTGGAACCCTTGGGGTTCCCACCAAGCCCAGTGTCCCTTGATGACATTTCTGAGAGAGCAAGCAGGGGTTTGGCCACAGAGCACTGAAATGCTTCAGCTGAAATTGATGTAAATGAAGTATGTGCTTATCTGAGAGCAATGGGCTATCGGCACTGATCCCAGTGGGAGATGACATGGTCTGAAGCTGCAGCACGTGAGTGCCTCTCAGGTTGGCCAGGCCCTTCCCACCCTGCAGAGGTGCTCTGGTCCCTCTGGCCGTGCTCGGCAGACATGCCTGCCACCACTGGAGCTACTTCCCCTCACTGCTCAGGCTCAGTGCTTGTAATGAGGAGGCCCAAACACGGCTGACGGTCTGGTCCTGCAGCCCATCTGCTCCAGCCCACGTGGTGAGGGCTTTATTAACTCATCAATGGCTGTTTTCCTTCATCCCTCTTTGTCTGTTGCATTATAATGTTCACACAGGAAGATGAGCAGAACGTTAGAGAATTTAGGCACCAGGGTATTTATGCCATGATCACATGGACATTTGTTCCTGCAGTTAACATAGAGAATAAGGAAAGTAAATTAAAGGAGCAGATATTCCTGCTTTTCCCTCTCGGAAATACACCATCAGCGTGCAGAATGTTGCTGTAACTCAGCAGAAAACTAAAAACATATTAGCCCCCAGCTCTGAGCGAGCCAGATCTCTGCGAGATTTCAGCAGGCAGGCGGCCAAGTGGGAGCTGCAGCCACAGAGATATATTTCTTCTTGCTCCGGCTCATTAGCAAGAAGCAGCTGTTAGTTCATTCAGTATTAATGTCAGCTGTAATGAAAGACACCCACTTGTAGGAAGAGGTGAATTCGGAGAGAACTATAAAGAAGGACACTGTGCCAAATTGCACGGTATCAGTCAGGGTGGTTGAATTATAACAAGACTCAATTTTTGTGAAACCATAAAGGAACAATGATAAAAGTAGGAGAGATGCGCAGACTCCTGACTCAGCAGACTCTAACCATAATGCGTGCACTTGACTTGAAATTAATGCAACGTATAAAATTAGGAGGAATTTTGCTGGGATGATTTCAAGTGTCAAAACCTGAGATATATATACTCATATATGTATGATACTGTTCATGCTTGATACAACCTGACTGCTGCCGCTCAGACAATCCGCCCCAGGGAACAGCTGAAAAAATGAAACTCGTTTCACTTTCCACTTCTGAAAGCATAGGACAAGGCTTTACAGACATTTAACCTGTTTTTTTCCTCCTTTGTAGGAATTTAAGAAGAAAGCTGTATCTGCAGCAAGGATACTCAGTGTAGAATGGAACTGGAGGAAATGTTTTGGTATAATTCCTCATTTTTCAGAAATACCCAGGGATGGGGCTGTTAAGTGAGGGGGAGATAGCAAAGAAAATAACCCACAGGGTGCTGGCTTTGCTTGCAACCTTCTGTGCCCAGTGCATGTGTATCCTATGGGGTGGCAGGTGAACCCCCCAAACCTGCAGCGCGCTGTCCCTCTGCCTGCGGGTTCTTCGCCTGTTTCCCTTTCGTCCCTCCCAAGCCCACTTCCTTTCCACCTAACTCCATCCTTCCCATTGGAAAACATGCTTCTGGGCAGCACTGGCCTCATTTAGAATCATTAGAATTGGAAAAGACCTTTAAGATTGAGTCTGAGCATCAGCCCAAGAGCAGCTCCCCAACATCTCTCTGTATGGGGACTGTTGAATCACAGCCTGACTGTGGATCACCTGAGGTGAGCACTGAGTCAGCCACAGGAGCACAGGTGAAGGCAGTGCACCTGTGTGACTGGAAGGGGTGGAGTCTGGCTCCACCTCTCCCAGATCCCATTTAAGGGCTGACCACCACTAGGGAAGGAGCTCTTGTTGGAGATTCCTCCCCTGTGGAGTTATTGGTGAACCTCAACCATCTGTAAAAGGTGAGCTTCTCTTTATTCACTGGTTGTCTGTTTTCCATCTGGATAAGCCTGGCAAAATATGCTATCTTTCTCACTATTTTCTGAGTACCATTCTTTGGGGTTATTCACCCTACAGTCTCGCTCCATGTGCTCCTCTCTGTTGTCTCCTCTTTGTGCCCTTCAGCCTCAGCAGCCCCCACCTCCTGCTCTGCTGTGGCACTGCAGTGGGGGCTGCAGCCCGGTGTTGGGGGGGGATCCCACACACAGGAGCTGTGTGTTGGGATGGGATGGGAGCAGAGCTGTCCCTTCCAACCCAAAGCACTGTATCAATGACATGCACAAAGCCGTAAATGCTGTGTGTCAGGGAACCTGAATGTTCTCATTGAATGTTCCCTCTCACCTGGAGGTCTGGGTAGGTGGGATGAGTTTCCCCATTAACGCCAAGGTGATGCAGCAGTGGAAATGCTAAGGGGTCCTTGCTTCCATGTCCTACACGTGGGTGCAGTGCTGTTCTGAGCAGGGTGCTGCCTGTGGTGTATGAGCAATCCGACTTGTGTTTACTTTAACAGAACTCTGTGATGGTGGGAGAGGAGTGTGGTGGGGCAGCTAGGGGTAGGAGAAGGCAGGTGTGGCCTGCTATGCACACGTTCTGCCCGAATACTGGGTGAATTTATAAACTGTAACTTCTTTTCAATTTAGTCTGATGTAGTTATAAATACCTCGACCCAAAATAGGCTCCTTAGGAAAGCTCTGTTCTCATTAGGAAGTTCAAATGCATGATGATTTTGCATGTACATATATTAATCTGTGTTCAAGGATTCCAGAGGAGTAACATTATGCAGGTGGTTGGGTGGTGTGGGTCACAAGAGGTGTGATGGGGCAAACAAACCTGAGGCTGCTGTATTGCATCTCTTCTGTGCAGCTGGTACTGGCACAGAGATACTGCTCTCACTGAGCAAAGGTTTTTGTCTTGATTTGGCTTTCTGCTGCATCATTCCCCACTTCTTATGTTCCACGAAAGAGATCTGGAGGGGGAGCTGTGAGTGTCCTTTCCCAGCATGTGTATTTTCAGGGAGCTTCGCAACATGGCCTGTACAGCCGGGGCTGCTGTCCTGCCTTAAATGCATTGCTGGGAAGAGAGCTAAGGGTGAGCGTGGCTGAGAACTGCAGCCAAAGAGCTGTGGGGTTCGTGGTCATGCATTTATGGGCTGAGGTGAGGTGTGTGAGCTGAGTGCTTGCTTTATTTGCTGGGTAATGTTCTGCCTTCTTTGCAGGGCAAAGCCAAATGAAAGAAAATCCTCATTTAGGAGCATCATTGTGCATTCAAGCTGAGGGGAAAAAAAATGTCTAAGTGGAAGACTTGAGGGAAAGTGCCATTTATAACAGCAGAGAGCAATAATTACTGTGCAAGGAAACATTTGTCTAACCCAGAATCTCCACAGTTACAAGTTCTAGATGCTCAGGTGTGTTTTTAATGACCCAAGGCCTTTGTGTCCTTACTCCCTGCTGCCTCACAACCAGAGTGTCACTGCACCTTCTGTCTGTATCTGACAGCTTTATGTTTGCTCCTCCTGCAGTTGCAGTGCTGATGGCTGACACAGGATGGAGTGGGACGCTGCAATGTTTTATTCTGTCAGGGCAGGCACGTAGCTGCAGGAGGGTGCATCACTGATTGCTGGGACACTTTGGTTCTTTCTGTCTGCAGCTGTGATGGCCAAAGCTGCAGCACTCCATGGAGGTGACAGCTGTGGGCACCTCTGCTGTGACACAGCTGTGCTGCCCCTGTGCTGGCAGCCTGGCACCCATGGGTGCTGCGGGGGGGGCGGAGAAGGGGCTGCCTTCACCCTGCAGCACGGCTCGGTGCCACGTGTCATGGAATGAGCTCTATCAAAGCGTATGTAAGCCAGAAGTATTACTTCCAAGAAGCCCAATCTCATTAGCAGGGTGAACACACTAAGTCCTGCTTTCCAGGGAGATGCAGTTGTGATCCAGGCCCAGAAAGCCCAGCACTCAGTGAGCAGCTCCCAGCCAGGCAGTGATTAACCCAAATGGCCCTTTCTGCGCAGGGGGTGCAGCATCTAATGAACTTCTGGGTGATGCTGATTGCAATCAGTCCTCTGCCCAAAACTCACACGAGGGTGGCTTTCCCTTTTTGTAAAACAGTTTGGAGATTTGAAGCATACGTCTTTTGTCAGCTGTCCAATGAATATTAATCTATTCGCAATAAACTGCCTTATGAATAATTCGCTTCACAAAATGAGTGACTTTAAGATATTGCAAAGTTAAATGAGCCATTAATGAAGAATGTCTTGTAAATATTGCCTATTATTGGATGTTTGGGTTTTGTCGCATGCTTTCATCCTTGTATAGATTAATGCATTGCAAAGGGAGGCTTTAACTTTTGTTCCTCATCACAGTTTTTATTGTCTCTATTGAAATGCTGGATGGATATATGTTAAATTACAATGGTTATGGCCCACTCTTGAACATAAGAGACTGAAATGCTACAGCCAGTGAGGAACAAAAGGCAGGAGACAAGAAAATGCCTCGATTAAAACAAGGGAGGAGGATGCCTGAGTTCAGACTTTGATTCTACTGAGTTACCTCTATTAGCCAGGTCTTCCAGCCTGTCCAGTGTCATTAAGTAAGATGCTACTTCTTTTTATTCAAAAGATTTAGTGAGAGCACTTGGGCATCTCAATAAGCAGGTGTGTTGCCTAGCCCTGAAAGAGGCTGATCTTTGCTCAGGGTATTAGATTCAATAAATTGACATTTAAAAAAATAATAAATTTTGCGAAGCTAAGCAAAATGGGGATAATGGCTCAAAATTAGCATGGTCTCCATGGCTACTTGTAAAGGTTGTAAAAGCAAAGAGACCAGTGCAAACAAGGAGGTCTTACAAAAGAAGGAAAATGGATGCTCAGCCATCCCTGAAGATCTAGGCTCATAGGGAAGAAATTCCACAAAAGAGAGATCTCCAACAAGAGATCCTTCCTCAGTGGCAGTCAGCCTTTAAATGAGGTCTAAGTGGGGTGCAGCCTGGCTCCACCCCTTCTGGTCACGCAGGTGAATCACCTTGACCTGTGCTCCCAGGGCTGACCAGACTGTTCCTTCAGGTGCTCATTCAGTGGTCCAGGCTGTGACTCTGCAGTTCCCATACACTACTGAATCAAAAATGAATTGGTCACTGATGACCTTTCTGAGTGATAGCCCTGCCTGCCAAGGGCCCTCCCTCAGTGGGGGATCCTTCTCCTCTCCCTGGGGAGGAGGCTCTGCATCCAACAGAGAGGAGGAAATTGCTCTGAGGTTCCCGGATAACTATCCAACAAATCAGTGACAGCTGAAAAATGCCTCATTTCCTCAGTGTACTCTGACTTGGGAGTGTTACTCATTTCTGTAGGTGAGCGTCCACCAGGCAGTATGAAGATGAGCCTCTAAGAGTCACAAAAATAGTCAAGCTACATGAGCTTAGGAATTAATCACTTCAAACTGCAGTGAAAAATTCTATAAACTGCTTCCTCCAAAAGTAAGATTCAGTAAACTGGAGAAAGCCATCTGAAGGAGAATGCTGACAGTTGCTATTTGAGTCCCTCCTTTGAGACCATTTTCACCTTGACTCAACCAAAAAGTAAACAAACAAAACCTTACTACTCTAAATTATACAAAAAAAAATAATTAGATCAGATATTATAATGATAGTGGCCCACTTCAATCAATAGTTCAAAGCATGTCAAAAAGCCCAGACTACATGTGTGTCAAGCTGTTGGTACGCCTTTGTATAGCAATACTTACCTGGAATCTGCCCCTCTTGTGTTGCTGGAGAATGTCAGCTGTGTGTTTGGGTGCAAATGGGGAAGCAGTGCAAAATTCTTGGTTTGCATTATCTGCTGCAGCGAGGGAAGGGGTGTGTTTGCTGTTTCCTTTGAGCAAACATAGATCAGACAGTGCTTTGTCAGCAGGTTACGCTTCTGCTCTCCAAAATGCCACCTGTGACTTCTGTTGAGAGAGTCATTGGTTGGGCTCTATTGCAATTAACACAATTAGTGTTTCAATATGGTGAAGGGTTCATCAAAACCACCGGGCTGAAAACTTCTGACTAATGAAGTCAGCTGTGCTGGGGACACGAATTTGTTCCCTCTGAGAAATGAGGTGAGACTCGGATCTCAGCTCCAAACTTTGAATGGTTAAAGGAGCTGGCAAATTGCAGAAATACGCAAGCTGTGCGGGCAGATAAGCGTTGGTTATGAATAACATTACCCTGTAACTCTCATCTGACACTCTTATCCTTTCTCTACCACTGCTATAAAGATTGCAAAGCAGATAATAGAGCCATTTGTAAATTAAGCAGAGTGGGTTTGGTGAGTTATTCTAACATTTAAATCTGTTTCTTTTTTTTTTTTTTTTGGGCTAATGTGGAGCTGCCCTTTCTCCCTGACTCGTGCTGCTGCATCCCAGTGCTGGGGGGGCAGCAGAGCTGTGCTCGTGCTCTGTGGGCTCTGTCGGGCTGTGGCTGTATCACATTGTCCTGCTCTCGTGATTCAGGTGGAAGCTCTCCTGGCCTGTTCTGCACACAGGATCGTGCTGCTGGTGATGCTTTGCCTCGGGCAGGCTGCCAGGCCTGGAGGTGGCCAGGGGGCTGCTCAGCATGCCCACCGTACCTGAGTCGGTGCAGTTACAGCCCCAGGAGGCATTGCCTTCCCCAGTCCTAATGACCAACAGGTCTGTTGTCAGCAAGCTTATCTCCTTACACCACCTCCACAGCTCTGGCTGCACTGATCCTGTGCGTCGAGACGTGTGTGTGGAAGCCCATCCCGGGGTGAACAGCCGCATTTTTCCCCCCAAAGACCCCTACGTGGTTGCAGCTCCGGTAGAATCCCAGCAAAGCAGTAGTAGTAGTGAGGCTCCGTCCCAGGCTGCGCTGCCCCACGCACGGCTGCGGAGGTCGGGGAGGAGCTGCTGTGCAGAGGGTGCGATTGGACTTTGTGCCTCTCTAGAAAATTAATGAGGCTATTCTCAGGGCTCCGCAGCAGCAGGTTGCCATGCGGTTCTCCTGTGTGGGTGTAGTCCTGGAGGTTTTCTGAAGCTTTTAATTACCAGTCATTGGCACAGCGAAGGCTTGTGAAGTGCTGTGCCTTAGAGGAAAACAGGAATGCTCTGCGGATGGGAGGCGGTGGGGGGGTGTTCCCAGCCAGATACCTGGAGGTAAACCCGCTTGAGATGGTCTCTGGGAAGAAATAAAACCAGAAGGAATGATTCTGTGTGTTTGAATTAATGTTACAAAAGCAGTGGGGGTATATACATGTTATGTTCTTAATTCCAACAGTTTTAGAAAACCTGACTGCCACAGCAAGGGCTTCAGAGGGCCTTTAGCAGTGCCAGTATTTTCCTTTCTTCTAGCAGCCTTTCACGCATTTGTTCTGAAACAACACTTGTTCTCACTTGGCTAATCCAGTCCCTTACACAGATTTTTAGAGGTTTATTGCTTAGGAACAGAAAACACACATTCGTACACAGGATGCGTTACGGTGTCAGATAGGAACTGCTACTGAGCGTTTCTCAGGTACCACTGGGGGAAAAAAAAAGAAAAGCACTTGTAATAATCATCTCCATCAGATGCTCAGTGCAACTGAGAGCAAGGTGAGGGTTGGCCTGTGCCCCAGGTAGCAGCAGGAGGGCAAGAGGGGATGGACTCACATTGTACCAGGGTCAGCTGGCATGAGGATGATGTGGTAGGCACTGGCACAGCTGCACAGGGGTGGGGAGACCCCATCCCTGGAGATGTTCAGACCCGTGGGGATGTGGCACTGAGGGATGTGGGCATGGTGGGGGTGGGGGTCTGATGTCATGCATCTTTGGTGATCCTTGGACCCTCAGAGGTGGCTGAAACAGGAGCTGCCCCCAAAAGCATCTGACTTTTTTCTTTTGTGACTCTCAGTAGGTTGTCTGTGCAGTTGGAGACAGAAGGCTCTGCACATGATTTTTATCTTGAAGGTAAACACTTAAAAAAAGGAAAAAATACACTAAATTAAGAGCTTGTAATAACTCAATATCTATCTCTAGATGTTTTCTTCTGTGGCATCAGGATTACACAAATTTCTTCCTCCACTGAGGATCTGACGGACTTGAGTACTTTGTTTCCTTGATGAAGATGAGTTCCTTGAACGCTCCATTGGGTTAGTGTGATGTCTGAGTACTGGTTTAGGAACACGGGGATAAATTAAGTTGCTGCTGTTTGACTCGTGGGCAGTTGATCAGTGCAGCGTTTGAGGGTAACATAGAAGCTAATAACCCATAGGTTTCTTACACTGACCCCGTGTGTTGCTGCCATGGCATCTGCTGAAGCTCCTCATCCCACATCTGGCTGTGAGATTCCAACCTTTTCTGGCCTACTCTTCCTTTTCACTCTTCTGTGCAGAAATTTCTCTGTGCCATCCAATGCTCAAGCGAAGCATTTGGTAGCAGCCCAGTACTACCCAGCCTTGGTTTCACCACATAAGAATTGTGAATTTGCACGAGGGTTTACAGCTTGTTTTTGATTTAACTGACTTTCGTTGTTCCCTTCCCTTTGGTTGCTCACTTCTTCTTCATCTCACTCTCCTCACTCTTTTTATTTATCTTTGTCCCTTCAGTCTCACTCCTTCTCCTCTGTATATCTCATCCTTCCTCTTGATAATCCCTTATCACTCTGTTCTGTTTTCCCTTTGCTCCACTACCTCTCCATTTCCCCTTAGTGCTGATTTCTGGACTCCTGTTTTCAGGACAGGGAGGGACTGGGTTGGAGGAGGTGGCTCAGGCACTGCATCCACTGAGCACGCACCAGGCGGGTGTCAGCAGAGCTCTGCCTGGTGATCTCATCTCACTAATTCTGTACTTTGACTGAAAGGGGAAAAAAAGTGATTCAGAAAGTATTTAACTCAACAGATAATGTCTATCCTTCCTACAAATGCAGCTTGACCATCTATGGAAGAAATATGATCTATTTAGTTTCATGTTTCAGACTTCTTCAGCTTCAGCTAATGCAGTGGTAATGAATCACTGACCCTAGAAAAATATCACTGATTTGATTAATTAGCACTTAAAAGAAATCTTCAGATAGGAAACTTTCAAAGATTGGAAATAATGCTGGTATTTTATCTGTGTTCTTGTTAACTGGATTCCTAAGAAAAATTCCAACACAATTTTTATGAGGATTATGTTCTGGTTTGTGCAGCACGGTTTCGATTAGGCCATCTTTGTCAGAAATGTTGTGATACATAGGTCACAGGGAAATTCAAAGGGAAGTTGATTTCATCTGACAGAGTTGGAATTCTCTCTCTTCCAACTGGTGCTGTGCTGAGGTGCTGTGCTGAGGTGTGGCTACAGGACAGCAGCCAGAGGATGTGTGCCCTGTGATGAGGGAGCACCACAATGCCTGTGTTCACATCAAGGCTGCAGAGAGGTGCTGGTGGAGCTCCCATGGGTGCAGTTGGGAGCATCCCCTTGGCCCCACAAACTGGGGGCTGAGGTTGGCAATGCTGAACCACACTGCACCTGGTTGCTGGACACAGCACTGGCTGTGCTGAGTGCGTATGCTGTGCTCTGGGGCCATATGGGGCGATAGGACAGCTGCTGAGCACCATGGGGAGGGAGAAGCATCCCTGTGTCACTGTTGTCACCGGGATCTGCTCTCTGTGATTCAGAAAGGTGGCAAATATCTTGGATGAGTTGGGACCCCCGGGTTTCATTGAACCCATACATTCACCGAATGAAATCCTTTTTCTTAGAACTTCACTCTGCATCTGTTCCTGAAAGGCCCTGGTAAGAAAAGGGAGAAGTGTTTGCATTTTTATTTCCATCAGGAATGCATGTGTTTGGCAGCAATTTAGAGTTTAATCTGAAAACAAGTGACAGTATTATCATCGCATGATGGGACGTTATTATGACACGTTAATTAAATAATTGAAGCATGTTAACTGGTGATTACTCAGGTGTGCTTCACTTGGCGTGGTGGCAGTGTGGCGCAGCAGATGAACCTTGTAGGTTTTGAGGTACACTTCTTGTAGGTCTTTTCCAGCCTTTGACTCCATGAGTCTACAAAACCTGGGAGCCACATCCTGCTGCAGCCTGCTCCAGCAGCAGAGCACCTGCCTGATGATGGCCTTCACACTGTGCCTTGCTGAACTTCACAGGCACTGCTTTCTGTGAGTTGTGCCTGTGGAATATCCTTTGATCCGTGCTGCTTATTGGATTAAATTTACTTTAATAACTGCATAAAGCTATGCTTGGATTAAGGAGGGAAACAAACGCTTTGAGGAGGGAAATAACAAGGCTGACTGCACGCTATGCTTGCTGCCTTCAGCCTCCACGTGTTAGCAAAAGCTGTCAGTGTGTGGTGTGCTGGTTTGTGCTGGCTGGTGGCTGCTGCTGCTCGTGTCCCAGCAAAAGCCATCCATTCAGAGCACGTTTGTGTTTGTAGGATCATAGAACCATGGAATTACAGCATGGCACCTCGCTCTTGCAGGACCTCTCTGGGTTCATGTGGCCCCACTTCCCAGGCTGTCCAGGTCCCTCTGGATGGCATTCCCTCCTTCTTTGGTACCACCTGCACCACTCAGCTCAGTGTCACCAGCAAAGTGCTGCGGGTGCACTCGATTCCACCGTCTGTCACTGATAAAGATGTTAAAGAGCTTCGGTGGCACTGCTTGGCAGCAGCACACTCCTCACTTGGGAAATAGAGGGACCCAGGTGATTTCCCAGCTGTCCTCTGGGATGGGAAGCCCCCAGATGAAGTCGACATGTGCTGTTGCACCAGTGTTGCTCCCAGTGCCAGGAACACTGTTAACTCCTCAGCACCCTCTATTTGGGCAGTAGCCCCGTACCATACTGTGCCATGCAGCACTCCCACCTGCCTGCTGGAGCAGGGCTGCCTGCTCACAAAGCCCAACACGAGGGATCAGGAGGTTAATCAGGCACAGTGGTTTTCCTGTAGGAAGCTGCCAATTGCTTTAAAATTAATGGCTTCGAAGAGTTTCTAGGAGATTTAAATTTGAAAAAAATAAAGGCAAAAAAGCTCTGAGAAATGCCAGGTTTCCCCGTAGAGCCGTCACAGCATAGCTTGCTGCTACCAAACGAGCAGTGCTCTGCTATTATTGGTATTCAACAAATAATAACATAATCATCTTCAAGTGCTGTCAGATTACTCCTGGAAGGTGCAAGCGTGCGATGCTGTGGCAGATTTTGCTATGGAGGGGGAGCACGAGGGGGGTTTGCTACAGGGGAATCCAGACCAGGTGTGGTGTGGGCTGGGCTCTGCAGTGTGAAAGTGGCACGGGGCACGTGGGACATTTTGTGTTTGCATGCAGGGGAGTTGTAGGTTAGGGAGATGCTCTTAATTATTTTTATTTTAATTTGTTGGAGGAAGCCTTCACCTGCTGCATGTTGTCGCTCTGCTGATGTGTTTGCCTTTCCTATGGAGCTCAGACTGTAACTCCAGAGGGATTTTAATGGGAAAGCTTTTAACAGGAGGCTGCAAACCTAAAGGGGGAAATAATTCCTCAGGAATGGCACTGAACCCTCCCCATCTGCTAACTGCTATTACCAAGGCTGGCAATGCTACTTGGAAATAGCTGTCTGGCCCTGCCCAGCTCCCTGCCCCATCCTTAGTGCTGCATGGAGGGGCAGGGCAGCAGCATGCTGCTGTGTGTGAGCTCTGAGGATCCCAGGAAGGACTCTAAAATAAAACAGGGTAAAAACCGGACAGCTCAGGGCCCTCCCCCCCCGCTCTCAGAGTCATGACAAGAGATGCACAGAACTCAATTACTGAGCAGAAATGCAGCACGGGGTGTAATTGCCATCCAGCAGCAGGGCCCTCCTGCATTGATTACTTTTTCCCTTTAGGAGTTTACTTGTCAGTTGAGTTTTGCTTTCATTAAAGTACTTCTTTTCTTTCAATTTTCCTCTCTTCAGAAGTATCCTGTAAGGCAACTTAGGGGCTTTTTCCTCCCCTCCCTTGCCGACAGCACTGCCAGACACTGCCTGCACTACTGCCAAATTAAACTGAGTGCAGGAATTTTCTAATAAGAAAGGATTTCAATAGCTATTGCTCTCCCTTAAAGCCCAGCCTGGAGCAGGCTATGCTCCCACTTCCTGCTGTCCTCTTGGAGGAAAAAGGCAGAGAGACCTGCAGCAACAGCCTGGATGATAACTCCCTCTCTGCAGCTGGGTGGGGACTTAGGATTGGACCTGGCTGCTCTCGTGCTTCCCCAGGGCTTGTGCATCTCCAGGAACAATGCAGCAGGAGGAGCTCAGCCCTCTCACTATAGAAAGACAACTTTCTATAGTGTCTTCTGCCTGAATCTAAAAGGCTGGAAGCTGCAGCTCAGTGTTATTCATAGCCTATGTGAAATGGGGTGATCAATAATTCTCTCTTCCTTGGAAATGTAAGATGCTGCTGTGAGTTCTAACAAGGAGCCCTTCTGCACGCACTGCCGGCCTGACCAGCAGCTTAGCTTCAATGCCAGCCTCTTGTTGGACCTCACTGCTCTCTCCAACTCACACGTAGGAGGTTGTGGTGGGGTGGGGGTCGGTCTCTGCCCCATCTAACAGCAATAGGATGAGAGATGATGGCTCCACATTGTGCCAGGGCAGGGTCAGGTTGGGTATCAGGAGAAGTTTCTTCTTCAGAGAGCATTCAGGTGCTGGCACAGCTGCCCAGGGGTGAGGAATCCCCATCCCTGAAGATATTCAGACCCATGGGGACGTGGGCAGTGGGCACAGTGGGGATGGCTAGGACTGGGCTGGAGGATCTGAGAGGGCTTTTCCAGCCTTAATGACTCTGTGGCTCTACGATGTGCTCCCACATGCCTGTCACCCAGCCCTGACTGTGGCTGATGGGCTGTGGGTGCAAGGACATCTTGGAGCAAAGGCAGGACGTGGCCCTGCTGGGGGTGGCTGCCACCACACCACCTGGGAAGGCAGCAGGTTTGACAAAGGGCCTGAGACAGCAATCAGCTGCAAGGC
Organism: Odontophorus gujanensis; assembly: GCA_013399175.1. NCBI lineage: Eukaryota > Metazoa > Chordata > Aves > Galliformes > Odontophoridae > Odontophorus > Odontophorus gujanensis. The sequence continues at coordinate 196,738 of VXAB01005340.1, forward strand.
AAAATCCTCCTTGAAAAGGGCAATAAGTGGTGCAGAGAGATGGAGAGAGGCAGGTCCTGATGGTACTGCAAAGGTTCCTTGGAGAATGGAGCAGAACTCTTTGCAGCTGAGCTACTGAATAACAATATCAGAGTATTGGGGGTATTAAATACTTGAGAATTTAAATCTGAAGGTTTCCAGATGGGGTAATAATGTCTCGGTGCATTTTTCTGTATCTCGACACCATATTTTCACACTCAGTTTCCAAAATGATTTGGGAGATAAGCAGGTGACACCACCATGTAATGCAGAATAACAGTGATGCTGTTCAACAATCTGGGAAAATAAATAATGAGATAACAGAAGTGCATTAAAATTGCCACGAAGAGGATAAAGCTCACAGAACTGAAATGCCTTGGATGATACAGGGAGGTTTCAAACCTGCCCTGAGCTCTGACATTAGGGTGACCTTGGGGTTGTGCCCAGCCGGGTTGAGAGGTGGTCCTCCCCTCTGCTTGCCCTGGAGCTGTGGGACTGTTTTGGTGTCCAGTGCCTTTTTGTCTAGTTAATGCAGTGCTGTTCCTATGTCTTTTTTGGAAAGCTGCTCCTTTGTCAGCTGGAGATTGACTAACAGCAATGTTTGCTCCCAACTGTAAGAGCTGAAGACTCCATCCAACTTCCTGTCAGATCCCAGCCTTAAAATGCTGAGAGGTCCACAACAGTGAGAAAAGGACAACTTCACACCCCATTAGGAGCACGCATAAGCAAGCTGGTGTGGGCAACAGGCTGCCTTACCGTGCTGTGCTATCTCCTGCCTGCCCTGTAGTGCTGTGGCTGTGCAGGCGTGAGCATTGCTCCTCACCTCCTGGTTGTAAACAAGCTGCTTTACCAAGGAAGATTGAATCTTTCCACTTGGAAACCTGCTGTTGGTCTTCCTACGAGAGGGTCCATCTGACTGCCCATCAAGATTCTCCTCAGAGCAGTAGGTAGATGGGAGATGCCACCATCTGTTGTTTGTTGCTTTGGAATCTGCTGCTGCTTGGCTAGCGAGATGTTTAGAGCTAATCATACACATATTTCGCTGAAGTCCATGAAGCAGTTAATTTCCAAACAAGTTATCGTGGCAGACTTTGTTGATCTGACTTCACTGAAAACCTGGGATGCTCAACATGCTTTCCTGGCTCCCTCAGTGTCGTACGTCAGGCACCCAATGTGAGTACATGGTGAGGAACATCAGAGGCTTCCTCTCACTGAGGGTGAGTTTTAGCCATTCTCACCTGACCCTCCTGCTTCTGGAGGGGAACTGGGCTGGTGTTCCTATGGATTGCTAAGCCCCAAAGTAGCATGGAAACTTTCTGGGGTCCTTAAAAGGAGGAAGGAAGTTTGTTCTCAAGAGTGCTCTGGGTCACAGTATGGTCCGAAGTAGACACATTTATATATCTGAAGTATTTTTATGCTTTTGCTGCTGTGGGTTGGAGCTGGGAATGGCTACTAAGGAGGGTTAATAGCAGACCAGGGATGTATTCTATCCGACTAAAAAAAAAACCCATACACTTCCTGAAATGACTGTACACTTGATTCTCCGATTCGAAAGGAAAATGTTTACATCAGCTTAGTCTTCTGTGTGTACATTCAGGACATGCCATTTTAAACATTTTTCTTAAGGCCTTTCTGTTTCTTTCCTTAGCTACCTCAGCTGATCTTCCTGCACCCAAACTTCTGCAGAGCTTTATTCCAGACTGGGCAGCAGCAGTTCCTATTTTAAAGAAAGAAAAGACGTTTGGCTCCTGAATCCAGCACGGTTGGAATGAGCTCGGGATTGTGGCAAATGGGGCTGGCACTGCTGGCAGTGCTGGCAGGAGGTGGTTGCTCCTCTTCCAGTCAGCAGTGGAAAGGAAGCACAGAGGTCCTTCATTTGTTTTCCTTCCATAAATAATCAGCCTGATATCAATAACATCATCTTCGTATAAAAGTAACTTAAGAATACTGAGTCTCCTTCTCTGGAGACATTCTAGACCTGCCTGGATGCCTACCTGTGCAACCTGGGCTGGGAGCTGCTTTGGCAGGGGGTTGGATTCCATGATCTCTGGAGGTCTCTTCCATCCCTTACAGTTCTGTGATTCTGTGACTGAGGCACTGGAGATGGAAATCAATGGAATACAGAAAAAAAAATAAAAAATAAAAATAAAAAAGAAGTATGAGGTTATTTCATGGTACAGGAATAGAAACAAAAGGTCACTTTGGGATTTTTCATTTGATGTGTTTGCCTTGAGGAACGTGTTCAGCAGAGAGCAGAGCTGTGCCCTGAGGAGCCATGGAAGCTATTTCACCACTCACCCCTCTCATGGACTGTGTACCATTCCCCCCTCCCTGTGCACATCAGCTGCTACATCATGAGAACCCGACTGCTTCAGGCATCTGGGGTCAATCCCTCCCCATAGGAAGGGACTACTGCTTGGTAGTCACCATTTCCAAAAGGGGGATTGGGCAGAGCTTTAGGTGGGCTGCATTACCAGGCTAGAAATAACATCCATGGTTCTGCTAGGCAGAGTAAAAGACATAGGGACAATCAGTCGTCATGCTACAGGTTGAAAGCTGATGGTTAGCTGGAGTCAGAGCTATTCCCCACCATAGCATGGTATTGTACAATTAGGTGCATCGTGGGTTTATCTGATCCATTTCTGATAGATTTGCTGTTTAGCACTGTTGGAAACAAATGACTAATGCAGCAGGTAGGGATTAACCCCAGAGATGAGCTTCGTCATTATGAGAAAACTCAGCAGTATGATCACCAGCTGGGTCATTTGTTTGGCTGGGTGCTCTGGCAGCGTTGCTTGGAAGACACAAGAACTCCTGAGATGGGACTCCTGATTGCTGTACTGCTGCAGAGGAGTGAATCAGGTGCTTTAGTACCTGAAAAGAAAAAGCTGCTTATATTCATGCCTACTCTATCAGACAGCTCCAGATAGCAGAGATGGCAGCTGAGATTCCCTCTGCTCACTCCAACTCCTCTGCATGTCGTAGTACGAGCAGGTTAACCTGGGGAGCGTCGGCAAACGAGCCTCACAAAGCATGCGGGAGGCAGGGAGGAGTTGTACGGTGTCTGCTGCAGCACGCGGTCTGCCGGGCGTGCTCAGTGCCAAACTCTGCGGGCACCTTCGGCGTGTCACACGGGAGTGTCCGCACAGCTCTGTGCTGGCAGTTGTGCAGGACACCTGCAGGCAGGGCTCTGCTTCTGTTCATCGCTGTCACTGAGCTCTGTGCTGCTGTGCCAGCAAGGAGGGTCGCGTCCTGTGTTCTGTGCAGGAGCTTGATGCATTACCATTAGAATGGTCAGTCATTACCGAGTATCGTCCGTTTCACGACGGGTGGGTCCAGCAAAAAGGGCAGTCCATAATATCTCAGTAGGCAATGCCTATAGTTTAGACTGTGAAGGGGATCCTCTTCTGAAAGTTAGACCCATTTGTCAGACTTAAAAATGAAGAAGACGGGCCTAAACCTTTAGTTACAGGGCTAAATTGGCTCCTTGGCTATCTGAAGTAAACTTCAGTGTATTCGGGGGGGGGTAATGTGTGCACCGGGTGTGGGTAATTAACAGCAGCACCCACAGCCCCCCAGAGCGCTTCTGAACTGAAATCACAAGAGTAAAAAAAAAAAATAGGTACGCTCCAGACACTCCTTTGGTACCTTGGTACCGAAGAGGGTACCTTGGAGAAAGAGGGGTACCCTCGTGGCTTTTTCCTTCTGATCCTCCCATCTGTCACACAGCGTTAGATAAGCCGTGCTCCAGACGGTGCTCCTCCTTCCCAGCGCTGCTCCTGGGCGCCTCGCTGCATCCCTCGCCGCTTCAGCCGAACTCAGCATCACTGCCGCTCTCTGGCCTGGCCGGGAAAAGCAGAGCAGAGCACGGCTACATCCAGCGCTGAACGTGGCTCGTCCCTCCGCGCATCCCCCCTCGGCCGAGCCCCGGGCGCGGGGACTTGGCGTAGCACTGCCAGCCACGCGGACAGGGAGATGCTCAAAGCTTTCCCCAGGCAGGACCAGAGCGACACTTTTATCGTTTTTTAAGGACAAGAAGTCTAAGAGAAAAGAGCAGCTGATAGTGTGAGCGTGGGTTTCGCCAAATGATACGACGTCTCTTATCAGGAACACACCTCCAGCTTTAACTGACCTGAGTGAGCTTGGGCTGTCTGGTCACATTACCTGTCCGACCTTTCCCAGCTCGTGTTAGTGGAGCACTGGTATGAAACGATAACATCTCCCTCCCCCCACCGAAGGAAATAAAAGAGTTGGGCATTTGCCAGGAGCTAAATTTGCTCAGTTTTCTGTGTGAAAACGACAGCATGTGAATGAAGGTATACTCGCTCCAGCTGGACTGACCCACGTCCTGCACTCGTGCTACGTGCCAGGGGTGTCCTTGTCCCGGTTCTGCAGGTGCGCTAAAATACGAGCATTCCTGTTTGTATTTCCCCTCATTACTCCCGGCTATTAATCAGTGTTTCTGACGGTCGAACTACTGAGCCGGAGCTTTGCTTCCAGCGATGCCCAGGTGCTGGTGCTGCCTTCGGTGCGTGGGACAGGGCTGTACCGAGGAGGGGAGGGAGCTGCTGAGTGCAGGGAGGGGGGATGGGCGCAAACAGTTCATCACCTGCAAATCCTTCTCCGAATGTCAAACCCTCAGCAGCTATGACAAATAAAATGCAATTTGCTGTTATGTTCGGTATTTCGTAGATGAACCGCTCCATTTAAGGCAAATTCTACCCCGAGATTATTGCATTTCATAGGAAACAGCCATTTTTTCTGTCATTATATTGCCGTTTTTCTGTTCAGTTACAATAACCACGACAAGATTTTTGTGTTAAAAAAGCATGCCAAGCACGAAAATATTTGGAAGCGTTCCTCTCTTGATCTAATTTCTATCATTTCATTGATTACTCAAATCTGTACTTCCCAGAGCTCTCTGAGGATGATTGTAAGCAATGCCTTGTCCTGAATTTTGCATTTAACCACATAATTCAGTAACACGGCTTCAGAACTTAGGAACTAACTTTACTGAGGCCATTCACAGCCACAACAGGCCCAATCCCTTGGTGCACTGAATGAAACCAGATGCAGGGCAGTTGAACTGGATGACCTTTAAGAACCTTTCCAACCCAAGCCCTTCTATGATCCTACAAAAAATCAGTTTCTAAGGACTTTTACTTTCTTCCACATGGTATTAAGGTTGCAGTTTGCTTTTGGACATCTGCACGATGCTGGTTTCACACCACTGTGGCCAGCAGGATGGAGCCAGGTTCAGTCCTGCTCCGCGGGCTCGGCCCTCCAGGCAGCTCTGCACCCATAGCTGAGCACAGCAGCTCAAGGCATGGGCTGCAGCTTCTCCAGGAAGGTCCTGAGGGTGACAGTGCCACGGGCTTTACTAAAGTCAAAGTAAATGTTGTTCTCCCACGACCTAGCAAAGCGGAGAGCGCAGCTGATGCGGCGTGGTGTGGCAGGGCTCCCCCCGAGCATCAGCCCACACTTCACCTGGCCTTCCCAAACGCCTTTGGCGGTAACGGGTTGCTCTCCCGTAGGTGAGGGTTTAGTTTAGTTAACGAAGGCAGGACAGCGTTATTCCTCCGCATCCCACAGCGGGAGCGATGCTGCTGCCGGGCCAGCGGCGGCCGCGTGGCAGCGGAGACCCACACCGAGCGCATCCTCCCGTAAAAGCCGAAACCCGGCACGCGTTTTGCACGCTTTCTCCTCAAAAACCCCTTCCGCCCACCCGTCCTGCGGCACAAACCTCTCCTCACGTTCGAGGTGAGGACTGCTCGCCCCGGTACCGGTTCCGCCCCGCTCCTCCCCACGCGGGCGGTGCCTCACGGCGGGGCGGTGCCTGAGCCGCCGTCGGCTGCCGGCGAGGAGCGGACTTTCACTGGGCGGCGGGCACGGCGCGGCCCCGTGCCATGTAGGATGCTGCCGGCTCCCGCAGCCAAGCGGCCGCCGCCCCTGCTGTGGACCGCCGAGCCCCCGTGGGCGTGGGCCGTGCCGGGGCTTCTGAGGGTCGGCGCGGCTCCCCCGCCGCTGCTGCTGTCGGCACCGGCCGTGGGCTGGCCCGTTCCCTGCGAGCCGCTGCTGCCGCTGCTCGCCGAGCATCCCCCTCCGCTCCACGGGCAGGTAACGGCTCCGCACCGCTCCGGCTGCGCGGTGCCTCCGACAGAGCCCGTGCCGTGCCGTGCCGTGCCGGGCAGCGGCCGCTAGAGGTTCTTCGAGCCCCGGGCACGGGGATTTTCCATCGGGTGGGAAACCCGCAACGCTTAGATTTTTTGTTTTTGTTTGTTTGTTTGGGGTTTTCGGTGTGGTTTTTCTTTCTTTCTTTCTTTTCCCCGCTTTTCGGGCTGTCGGGTCGTTCGCGTGCGGTGCCCATCTGAGCGAGGAGGACGCGCACGGTTCCTCGTACCGAGGGGGCTCGTTCCGCTGCCGAGCTCCTCGCCGTGCTGCCCGACGGGGTTTCGGTTATTTCTCTCTGCTGCGCTGGGAATAATTGGGATCGCGCTTCGGCTGCGATCGTTGCCCCGCTGCGGCAGGCGGATAGGCAGAGCCGCTAGTTGTGCCTCCCCCTTCTTAACGCTGGGATAAAAGTGCGGTGCGAAGCGGCAGTCGGTGCGTGCCGGGGTCCCGGCAGCTCCAGGCGGGGGCCGAGCGCCGTGTGCGAGCCCCTCCGCCGAAGGAGAGCGAGTTGAGGAAGAAATACGCTGCCTGCTTTAACTCTGCTTCTCCTCTGCCCCTGGGGGTGACTGCTGGAGCCGCTTGCAGCCGTTCTGTACGCGGGGGTCCGTCGGAGCGGAGCCGGGGCAGCGCGAATGTGCGTTGGATTGAGGAGGCGTGAAATTCAGTGCGGGCAGCACGAAGGTGGCTGGGAGATGCTGGAAGCGTGGACTTGCTCGGGGGCAAAACCCTTCGGTTAACTTCCTGCCTTTTTGCCCCCGCAGTGGGTGTTTGGAGCTCATTCTCCGATCGTTGGATTTTCACCATCTTCCGGCGTGGAATTTGTGCCTGTTTTTCCTCCCGTGTACGCATCTGCGGTTCCACCTCACGCTGGGAAGAGCTGGCTGGATAAAAGGCTGCCGAGCTGCAAAGTAAGTCTGATCGTGTTTAACGCTGATGCTCGTGAACGATAGGAGCCGAGAAATATTTCTGGTTTTGTCAGCTGTGCACGAGCTGCTGATGGACTTGTGCCGCGGGAGCTGTGTCGGAGGCAGCGTTGGCTCCAGCTCTTGTTTTCCTTTGGTGATGCTGCATTGGCTGACTTGTGTTCAGAGCTGGCTGGGTTTGAAGCCATCAGCTGAGTGCTGCCCGCAGCACTTAGGGAGCAGTGGTCAGTGTGCTTTTGGGTTTGTCACAGAGAATCACCGAATGACCTGGGTTGGAAGGGACCTCAAGGATCATGAGTCTCCAAACCTCCTGCCACAGGCAGGGCCAGCAACCTCCCCATTTCATTCTAGACCAGGTTGCTCAGGGACCCATCCAGTCTGTCCTTGAACACCTCCAGGGACGGGGCACCCACGGCCTCTCTGGGCTGCTTGTTCCAGCAGCTCACCACTCTCATAGTAAATAACTTACCGCTGACATCCAACCTAAATCTTCCCTCCCTCAACATCAAACTGTTTCCCCTCATCCTGCTGTTCTCTGCTCTTTCCAAGAGCTGACTCCCCTCCTGTTTATAAGCTCCTTTAGGTCCTGAAAGGCTGCAACGAGGTCACTCCGCAGCCTTCTTTTCTCCAGGCTCATCCATACGGTAATAATGAGTTAAAGACGAAAACAGCAACTCGGAAATGGAAGTGAGAATGAAGTCTGTCAAACCTTAATGCTCTTTTACTTGCGTTGTGCAGATATACCTGAATAATGCATTTGCTCTGGATTCGGCGTGGATACATCCTGAGGAATCTCGGCTCTTCCAGGGGAATGAGAAGCCTCTGCTAATGGCAAATCAAGCAGCGATGGCGATCGCCCGGCCAGCTCCCGCCTCCAGGCCTCTTCCCACAGTGGTGCTGGCACCTCCGCTGATGCCAGGTTAGTAAATAATTGAGTATTTACTGCTATTCATGGGACTCGGGAGAGGAATAAGCCATTTTCTAAAGTAAGGGTCTCATTGCACTCATCTGAAGCTCTCTCAATTGGTCTGGAACCTTGATGGCAGAGAGTTTTTCATCCCCTAGTTTACATCCAAAGAACGACACGGACACATTAATTGAAGAAGGTCAAAACAGATAATTCTGTGCCTGGTTGTCTGCTTCCAGAACAGTGGGGTGTGTCACCCCCAGGGTGCTGGGTTTGTTTCCAACCAACCGAAAGAAAAAGGCTGATGCAGTTGATGCAGGATTCTCCCATTTGCTGCAGATTTTCAGAGTGAGACATAGTTTCCGTAGACAGTGATGAGCAGAGGAGAGTAACTGATGGGTCATCTCATTAGGGTTCAGTTGTGCACAGTGGTATTTGTTAAATAAATGGCATCACTCTGCAGAACACAGCTGTTAATAGAAAAGCTGGGATTTATACTTGGAGTTCTGAGAACAGAATGTGTATTGCTCTGAAGCTGAACCTCCTGGGTTTTGTGTTACGGCGTTAATGTGAAGCAGCAGTTGTCTCACAGGGAAGGGCGGGAAGTAAAGCACTGTTGATACTTAGATTCTGCAATTCAGGATCAGGGTGTTCTCAGTGCTGTTTCTGTGTTCCTGAGATGTCAGGTAACATTCCCCGTGGTTTTTTTCTCTGTATTTGGGAGGCTTTGTGGCATGCAGGCAGTTCTGTGCTTTTGCAGTAGGACAGGGAGGGTGCTGGAAGAGAGGAGCGTTTAGGTTGACTTGCCAGATTGATTAATTAGCAATGAATATTGCTGGGAATTGGAGCAGCACGGGTCAGCTGTGTGCTGGGCTGTTTCTTGCAGTGCTTCACGGAAAGCTGTGCTCTGTTCTTGCCAGAACCTAACGGCACTCCTCAGTAGTGCTGAGGCTCTCTGCTGGGAGTGACAGCGGTCGTAAAGAAGAGTGCCACAGCTTGAAATTCTGATGTGCTGTTGCACAGGGAATATTTGGGCTGTGTTGCATTGTGAAGTGTGCTTTCAATGAGAAATGCAATGCTGAAGGAGGAGTTCTGCATAGCTGCACGTGTGGCAGGTGGGCTGGTAGCCTGGTAACTGCTGAGCTGGCTCGGGTTTACACGTTGGTCTGTGTGTACTGTTCTGCTGAGCGTGGGGAGAGCTCTGTCCTGAGCTGTCAGCTCATGTGATGCAGTGAAAGAGGAGAGTTTCAAGTGCATACGTAATATTTCGTGCATAAAGAGTGAGTCTTCCTGCTAGTGGATTAGAAGAGCTGGCCAGGCAGAGCAGTGGGTCGCACGCTGGTGATCCCGAGGGAGCTATGCTGTGTGTAAAGGGCTCCTTTCCAGTGAATGGTATGTGCACAGTTGGGGCTGTTTTGACAGCAGGTGTTCAGATGGATTGAACTGGGGCTGGTCCATTTTCTTCATCCGGAATGTCTCGCTGAGCAGGGTTTCTGGTAGAGATGATTTCCCCTGCTCTGAAGCCTGATCTGCTGCTGCCTGTCTTTCAGACAGGACTTGGTGTGCAGCACTGCTGCACTGTTGCTCTTTGTCTTTGCCTCTGCCTTCTCCTCCCACCCTCTTCCATCTCTTGGTTGCTTTCCCACCACTTCCTGGGCTGATGTCTGGGTGCAACCTGGCATGACACAAGCTCCTGCTCTCCCTCCACAGCATGCTCAGCACTTGCTGCCCTGCTCCTCAGGAACACGAGGACTCCCGACTAAATCACATTGCTGCAATCCATGCATCAGGCTGATGCTAATCAAGTAACACCCCATGCAGTTGGTGAGCTCCAGAGCTTATGAAAACAAACCCATATGTTTATGACCGTGCTGCAAGAATGGGAAGTTATAACACAAATGCACTGCAACCCGGGTGAGAGGCTGCTTCCGAACATACTTAAAGTTCCCAGGAAGCATTACGGTAGCACTTGAAGTATTTGGTGTATGATTTTTTATGGTTAATATGAAAAGTAATAAAAATGCAGAGAGCAGATTGCTTAGGTAAGTGGCTTAAATGGCGAAGTTAATAAGCTTTTTGCTGCCTGCGTGGCTGTGTTCGTTCTGAAAGCCCATCTCACAGGCAGGTTTGCCTTCTGCAGTTATCGGTAATGATATAATTGTTTTCTCAATTTATCAGCAGTGTTACAAAGATAAAGGAACGTGAGGCATTGACATTTGGTGAATGGTAATGCACGTAATTTCGCTGCTGTGAGTACTGGTGCCAGCTACTAGGAGGTGTTGTTTTCTGCAAGAAAAGGGTTCTGCTGTTATTCTCCGGTATAAGGGATCGTATGAATTTATATACTTAAAATTTTGGATATCCGAAGTGAATAATGGCGTTGTATGTTCCCACCTAGAAACAGCAGCTTGTTGTATGTCTCCTGGAAGAAGGCAGTAGCTTGATATCTGTGCAGAGGGATGGGAGCTGAGGCAGCCTGGAGATGAACTTGTTGGTGGCAGGATGGTAATGGGGAAGGAAGTGAAGACCCAAAATTATCAGTCAGAATGAGTGAGATGGAAGAATGGAAGGTGTGGAGGTCTAGGGCTGGGTGTCTGCGAGTGAGTGGGGCGTGGAGCTGTCAGAGCCCAAGGGGTCTGCCTGGGCTGCCAAAGTGGTGACAGCCTCTCCTGAGGATTAGGACCCTCCACACATAGACCCTCTCCAAAGAGCTGGGAAGCACTGGTCACGAGCTTTACATTTGAAGCATGTGTGGATGCAAGCGGACAGCTGTGGGGCCTTTCAGATTGAATACTTCTGTATTTAATGGCCATGTGTTAGAGTTCCCTGTTTGTAACACAAGAGCAGCCCCGCAGGAACCTGAGCATCCCTGAGATGTCACCATAGCCCTCTTTATTCAGGCACTTCAGAGAGGAGCACTCAGTGAAATGTTTGGGAATGCTTGACTTCAGTTGCAGCCTTCATGAAGTTTTGGTTTGGTTTACTGAAAGTGCTTTTTGTTGCTCTCTGTTTTATCTACCCAAATCAAGTACAAACCTTAGCTCCAGTTAAGGCCAGTTAATTTTCACTTCAATTATATAAGTGAGGTTGTGTTATGATATATCTGTTGGAAAGTCTTATAATTCCAACTTGCTTTGTAATATTGTTCTACCTGGTCCTGAGACCATTATAAAGAAACTCATCCCTCTTGGTGACTTGCAGAGGCTGTTTTGGTTGGTGAGGAGCCCCAGGTATTGTTATTTATTGCATGTGGGCATAGAAGTGAACAGTCGTGGTGCTTTTACTGGCAGATATATGCAATACCAGGTTACAAATGTAAGAGGCTGTACGCTTCTTTCCCTCTGTTTTGGCTTCAGAAGATGGGAAAATCAATGTGGTTTTCTTTGTATTAGGATAAATGCACTATTTAAGTCAACCCATTGCTTCGTGCTATTGATTGATAAGTACTGCTTCAAGTTGCTCAGCACCTGAATTTCCAAACCACATGCAATTCAGGTAGCAGTGCCAGCAGGTTCTCCCAAATCCAAATTCTGCATGTAGAAGTGCTGGTGTGATAAATGTATGCATTGTAGGTCTCCTGAGCATTTGTGCTTCATTAACAAACAAAAAAAAAAAGAGCAAGTTCCTTGCAAGAAGCACCTGAAACTTCTGTTAAAATCCCAGTACTGCCCTGCTGTGCTTGTAGAGTGCAGTTCATTGAATTCTGGCATGTGAAAAAGTGATAGGAGAGAATTAACCAAGGAACGGCTGTGTCTCCATCTCTGGGTCTCAAACTTATTTGTTCCAGACTGCTTCATTGATGAGAGAAATGCATGTTCTGTAGAAACTGGCCAGTTGTGGCCAGCTAAGCCTTCCACAGTGCCCTCAACGAGTGGTATACCAGATCAGGTACTCAAACAGCATGCTGATGTGAAGCAGTGGGCTCAGTGAAGGTAACACTTCCCACTTCCTTCTCTGTAAATGCTTATAAAGGTTTTCAGTTGGAGCAAGTTCTCTGCCTGGTTTTGTTCTGCCAGGCTTTCAGCATTTCCCACCCCAAAAAAGTTTCATTGCTTCTGGTCAGAATGCTGTGCTTTAGAGGATAGCTCGTGTGCATCGCGTTCAGAGCTGAACTCACTCCTGAGGAATGTACTCAGTGCAAATGATGTTTCAGTCTGATGAGGAGAGGTGGTTCCATTTGCTTCATGGTACCAGAAAATACCTGGTACAGCCCCGAGTTACCTTCCCCACTGCTGTGAATTTAAGTTTTCACAAACAATAATCAAATCCTAGTAGTCCCAGTGTTCCTGCAGATGCAGGTTCACTTTTGCCTTGCTAAACCTGGAGATTTTTCATCCTCTCCCTTTTCTAGAAGCCTAACCAAACCTCATCTCTTTGTACCTGGCCCCTGGCAGCATGTGGGACAAATTGCTGAGAAGCTGAGGCTCATGATGTGCACCAAACGCCACTGCTTGTCTGCTCCGAGGGAGGTGCTGGCAGGGCCCCTCTCCCAGCCCTGAGAGAGAAACATCCCCATCCAAGCAGCATGAATTTCCTTATGGGCACTGAAGTCTGCGTATTTATGCCACACACAGACCCATGTAAATACATTTATTGCTGAGGTCATAGTCAAGTCTTCCAACTTCATGTGTCCTTTCAGCCCCCAGTGGTCTTCCCAGCAGATGATGGGATGTGCAGGGCTTCCAGAGGTGCAGGGTTGTGGCTGGAGCAGTTTGCAGCCAGCTGTGTGCAGCCCTGCAGCAGCTCCAGCGAGTGGTTGTGTTTGTTCTGCACTGTTCCTCCCTTGTGCCTTCACAAATGCCTCGTGTAGCCAGCCAGGGCTGCCTCTGCTGCTGGGCAAGGAGAGGTGCTGAGAAAGCAGCGTTGTAATCTGCTGGAGCCCAGGGCTCTGTTAGGAATGAATCTAAGGCAGAAATCAGGCATTTCTACACAGCTTTTGTTATCCCATTCCCTCCTTTTTATGGCTTGTCTTCAGGGAGGGATGATCAGACAGCAGCAGTCACTGTAGCTCATCTCAACTACATTCTTCTCTTCTCCTATCAAGAGACAGTTGTCAGTTTTAATACTGATAACAGCCTAATAAGTTTAATAACGAACTGTCGCGTAAAAGACGTTGTTTTGTTCCTCTTAAAGACTCTACAGATGTAGGGGAAGGGAATAAGGGATAGTAAACAATAAATTCACCTTTCAAATGCTTCCTTCTTCCGGATTTCTTCTCTGCACACCTTTAGAGGTGGTGGTGAGCTCTCGTGCTGGCTGTTCCTGAGTGCTGTGCTGCCTGCAGCCAGGTGGGGTGGTCCTGATGTGGCTCACTGAGCTGTACTCCAGCCCTTGCCTGCCCTGGGCTGGCAGCAGGAGCTGCCCAGGGAGCATCCCATGACATCCGTGCTGTGTGTCAAGACTTATTGCCTTCAGGTTGGTGCAATAAGTGGCAGCCTTACACTGCAGAATGGGTCCCAAGCTGGTGGACTAGACCGGAGGGATCCACCGACAGTATTCCTGTCTGGTGATAAACCCTCCTCCTGCCTTCAGCTGGTTTAGGTGGCACCAGCTGTGAGTCGGTAAAATGAAATGTCTTTGCAATCACAAGTGATAGACTTCTTACTTTCTTTTTTGAGTGGCAGCTGGGATTGTGCAGTGCTTGGATGTGGCGAATGGAGTAATGGGTGGACTGTGCAGTGGTACTGGTGCCCAGAAACCAGTGGGGATGAAACCAGCTAGAGCCTCATAGAATGGTTTAGGTTGGAAGGGATCTTAAAGGTCAATTAGAGACAAGGGTGCAGGTGGTTGGGTTGTTGTTTGTTTTCACTTTTATTCATAAAACAACTAAGAAAACTGTTGCTTTGAAAAGAACTTGTACCTGTGCAACTTGGCCTAGGGAGCTGCTTTGGCAGGGGGTTGGGCTCAATGATCCCTAGAGGTCCCTTCCAACCCCTACAGTTCTGTGATTCTGGTAATGGCATACAGCCCTCTGTAGGTGTGGATTAAGGCCTCGGTGTTACTAACTTCACTGGTTCTCCAGTGAAAGTATTTAAACAACCCCAATTGAATTGGTGTTTAAATTCCTACAGCCTTCATAATGTGTGTGTCCATTGAGAGCCTTCCAAACATTTATCACCTTAAACATACTTGGTAAATATTGCAAATCCCAATGGGTGCTGCTCCATGCTTTGGTAAATGAGCTTTGGAGTCCTTGTCCTAAACTACCAGAGACCATTTCAGTAGTGCTGAAATGGAACTAGTGGTGAATGGAAAGCTTTGAGATAAGGTGAGTGTTGTGTGGTCCCACATGTTCAGTGCCCATTTCTCTGGGAGGAAGCAGATCAGTGCTTGGGAGTGGAACTCTGTTTATGTCAGAAAGGTTTCCTTTGAAGACAGTTAGTTATTCATCACTCTGTGACACCTGGAAAGTTCCTTTGAACTTAATAAAACCTGTGTGGTATTCTTACCTTTTCCTTCTTCCATTTGGGTCTTTTGGGAGACACTCATAGTTCTGGGGGGAAAAGATGTTTTTCTGTGGGCAGAACTGAAGAAACAGACTGAAAGAATGTAGTAATAATCAGGGTTTGTTGTGAAGCTGACAAGCATGGGTCTGCTGTGTGAAAATGGATCTTCTGGCTGCAGAACAGGGAGCTGGATGCAACTAGCAAGCTTACAGAAGTGATGCCGTGCTAGAATAAAAGAAAAGTACAACAGAGACTTCCATATCTGTGTGTGTAGAGCCTTTTCTACCCAGATGGAGATATCTGGGATCTGCTGTCAGCAGGCAGTGTTTGGAGATCAGATGTCGTTTGCTGCGATGGGCTCACTGCTGTGCTCCATCTCTGTCGCTGCATTTCACCTCCTTTGATCAGTTACCTCTGAGTACCTCTGTTGCTTGTTCAGCTGTTCTGTGTTCTCAGCATCTTCACACCAAGATGTGCTGCCCACCTTGTGCATCTTTCCCTGTTGCTGCTGGAGAGGCAGTGGGAAGGAAGGCTGGGCAAGGGCATCGATGTGGGCTTTGTTGTTTGTGCAGACAGCTGCTGCCTTGCTGCCCAGGATGCAGCGTGCCTTGGCAAAAACAGATTTGGAGAAAAAGCCATTGGTGGTAACATTTTTTTCCCCCCCCTTAAGAGTATCTTGATGGTAGTTTTTTATTCCTGTTCACAAGGCATTTGAGCCTTGACATTCAAGGAAATAAGTCATTAAGTGTGATTCCAAAAAACCATTTCCAGAAGTTTTTGGAAATTCTCCCAGCAAAATGGGATTGGTTTCTGTGAAGTACTGCTTTCCTCCATCCTGCTGATGGCCAAAGAAATGCCCAGCTCCTGGGCAGTGCCATCCCAAGGCTGAGCTGGGGGATCCTGCTGCTGGCCTGATGGTGTTCAGTGCTCTCAGCTGAAGGCTCGTGGTGACCCTCTCCAGTATTAACAATTACAGGGGTATCCTCACGTCGTGGAATTATTTAATAGGAGACAGTGAGAGAGAGCCTCATCAAAGGCGGGGAAATCACCCAAACTTCTCTTTCAACTGGCTGATGAAACTTTAATAACGGAGCTGATGAAACTTTAATAAGGAAGGCCTGCTAGCTCCTGCTCCAGGAGTTGCACTCAGCTGAGCTCGCATAAGACTTTGGCAATGCAGGATTCTGTTGCTCTGCTGCTTTGCTCAGCTCTGTGGGGGATGTGCATCTCCTCCAAAAGAAGAATCCATGGAGGAGTGAACAACTTTTCTGCTCGTGTACCCTGCAGGAAGCTGGCAGGAAAGTAATTTCCCATGCAACGTTTGTTTTCTGAGAGCTGCAGAAGGTTTTTTGTTGGCTGCTCCCACCTGGAGGAGGCTGAGGTGCAGGAGGGGTGTGGAATCTGACCAACACCTGTGTGGTTCTGGGTGAATGAATGCAAAAATGGTTGAAACAGTCCACATAGTTGGACAGTGAGATTTTTGTATATTTCCACTGTGACTCTGGGAGACTTTGGTTTTTCATCTCACCGTGGTTGAAAGATTAAATGTTGCTGTCATTTGTTGGTGTTCCTTTGCCTGCACGCCTGCTGTGTAAGTGCACGTACAGGTATTTAAATGGAGTCCTCTTGGAGCTGATACCCCATAGTAGAGCTTTTTATGGGCTGCATACTGAAAATATTTGACTTCTGTTTTGCTAAGATGGAAAGCTCATTTTGTTGGCAAATAATTGTTTATTATAAGATTGAGAAGCAGAGCTGCTGAAAGTGAGTAGAATAGCCTCAAGAGCCCCAATTAGCTGTAAGTGGAATTAATTCCACTCCAAAATTACTGAACCACTTTCCCCTACCCCAGGAGCTGAGAATGGGAATGCTTGGCAGCAAGAGCATCCAGGTGTCTGAAGGCAGAGGGGGTCAGAAGGTGCACATGGGGCACCCAGCCACAGAGCTGTACGGGGCTGGACTGCATCCCCTGCCCACAGTGTGGCCATGCTGGGGCTTCTCCAGGGGACAGTCATTGCTGCTGAGCTGGCAGTGTGGCCCCTTGATGCCTTCTGAGTGCCCTGGGGCTGGGCACTGGCTCAGCAGCAACGCAGAGGTGCAGGAAACCCAACAGATTGAGGAAATGTCTGTTGTGATCGAGTAGGGATTTGTGCTCGGCTACAGTTGGCTCTCAGTGCCTGAAGGGTTTCCACATGAGCTGCAAACATTTGCTAAATAACATAATAAGCTAATGATTGCTTAATTTTTGAATGCATAGCTCAGTGTAGAGGGAGTAACAGCTGGTGTTTGTCAAATAAGGTTTTTCCTTAAGACTTTCTACTACTCATTTTCCTGTTTGTTTGACGTATTTAGCCAAGATTGAGCTCCAAAGGTCTTCCCCTTAAGCTTCTTAGACATCAAGGTAAATGTTACGTAGTCTGAAGTGAGTTTGAGCCTGCATTTGCTGGGCAGCTGCCGAGTTCCTGTGCAAGGTGGTCTGATAGTGATAGGACAAGGAGAAATGGGTTTAGACTGAAAGAGGGGAGGTTTGGGTTGGATGTTTGAAGGAAATTCTTCACTCAGAGGTTGGTAAAGCCCTTTCCAACCTGAGCTATTCTATGATTGTACAAAGTTTCTGCATGATGCGTGCTCAAGGTGAAGGCACCTGCACATGAAGTTTGTACAGCTTAGATGTTTGCATGCATGGAGCAGGGCAGCAGTCCAACAGGTAGTGTTAACATCTGGTTAATGCAATGGGTAACAGGAGCATTCAGATCTAAAATCAGACTGCTTTTACTTAGCAAAAGTCATGTATGGATGTTTGTGCATCATTATGAACCATGGCAGTTGAAGTGAATACAGATCAATATGTTCAACTGCTTGGCTTCTTTTGTTATTGAGGTTTTTTTCATGTACATTTATCAACTCTGCACAGCTTATCCATCACTCAATGTTGCCTTGTGCTATCCCTCCAGGTTGTAAGGGTATATTCTCACACATGGGGTTCTAATATTATAGAATCACAGAATGGCCTGGATTGGAAAGGATCTCGAAGATCATCCTGTTTCATTCCCCTGCCATGTGCAGGGCCACCAACCACTAGAGCAGGCTGCGCAGAGCACATCCAGCCTTGCCTTGAGTGCCTCCAGGGATGGGGCATCCACAGCCTCTCTGAGCAACCTGTTCCAGTGCTTCACCGCGTTCTGAGTGAAACACTTCCTCCTCACATCCAACCTCAATCTCCTCTGTCTTAGTTTAAAACCATTCCCCCTTGTCCTATCACTGTCAGTATCTTGCCAAGCTCAGAGTTTTGGAAGAGCAGTAGCAGAAGGGGCAAGGGCCGTGGTGCCAGCCCTGTATCCTTGCACAGGGTGCTGCATGAAACACAGCTTCCTTTTTGTAGTCAGTAAGGTTGGAAAATACCCTCAAGGTCATCAAGTCAACCATCAGTGGTGCTGCTACAAGTGCTTCTTAAAGAAAATCAGTGTGATTTTGTGCGGCCATTGAGAAGATTTTCCAAGCATAGCATGCTGTTGGAAGCAGGCTCTCACTGAGGTCCCTTCCAACCTCAGCCGTTCTACACCCCTATCTCACATTGCTAGAGGCGGGCTTAAGAATGCTCTGCTTGTGCTGCTGTGTGCTTGAATACAGAATGCTGGGAGCATCCTTACGTCCATCCCCATGAAATGTTTGCATCTCTCTTTGCAGGTGGCTGCCGACGTGGCCTCAGCCCGGTGGGCGGTCCCCCAAGCCTGGCACTGCTGGCGGTGGAGGCTGAATCCCCCCCAGGACCATCCCCAGCTGCAGTCCCACCGTGCCGCCTGCTTGCCCTCTCTCCCCTCAGGATCCCGGTGCTGGCATCCCCCTTCCCAGGTAAGGACTATTGGGGAAGCAGCATGGTGTGCTCTGCAGCAAGGACAGCCTCTGTGTGAGCCCTGCACTGTGCTTCAGTAGGTGCAAGCACACACAGGTGCTGTCGCAGTGCTCTGGGGTTCAGCTGTTTTCTGTGGTACTGTTCAGCACGTGTTAAAAGTTTGTACTTGTAATGTTTTGGTGTGCTGTGACAGCTGTGGGCAGTACGTGAACCGAGCTGAGATCTCTGTCACCTTCAGTAAGGAAATGTGGTCCTAAATGTGGTCCTTTCCTCTGCATGGTACCTGGGGGCACTGCAGCATCCCTGACTGCTGTGCGAGTGCACCTTTTCTAAGTCATTTTTGGAACCATTTGGCTACATTTTCAAAGCACCGTGTGCCAGTGATGTTTAAAAATGGAATTTTGGTGCCTTTTCCATCTTTTTGGTACTCAACGCGTAATGCAGCGCAACACACGCGGCAAGATTGACATTTACAGGAAGCATGCAGCTACAATATCGGCAGTTCAGATGAAATCTTCACAGGAAAACGTATCTCTGTAATTATCGTTTCCCTTGAGCAGTCATCAGAACGGTGCAGGTAAATGGGGAAGTGCTTCAGGATGCAAAGATGTATGGGAACTGTTGAATCACGGCCTGAACCACTGATGGATCACCTGAGGTGAGCACTGAGTCAGCTGCAGGGGCACAGGTGAAGGCAATGTACCTGTGTGATGGGAAGGGGTGGAGTCTGGCTCCACCTCTCCCAGACCCCATTTAAGGGCTGACCACCACAGGGGAAAGTTCTCCTGTTGGAGACCCCTCCCCTGTGGAGTTATTGGTGAGCCTTGACCATCTGGAAAAGGTGAGCCTCTCTTTATTTACTGGTTGTCTGTTTAGGTTGTCTGTTTACCATCCAGATAAGCCTAGCAAAATATACCGTCTTCCTCACTATTTTCTCTGAATGCTACTCTTTTGGGTTATTCACCCCACAAAAGAGCCAACATCCCTGCGGTGCTGCAGTCTCCCAGCTGCTGCAGAAGGTCTGCCCTGCCAGCAGAGTGCAGAGCTCTGTAGGGCTGGGGGCTTTCTATGGGGTCTTGTCTGACCCACAGAGATCATTTTACTCTCTGAAAGCGAGTGTCTGATAGGAGAATCAAAGTGTGAGCGAGTGGCTCTTCGTCTGTGCTGGAAAACAAATTTAGATGCTGGATGTATTCTTCCTTGAATTGAGATGCTCGGGCATTCCTGGGAGAAGCAGTCGCAGGACTTGTGATTTACAGCTGCAGCAGTGAGCCCTGCATGAATTGTATTAGACACGATAGAATATTATAATATCAAGAAGCTATAGCGTTAAGATAAGTGGCTCGGCTCTGCCGTGATAAACATGTCAGGCCATGATAATTGTTGCTTTCCTTTCGAATGAGTGTGTGATAGGCTATCAACTACCATGCTCTGAGTGCCTGAGCAATCAGCCCATTATCAATCATTCACAGTACGCCACTCGCTCCTGGGTGTGTTCTCCTACGGAATATATAGCAGCTTTTTAGGAAAGAAAGCTTGGAAATGCCCGGCACATATAAAATAAACTCAGAGATTCAGCTAACCATTTTTCTCTATTAATCATCCTCTCTGGAGGGCTGGCTATTTCCTTAGCAAAGGCTTACATAAAACATTTTTATGAAACTCCTTTTTATTGTGCTCACGGTGAAGAGGACTCTGAGGTGTTCACTTTAAATTATCTTTGTCAACACGCTCTTGATGGAAAGCATCCTGAGCTGTGGCGGAGTGCTGAGGATGGCAGCGAGGCCTGGGAGCTGGGACAAGGGGAGGAAGGAAAATTACAAATGGGAGTTATCATGAGCTCTAATGAACGAATCAGAATTTGGATAGGCGTGAGCAAAAAGAGGGAGGAAGGTGGATGGGGTGAGTCCTTAGCAGAAAGCAGAGCAGGGAGGCTCGAGGTGTGAGCTGCTGCTGCTGGGAGCCGTGCAGCAGAAGGTGGTGGAGTTGGTGTGACCTGGAGGGAAAGGATGGTTGGTGGTCAGGTTGGGTATCGGAGCAATTTCTTCTCCAAAAAGCAGCCAGGTGTGGGCACAGCTGCACAGGGGTGGGGAGTCCCCATTTCTGGAGGCAGGATGTGGCACTGAGGGACGTGGGCATGGCGGAGGTTGGGGTGGGGGTCTCAGAGGGCTTTTCCAGCATTAATGGGCCTGTGGTTCTATGGCTCTAAGAACATTGCCTCACATAAACTTTCAATAAGGAGGATGTGGGAAGTTCATTAATTACCAGGTTAGTTTATAAATCATACAGGAAGCAAGAAGAATGCAGCCGCCCCAGGGTCCACAGATAATGTTCTCTCACAGATTTATTTTTCCATGTGAACCATAAGTCGTCTTTAATAACGTCAGCATGATGATGCTTTTAGCTGAAAGGCAGCAGGGTTATAAAGCATGCTGTACTCCTGGCATTATCTGTACTTTAAATTACTCTTTCTTGAAGCTTTCCCAGTCATTAACTTGTATGGCAATAGCAAAGCAGAGAGCTGCCTCTGACCACTGACCACTCTTTTCCTCCAAGTTGCACCAACTCATGTCCCCCATTTCTGTCTCAACCCACGTGTTCTGGGTTTGGGGGTGCAAAATGAAGTGCTAGATGCTCACTGCTAGAAAATACCTTATCCCTGGGGAGAAAGCTCTCTGTGAGCAGACAGAGCCAGCAGGGTGAACCCAGTAAAGTGGTACATGGCACTTTGAGCTGTGGGTGCACCTCGTGCTTTGCAAAGCTTTGGCATCCCAGAGAGCTCTGGGCTTCAGTACTTTTGCTCAGCAGCACTTTTGCTCCTCCTTGCTTGCAGAACCTGGTAGCATTGGTTAAACAGTCTGCACTCAGCAGGTGCAGAGCTTCTTTGCAGAGCTTGGGTCATCATCGTGGTGAGAAACCTGAGTGGAGTGTTTCTGTGGTTTGTGTTGCACATTGGGCAGGTGGTATACCATCAGGGAGCTGACAAGGAGAATGGTCCAGAAATGCAGTCGGAGCTCAGCTTTAGGTTAGTTCTTCCTTTCTTCCTTTTTCCCTTTTTTTTTTTAATCTCCAGGTGGTTCTGGTCATGTGCTCTGTTTAAATATTTAATGCCACTCTTGCCTCTAACGTGGGCTTTGTGCCAGTGTTAACATAAAGACCAAATAAATGCTGGTGGAAAACAGCTACGTGGCGATCTGTGCAGCATCCTTGTGCTCATTTGCTCCACTGCTAAGGAGAGGATTTAATTTTCTGGTGCTATCAAGCCAGGGCTTTGAAGAGGATTCTCTTAGGGAAAAAAAAAAAACAGGCAATAAAGTTCTAGAATGCAGAGTTATGTGGTGCTTCAGGTATGGGTAGCTGGTAATCTCAGATGCCTTTTTTATGGCTGCTGTATTAGGAGCTAGGGTATTTATTTTTTTTTCACATCCAATTTCTTAATTATTCAAACAGAAAAGGTAAGATAGGAGTGCGTGGTTATGGACTCTGTAAATTAGCAGCCAGTACAAATATTAAAAAAGACACCATCTGCCATATAAGCCATTTGCCACCTGTTCTCTTCCTTTCAGAATTATTTAATGGTTTACATTTAATGGTTCAGCCTGCCACGGAACAGCTGGGAAGTGACTAAGTATTTTTCCTATCGGTAACTTAGCGGCCAAGCAATGCTGTATGTTCAAAACACCTCTCAGTGCCAGAGCTTTCTGCATGCTCCTTCATGTGTCTGTCAGCTTGCTTCATTAGTGAATTCTGCTGATATAAAACATGTATTCATAACAACAATTACTCAGTTGGGTTGTTTTTTTGGGGGGGGAGGTGGTGGTGGTGGAAGAGTTTCTCTTCTGCAGCAGAGGAGCGATGGCTGCTGGCTGTGCTGGAGCTCTGCCCTCCCCTCCCCCTTGTCCAGGGGGCACTGAGGAGGTGGGGAACTTAATGGAGAGCTGAGACCAGTCCTGTCCTGTGCCTGGGGCTGCAGGGGCCCCACAGTGGTGGTGGTGCACTGGGAGGCACCTTGCCTTGTGTGTTTGCCTTGTAGTGTCCAACTCGGTGGTTTTATGTTTTTGTTGTCCCCTTTTTTACATTTTAAATATATATATATTAAAAGAGTTTTGTTGTGTATATACATTAACTGTAGCATATGTTTTCTATGAGCCCCAGACAGTTCCTCTTCACTCAGTGTGGCCCATGTGAGCCAGAAGGTTGCACACCTCTGAGGTCTAGGTGATACAGAGCAGGAGTTCATAGTGCTGTGTGAGCAAGAAGTAATGTTTTCAGAACACCAAAGGAAAGTGGTTCCAGGTATTTCAGGCAGAAGTGTGGCACTGATGTACTTGGGAAGCTTCCCCCCCCCCTTCGTGGGCTCCTGTGTGCCTAGCAGTAACAACCACTCATCTTGGCACACGGAGCAGTTCTAACGAGCTCATTGTAAATGATCTGCCCAGCTTTAATGCTGTGTAACGAAGCAAGCAAATGGATGTTTATAGTTATTAAAGTGATAACTTCCTGCTTGAGCTAATATCCAGCATAAAATTACTTTTCAGCTTCCTATCTGTGTTGGCGCGTGCAAGGGAAGCCATGCACTCATGACAGTGTTTGAGCTAACGTGCTCCCATGAGTGCAGGTTGCCTCCTGCTGCTGGGTGGAACATCTCTGCAGAGCTGAGGTCAGCCCTGGCCTGAGCCCTGGCCTTTGGGTGATGATTCTACTGGGACAGGAGGGGATGCTGCTTCAGTGCCTGGAAAGTGGTACCAAGATACTGACAATAGCGAGAACTTAATTAAATATCCCATGTAACCACAAAGGCAAACAACCCGAATCCTTCCATTCATGTTTGCTTGGTAAATGTCCTAAAAGTTGGACTTAATTTACTGTATGTTTAACCACTTGTTAAATCGAGTAGTAGGTTTTTTGGCTTTTTGTCCTTCAAACAAAGCCAGGATGTTGCTGTAGAGAGCTTGAGTCACGTTTCAGGGGTCAGAAACACATCTGCAGTGCTAAGATACCTGCAGAGTGTTTGCAGATGGAGGGATGGCTGCAGGCTCTGGCTCAGCCTGTGGTGCTGGGCTCTGCTGCCCACACCTCACAGTGCCCATAAGTCAGTGCCACTCCTCAGCTTGAGAGGCATTGCTTTCCCCCTGGAAGAGTTTTCAGCAGAGGATTCTCCCTCTTCTTGCTTCTTTCTATTGCGGGCTAAAAAGTTGAAATTTCTGTGTATTAGAGCAGTCCCTTAGCTAATCTTGATGCAGTGTGAGAGTGGCAGAAGTCTGAGGAGGAAAAACCAAATGTCTGTAAGGATGAAATTGTCCCAGCAGGATGAGTGATGGCCCAGGGCTGGGCAGCTTTCAGTGGAACTTTGCACTTCTGTATGTGCTTCCAGGACTTAATAAAGCTACAGTATGCGATGGTGCTGCTGTGCAAAATGATTCAAGGTAGGATGGTGCAAAGACATTTGTTGTAAACTGCTGCTTGGCACTGCTGGGTCCTGTTTGCTGCAGGGCAGTGGGGGCAGGTGGCCTTCAAAGGTCCCTTCCAACCCAAATGAGTCTGTGATGCTCAGAACAGGGTGAAGGAACGCATTTTGCTGGAGTTCACATGAAGGTTGGGAAGATGCAACAGGAGGGATGTTGCTTTGCAGTTGCAGCTGTCAGCAGCCTGGTGGTTTGTCTAACGTAACAGTGAGCTCGCTGGGTAAATGCCAGGCCAGGAAGGCATGTTTCAGTTTAATTCCATAATGCTATCATGTTTGACTTTGGAAATTAAAATGGTATTGCTTTACCTACTGGGAAGTTAATCCAAAAGAAAACAAAGTGCAGGCAGTGGTTTGGGGCCATAGCAGTAATGTGCAGCAGTGGGGCATGCAGGGGCAGCATACTGGAAACAGGATTTTGGATACTGGGCTTTTCTTTTATCCGTGGCATCAACTCTGCCCCCTCAACCTGACGGACAGGGGGAAATAAAAGGCATTAGTAACTGAAGTCAGGTGTCGGTGGGTGTTCTCTGGTTGGCTGGATGCGTTCCTCAATCTGTCCCTGCTATCCAAGTGTAAATGGATTTAACGAGGTAAAACGAATCTTAGCTCGTTGGCCAGCATATAAATCAGGAAAATTAATTAAATTCCACAATTTAAAATGTGCCATAGATACTTCCCCAGAGTAGCTAAATAGAATTTCATTGATTTCATTGCAAATATTGTCCTGTTTACCGCATCCTGAGCGAGCTGGGAGCATTCCTACAAACAAGGCAGGGGTTCTGGCAGCCCCCCTGGGACAACTGCTGCTGGCATTGCTGAGCCCCACTGACACCAGCTCAGCTTGTGTGGGTGAGGGCTGCTGGGGATTGCTGCAGGTCAGGCACTCAGCCTGCGGGGCTGTGGGAGCACAAGGGGACAAAGATGGAACCACACTTCTAGTTCCTGCATTACTGATTTTGGAGTTTTAGAAGTAATTTATGACTTGAACCCTC
Organism: Odontophorus gujanensis; assembly: GCA_013399175.1. Classification (NCBI taxonomy): domain Eukaryota; kingdom Metazoa; phylum Chordata; class Aves; order Galliformes; family Odontophoridae; genus Odontophorus; species Odontophorus gujanensis. The sequence continues at coordinate 221,515 of VXAB01005340.1, forward strand.
CTAGAAATTAGGGTTTGAAGATTTTTTTTCTCTGAAATACAAAGGATTGGTTCATGCAGAAATAATTGTTCTGATATTACAGAGAGAAAGTTGAAGTTCCAGAGGTTTGTTGCTGCATAATTTATTGTATTCTTCCAGAATTACATCCTATTAAACAACAAGATTGGTATTTTATGCTGGAATTGGTATTCATAAGGCTGGAAATAAATCACAGAAGTTTTACAGAGTGTGAATGTGTTCACGAAGCACTCAGCGTGGCCGAGCTGCGTCCCCATGGCTCACACTGCTGTCCACACTGCTCTGTGCTGGCTGCAAGGGATGGGGCCCTCAGCTGGGTGCCCTGGAGCTGAGCAGGGGGTGTTTGGCATGGGATGCAGCTGCCTGGCTTCTCACGTGCTTGTGCTCTGGTTCATAGGGTTCAGGTTGGAAGAGATCTCCGAGGTCATCAAACCTGTCCATCCTCCTGGCACCACGAGGCCACTGCTAAACGTGTCCCTGAGCACCGTGTCCACACCACGTGTAAATCTGCAGGGATGGGGTCTCCACTGCTGTCCTGGGGAGCCCCTTCCAGGACCTGACCACACTTCTGTGGAGGGATTCATTCTGGTTTCCAAGCTAAACCTCCCCATTTGCAAATTGAGACCACTGTCTCACATCCAGGAGTAGGAAGGGGTCCATAAAGATCACTGAGTACAAAAGAGGAAAAGGTCTTCGAACGTTTAGGGACAAACAGTTGATGTGAAGTGAGCTGAAAAGCCGGCTTTGGCTTCACGCACAACTCATTGTCATGGTAAATCTAGGGGATGATATGGCCCACAGGGCTTTGTGGATCGCCTGGGTTGGCTCTGCCGGTTGGCTCTGCACGCTGGTTGCTGGGAGCAGAGAGTTTTGCAGGGAGGATGGTGGAGGTGGGACGCCTTTCTGCATTAGCACATTGTTTGCTTCGTTTTGCTGGTGGTCTGCTGAGTCGCTCGGTTTCAGGAGGCTGGAATTGCAGTGAAAAGGATAAAGCTGTCTGTGCTGCTGCTGTAGGACAATCCCTCAGCACCACGTGTGCTCCCTCTGCAAACGCAGTGTGTGCAGGATGAGATGGCCAGGAAAGGACATCACTGCCAGTGCTGCTGGCTGGGAAGGAGGGAGCACATCGGCGGTTTAGCAGGGACAGGTCGGTGTGTCGGTGGCCACAAAGCTTCTGCCCCCACTGCTGCACAGCTGTGATTACTGGAATAGGTTCAGGGAGTTAATTAATGAAAGCAGGAGTAGGGCATCTCATTTCACACTTGATGTATGTAGCTGTTTGGAAGCTCTCTTGAAATGCTGTTTAAAAGCTCTGTTGCTAAATATACTGAGATTTGATCCGGAGCTGGAATTTTAGGGGCAATTTGGTGGTGCCCAACTGTACCCACGGGCTCAGAGGAGTGGAGTGGGGACAGGGAGCTCTGTCCCTAGTGGCTCAGGAGTTGGATGTATTCTGTGTTTTGCTGGTGGTCTTGAAAATGGGATGCAGGAGATTCTGGGCAAGGCTGCTGTTTTCTGGTGATCTGAAGTTGGGCTCCAACTCTGAGCATCTGCAGCATCCCATGCAGAGGTCTGGGGATCTGCATTGCTTCCTTTTCTAAGCGTGGGGCTGAAGAGCTGCAGTGGTGTCCAATGCTCCTGTTGATTTTATTATTAAATACACCACTTTTAATGCCATTATCACACAATCCCAGAATTGTAGGAGTTGAAAGAGACGTCTGCCGACCTCCCTACTAAAGCAGGTTGCATGGATGGTTGCATGGCCCAGGTGGGTTTTGAATTTCCCCAGAGGAGGAGACTCCACGTCCTCTCTGGGCAGCTTGTGCCAGTGCTCTCGATGGTACAAAGTTCTTTCTCATTGAGAAAGCTCACCCGGAGCTGGGAGGTGTTTGTACCCAGCCCTGCTGATCGCAGGCGCGGTGGTTCCAGGTGGGCTGGATGCTGGCAGTGGGACCAGGTCCATGGGGGCAGAGCTGCTCCCAAAAGGCAAGGAAGGAGGGAGCCCAATCTCCTCTGCAATCAATCCTCCGTGAGCTCTTAAATCAGGAAACCTCTGCGATCCCGAACGTGGCAGTGAGACTTTCTGAAAAGCAATTAGCGTTTTAACAGCCTGCAATTAACAGCTTCTGAATGATGAATGTGGGTGGGCAGCAGCAGAGCTCCTGCAGAAACACTGGATTCTGCAGCCGGTGCCCGAGGCCGCCTGCTGACCCGTCCTTGGGTTTCTGTTGTCGTTTGTTTTTTAACCTAGACGCTATTTACAAGCAGGGATAATGCAGCACACGTTATTTATGGGCATATATGTACATGCGAGGCTGAATGTGGCAATTTAGCTGTAAACGTTTAAGTTTTGTGAGTAGTTTTGACTTCTCTTTGCTTCTGAAGTCACTTTGATTTGACTTCTCTCTCTGTTCACCCGTTGGAAATTAAAAACAACGAAAGCAGATTGCTAAGAGGAGGCAAAAGAGCAGAACGGATAGAAGAGGTCCTTCCCTTTCGCTGCTCATCAGCTGAAGATGTGCGCTGACATTTAGTGCCTTTGCTGCAGATTTACTGAAGTATTTGCTGAGCTTCTGTCTGTCCATACGTTTAAGGTTGGAAAAGACCTCAAAGATCTTCAGATCCGACTGTCAGCTCCTCCCCAGCGTGGCCCTGGGGCAAGGAGCTCTGCCTGCAGTGGGAGCTGGGGCACATCCATGGTACCTTCCTAGTACGGAAAAATAAGGAGTGAGAATTTGGGAGTTTGAGTAAAGGGAGAAAGGAAAATTTAGGGAAATGCCTTTGGACTTGCTTGGTTGGGTATAACAAACAGGAGAGGGCTCCTGGTCATTCAGCTGCAGGAGGATGCTCGAGGGAGGCAGCAGGACAGGACCCAGCAGCTACATGGGAGAGATGTGTGTGAGCAGCAGGACCCAGCATGAAGGACAGGAATGTGCCCTCCTTCCAACTTCACAGCTTGTGGGGAGCTCCCCCATTGACCCCCAGGTGCACAGGCATGTCCTCTGAAAGCTGCAGATGTTTGGGGCAGTGAAAGCCTGCCTGGAACTCAGGAGCTCTGCAGTCTGATGGGCTGCCTGCATGGCTAATGGGTTTTGGAACCCTTACACTCCAACTTTCTGGCAAATGAACTTTAGTAGGAAAAAAATGGTCATAAATGCACATTTGGAAAGGTGCAAACTTTCCTGATTCAGCTTTCCTGAAAAGCTGGGTTCTGCATTTAGCTGGCTGCTGACTGCTCTGGGATTTGGCAGGGTGTTGTGATGGCTTGTGACGGCTGCTGTGCTGTCAGTTCAGTCTGAGGGACAGAGGAGGACATTTGGGGTGCCTGGAGGTGTATGGGAGTATGAGGATCATGCATGGGACTGTATAAACAGCAGCTTATTTCTGACTTAGCTTGGGGCTGCGTTTCCTCTGCTTCCACACAACTAGTGATAGGATGAGAGCTGCTGGCCTTCAGTTGTGCTGGGGGAGGGTCAGGTTATGCATTAGGAGAAATGTCTCCTCCAGAGAGCAGCCTTCTGAGAGGAGAAGTCATGGCAACACATTCTGGACCACGCTGCTGGTCATCCTGTAGGGTTTGGGCTGATGGGAATCCCAGCTGGAGGACAGCAGCTACGGGTCTCAACCCCAAAGCAAAATGGCCAATTTTCCACTCTTTTTACCCCAAATGAGTATTTTACATGCGTGACATACATTTGATACCAAAATAGATCCTTTTGAAGGAAACGTTTTTTGGGATAGCCTTTAGTAGAAGTAATGTAAAAGAATGGCAGCCTAATCCAAATTGTAATCTAATACTTGCAGCCATGCTGTCTTTATGATTTGTATCTTGTAAATATCTGCTTGCATGAAACAAGATGAAGTCGTATTTTCTCTTCTTCCCTAGAAATCAATTGTCCTCTTCAAATCACAGAGAATCAAAATTATACATTATAGAGTAGCTCTGTAATCTGCAGTCGTGCAGTGCAACCTGAGCATGTTCTGTGGATATAAGGACAGCTGCTGTGTCTCAGAAGAAAAGATGACTGTGGACTGGTTGAGATGGCCAGGGCACAGCCTGGGGCCTGCAGCAGAGCCAGAGCTCTTCAGCTGTGGGAAGCTGTGCCTTTGTTTAGTTTGGAAGCTCTGGAGAGAATTGAAACCCCAAGTTTAAAGCAAGACAGTAATGAAGATGCGGGAGGAGAGTGTTATGTGATCTTGACTGGGCTCTGTGGAAGTAATTGCCACATTATCAGCATTTGGCTCTGCTCCAAAGTACATCTCACTTAATTATCTGAAACTGATAGTGACACGCAGCTTGCCAGCGCTTTGACATGATAATTTATTTTTGATTTTATCTTTAAGGGAACAAGCGATAATTGCCCCAAAAATGAAAATCATGGAGCTGCTTTTCTTCATATTTAATTTCTCTAAGTTTCTCCTAGCACCTCATTTTTCTTCTTTGCACATCACTTTTTTTAATGAAAAAAAAACGTGGTTCAGCTTGGATTTAAGGTGGTATTTCTGTGATGATGAAAACACAACTGGAAGTGTTTTCCTCCAAAGGACCACAGCAGCAGAACCTCTGGGCTGCCTCCTGAGTTACTACAAGCATTCAGACCTGGATAGCACAGCTTGCCCTGCTGCTGCCCTGCTGGCCTGGCTCCAGGCATGCTTTCTGCCAGCAGAGCCTGTGGCAGCTCGGGCTGGCGTGGCATTTTGGGGTGCCCTTTGTGAGTCACTGTGCTGCCAGAGCTGGACAGAGCTTTGTGGGAGCTCTGCTGCAGCTCCCATCACACTCATCACCAGCAGAATTCCACCTGCACTGCTCCCTGCCCTTGAAGTCAGTGCCGAGAGGGTGGGGGGAGGGAGTCCTCTTCTGCTGATGATCACTTGTTTGATCTCAGTTACATCTTAATATTTGTGGAAAAAAAGAAAAATGGGAAGCCCAGCTTGTGAGTCACATCTTGGGATTCCCCAGGTACTTCCAGGGCACCTGTAAATAATTCTGATGCTCAAACACAAAGAAGTGTTTGTTCTCCCATCCTCAGTGGATCCAGGTGGACAGAGTGGAGCCTGGCAGGGATGCTGTGCCTCATCCATCGAGTTCAGTGCTACACCAGGAGCTGTCCTGCCAACACAGCTTGAGTGTGTATGACATGGATGTGTTCTTGTGTGCTGTTTGCCTTCTGCCATGTGTGGTGGAGTGTAAGGGAGATCTAAGTGGAGGTTAATGGGCAGGAGACAAGCCACTGGAATTACTCCCTCGTGTACCATTTCTCTTAGTCCTACAGGAGCACATCTGGTTGCCTTTCCTACATAGTTTTGCCTTTAAATCTGTGTCTAGAAGAGAAATGAATTCTCTGGGTGTGTTTTGCCAGACCTGTAATTCGTAAGAGCACTTCCCACACGTCTTCCCTTCGGCAGAGGCATCCTGGAGCCTGTTTGGAGTCACTCCCACATCTTCCAGCAGCTATGGGCAGAGGTCTGTGCTGCAGAACCTGGCGAGCCCGGTGCTGGGAGCTGGCCACAGCAGCTGCTTGGGGAAGGAAATGAGCTAATGGAATGGGCTGAGGTTCAGATAGCTCCCTGGGTAATTCCTGGAGAGCATCTTGAACTGATCCTAATGACTGTAAATTACAGAATTTTGTGATTTTTGGATGACCATCAAGTGCAATTAAAACTAATGAAGAATTGCAACACTTACTTTGTTTACTTGTTTCCACATAGTTGTGCTTTGAGCTAAAGCTACTGTGGTACAGAGGTGGCTGCTCATCTTGGAAGCGTGGTGTCCTGGCCATTGTGGCTTCACATCTGTCTGGGATCAAATCTGAGATCTGAAAAGCATCTATCCTTGCTTCTAGCATTTGTTTAAGGTGAAAAATGGAAGCTGGTTGAGAACCTTCCAGCTTTGGGTAGCAGTATTTTGCATGATTTATAGAGACCCCTTCAAGCTTCTGAAGTTATTCCTGCTTTTCTGGCAACCTGAGCCAGCCCACGCTGCTCCTGCTGGGAGCCCAACCCTGTGATATTAATCATGGGTGCTCCCTGGTTTGTCTGTGCATGAGTTGGAGTCTGTACCAGGAGCCCCATTCTGAGCCCTGGGACATGGGCAAAACCTGGGGCTGCTTGGGACAAAGTTCTTCCTCCTGGTCTCATTGGGTTTCACTGCACTGAGTTCATCTGCTCTGTGAGGTTATGGACCTTCAGGGTTACCGTCAAGGACAAATAAGAAACTGATGATACATTCAAGATGATCTAAGGGTGATGTGCTTGGGTCCCACAAGAACTGCTTTCTGTATATACTTACTGCAAGGAGAAATGGCAGCTAGGTCTGGTCTGCCTCTATGAGCAAAGCTCTTCCAAGCATTTTAGGATCAGTGTTAGTATTTGATATTTATCATGTGTGTCCTGCTTTGGGCTGTTCTAGGTTTGGGTGATTGGCTTCTTTCATGCAGGAGAGGAATTATGCAAACTGGTATCAAAAGGGCAGGGCTTGTGTGCCACCAGCACCACAACACGGGTCCCTCAGAATCAGGCAGAGACTTCCCCATGCATGGCCTGAGCACTGAATATGTAAAGCTCTTTGTTAATGCATTCTCTCATTACGTTTCAATTTGGATGTAAAGAAGAACCAAAGCAACTTGTATTTGACTTAGAAATAAACATATCGTGGAGTACCTGCTGGGCTTGTTATTAACTCTGGGATTTTTGGTGTTGCACCAGTAACTTGAAAGTCAACAAAATTGTGCTGTTCATGGGTTTTCTGCTCTTCAGTGATGGGCGGACTTTTGAAAATCACATTCTTGGGCTCCGTATCACTGAAACACTTTGTCATCTCAAAAACAACAACAACAAAAAGCCAAAGGTGATCCAGTTGTTATCTTCTGCTCCTGAACTATGAGGAGAAGCAGAGCAGGATGCCCAGGGGGTAGGGGAGGAATCCCTGTGCCTGGAGGTGTCCTCCCATCATCTATTGGGATGTGGCAATGGGGGGATGTGGGCAGGGGGCATGGTGGGGTGGGTTGGGGACCTCAGGGTCTTTTCCAGCCTGATTGGTTCTGTGTTCTATGGCAGAAGCAGTTGCAGTGTTAGTGACTCCAGCATGAGCAAAGCGGAAGGGTTTTTTTTTTGTCAGTGCATTACTACCAGATGCAAAGATCTGATGAGTATTTATGGACTTGGTGATCTCAGAGGTCTTATCCAACCTCAGTGAGTCTGTGGTTCTGTTTTAAGTGGCAGAAAGCATTGTCCTTTTTCCAAGGCTATCACTGAGATTCCATTACCTTCTTTGACACAAAAACCATTTGGTAACAATATCAGTGTTTTAGTGTGTGTCTCAGCAGCAAGGGCATGGCCATTTTTCACTTCTCTTGAGCTCGTGGTCCTGCAGTGCAAGGAGGCACAAGGCTTCCCCTGCCCCGCATGGCTGTGGGGTCTGGCCCTCACTGCCGGAGGAGGAGGATGAGGAAGGCTCCTGGTAAGACAGCAGGCCTAGCATGCTTCTGGCTGTTGGCTGGCAGGCACTGACTCTAGGCAGCTCAGACTGCAGCGAGGAAGAGCTTCCACCATGGGTTACTGGTTCTGGTTAGAGAGTGAGCCAGTGGAATTTTGTGAAGCTACCATTGCTGGTTGCATTTCTCATGCTCTGGAGATAACAGTCTGAGTGCAAAGTGGCTGAGCAGAGGGACACAGTGCTTTCTTTCTCAGTTGGTTCTACTCTCTGCTGCTGAGTGGTGTGAAGGTCAGCTCCATCCTCTGAGCTCTGGAAGCGGGATGCTGCCTGCATGCCCTGGGATTCTCTGGCTGTGGTGCTGGGCCCTGGGTAGCAACAATCACTTTTCTCCCTTAGTTCTGCTCAGGACACTCCTCCTGTCCCAGGCAGCTCCTGTCTGCTCTGAGTAATTGCTTTGTATCTCTCTTACTGCTGTGATTTATAGAGGACATGCCTGCTGTCATTTCATCCTAGTCAAAACAAATGCCCTTATTATCTTTGTTTTCTCTTAGCAGCAGAATCCAGTGAATACAGGTGAACGTTTCTAACTGAAAAAGAACACAAGAGATGATCCTTCCTTTGTGCTCTGGCAAGGAGACCTCCCAGAGGAGGGCTGACCAGGAGCACTCAGTGTCCCCAAGCAGCACACTGTGATACACAGGGAACAGCCAGTGGCAGGGTCCTGCTGCTCCCAGCCCTGTGGTACCCTGAGACAAGTGTGCACCAGTGATGGAGCTGAGTTTTAGGAATTCCTCCCAGTGTCAGCTGGGTTTGCTGAGGCTGGGAACTGCACTGGGATGTGCAGGTGACAGCACAGCGGTGCCTGTGCCACCATCATGGTGCTCTGATGTTGACTCCATTTGGGAAGCAGAGGTACAGAGCTGATCTGACAAGTTCTGGCATGTATCTAGCAAAAATAAACACAAATGGAAAACTGTGCTTTTCCATAATACATTGAAATCTCTTCTGAAATAAGAAGTAGCTTTGCAAGGGGGCAAAATGAGTTGCGTGAAGAAAAGCTCTGATTTTAGTAGCATCAGTATCCATAAACCTGACAAGAAGTCTTTGCTGACTTCCCTAAGCTATAGTCGAGGCCTGTGCTATGTGTAGTTTCAATAGGAATGCATCCATGCATTCACCTGAACACACGAGTCCTGGTAACACCATTCCTGTGGGTGCTTCCAGGAGTACAAGGTTTGTAAAGTGTCCTTGGATTTAGGAAGTTTAACAGGAGAGGAACCTGTGAAGCTAGAGGAATGGCATTTGTGTAATTGAACGGTGCTTCTCCCGTTTGCATGGCTCTGTCCAACTTGATGCGTCCCCTGGTGCACATCTGGGGACATTTGTTTTTGCTGGAGGCCAGGCACTGCTGGTCAGTAGTGGGGAATTTCCCATTCTGTTCTCAGCATGTGCTTGGTAACTGGGCTGTCCATTATGGCACTGTCCCAAGTTGGGCCAGCACAGCTATAACTGTTCCCAGTAGAACCATCAGATCTATGACCATTCCCAGCAGGACCAGTACCACTGCAGCCATTCCTGGGAGGGGCAGCATGGCTATAACCAGTCCCAGCCAGCCCAGCTCCCCATGCTGTGGGCTGACCGAGGAGCAGGAGATGTGACTGACACCAAAGCTGCTGTGCCTGCAAACAGAAGGGACTGATTTTCAGTCTGAGTGGCAATGCAAGGATTGACCACCTGTCTGTGCACTGCAGAGGGATCTCATCAGCACCACTGCCTGCATTCTGCAGAAATCGGGTGAGGAAAGCAGCTTTATGTTTGGGGAAGAGCCTCTTCTCCTCCTCAGCTGCTGCAGGGTGATACCTTATTCTGTTTGCTCTGTCCCTGGTGTCATGTTTTGAATCTCCTGGTGAGAAACTTCCAGTGTCTGTTTCTTTGAGCTCCTCCCTCCTTCATTTACAACTTTTTCTCTTCCTTTTCTGCCCCTGCTCCCACATGCTCTCGCAGGGGATCCTCTGGTACCCAGGCTGCTCTCACCTGCATTAGTCCTCCTCTGTCCTTGCAGCGTCGTCGCAGTTACACTCAGACATAGGATGCTTAGGTTTTTAAATGACTGTAAAGTGTGTTTGCACTGAAATCATTTTAAAAATGAAGAGGTGTTTCCAAATGCAGAGCTTATGAGTCAGTGCTCCTTGGCTTTAACGTGTCAGGTTCTTTGTGGCTCATGTTTGGGTATTATTCCAGTCCAGGTTACGTGGAGTTCATACTGAAAGCTTATATTGCATTATGACATTCAGTGAATTCCACTGAGTTTATTTGTATTCCAGATCCATCTATTGCAAAGACTGCTTTCTTTTTTTTTTATGAGCACAAAGTACAGGAAAGCATAAATATTTATTTCTTAAAGTTTATGATTGCCTTAAATCACTGAAGCTTATTTAGCAGGCATAAGTTATAATTGAACTAAGCCACCGAACCTGATCTGCATGTGTTAAATATATATTTATATGCATGTGTGTATATATATATATATCTATGTATATTCCTGAGTCAAATGCAGATAGGAGCTCTGAGCTAATTGCTTCCATCACATCAAAAGATGCACTGATGATTTTATTTTTCCTCCAGGTGATAATAAAACACCACAAAGAGATGGTCAAAACTATACAGTGCAGAGTCATGCTTCAACGTGCAGCGTGCTTTTGATGGATAAAAGCTGAGCTAATCTGCAGTGCTGTATGTCCAAGCATAGGGAAATAGCTCAGCATGCTGTGATGTTATTCCAGGTGTATGTGTGTGGATGTGGACTGCTGTATGCCTGCATGCATTAAGGGATGCTTCTGCTCGTGGCATCCTTTGAGATGACCAAAAGCAAAGTGCTTTGGTGGCTGTTGTGCTGCAGGGAGCACAGTGAGCATCATGCTGTCCTGCTCCTCTCCCAGAAGGGCTTTATTTGTCTAACACTCTTACCTCTGTCTTGAGTCCTTGCCATCCATTCCTCTGGCTGCATCTCTGCTGCTAGCTGGTGGGGATGCCAGTGTGCTCCTCTGGGCCCAGTGCCTGCTGCCTGCAGGGCATGGTTGGCATGCTGGCTGTCCTGGGTCTGGCGGGGCCATAAGAAGCCCATAAAAAGGTTCAGAGCCTTCTTACATCTGTATGATTTTCAGGCCTCAGGGGAAGGGCAACAAATACAACCTGGAGATGGATGCACAGCGTTGCTGCAGGCACTGCACCAAGTGTGTGTGGATGGAGATGTGTAGAACCAGCACTATTTGTTTGCAGAATGTTCATTTTGAGGCAGAGTTCCACTCCTCCAGAGGCCGGATCCTGCATGCCTGAAGGTCAAGGGTTGTTTTGAGGATACCTTTGAAGAGAAATAATGCTGTGTTTCGTGCTGCTGTGAGCGGTCTGTGAGCTCCCTGGGGCAGCTGATGAATGGTTCCCAGCTGCTCGGGGGCAATAATCCATTTCCATTATTTTCATTTGGAAAAATGTCAAGAGTTGTCATCTTCTGCTGTTATAAAAGGAAAATGAGAAAAATGGAAACATGAATGAAATATAACATCATTTTCAGCTGCTAGGAGGATAAGACTCACAACTCTGGGGATAGCCCAAATTCCAACCTACCCTCAGGAGCTCCTAGCTGAGTGTACAAGAACATCCACTGACTCAGCAGCTTGCAATAGAGATGGGAGAAGCCTGGGAATCATCAGAGCTGGCTTTCCATGGAGTACCACCAGGTCCATGAAGCTGTTGGGGCTTCTGATGTGACAGCAGCTGTGAACATGGTGCTAACAGCAGGGAGGGGGTGACACTAGGTAAAAGCAGATGTTTTATCATGGTCAGATGGTGGAGGAAAGGAAAAACGTGGTGAACTTCATGGTGAATATTTTACTTTACTCATACTGAAAATTCTGATTGAGTAGAATCTATGTCTGCCTAACAGCAAAACACACACTACGTTAGCATAATTAGGGACACAACAGTTGTTATTTAAATAGCCTTTGAATGTGTCAGGGCTTTTCAGTGTGTGCTGGGCACTGCTGGCCCTGGCTGAGCAGTTGGTGCTGCCACCAATGCTGATGGACATCTCAGAACAATACAGAATGCTCTCTTCTCACCAGTGATAGTGACAGACAAGGGGAAATGGGCTCAAGTTGCACCTGGGGAGGTTTAGGTTGGACATAAGGAAAAACTTCTCTACAGAAAGGGTCATTAAGCACAGGAATAGGCTCTCCAGGCGGTGGTGGAGTCACCATCCCTGAATGTGTTTAACATCTGTTTTAATGTGGTGCTCAGGGACATGAGTTAGTGGTGGATTGTTAGAGGTAGGGCAACATGGTTTGGTTGCAGTTGGATTTGATGATCATGAAGGTCCTTTCCAACCTGAGCGATCCTATGATTCAATGAATGACCTCTTGCATTCTCTCTGAGGTGGTAACCAAGAGTATAGTTTTGAGGAAGAAAAAGTACATCAAAGTATCCTTTGCTGTAATAGAATCAAATGTTATATTCAGGGAAGCAATTGCAGTTTACCGTGTAAGTGAGAACTGGGCTCAGTAATCTGCTTTGACAGCTGGGAACTGGGAAACAAAAATGGACAGTGCAATAAGAAAAAAAAAAAAAAGAAGGTTCCAGAAATGATCCCACATTCTGCACAACACAGAGAAGTTTGGATGAGAACTCTTTGATGGCGTGATAGTATGCAGTGAAATGAAGGGGCAGAACACCGCAGCCTGCATCACTCCTGGGAGATACGAAGTTACTCTCAGTCTGCTTTAAGTCAGGGATGCAGCTCTTCTGCCAGCTCAGCATTGAAATGGCATTTGTGAGCAGGAGACCTGCTTATGGAACACCTGAATTTGTGTCTGAGTTGAGATGGTGGGATGTGTCCTTTATGTCTGGAAAAATATGTGCAGTCTAAACACACTGTTAATGGGAAACTAATGCTTCAACTCTGACCTCAGATTTGTCAGTGGCCACACATTCTCAACATTTAAGTAGTACAGTTTAATTAGCATCAATTTAGCAGCAGATCCGGATTGCTAATTTATCACAAAAAAGGCATTTGAGCAGTTTAGTGATTTTCTGTTTTGTGGATTGTCTTCGGGGAGACTGAGTCACTGGGATAAAGCTGGTGTTTTCAATTGTTGGCAAAACATTCTCCATGGATGGGATGGGACACAGGTGGTTTGTGGTGAGTAATGGTGGGAAATGGATGTGTGTTAGTTAGTCTTAATTAAGAAAAGTGATCTTGCTGTGGTGTGTCTTTCCTGAGCGCAAGATGATGTCCTTGTAAATCTTGTTTTGAGGATCACATCTGTATTAATGTACAATATCTGCTTGTTTGCTGAACACAATGGGTGCAGTGGTCAGGCTGGACTCACTCCCATGAACACCAGCGCGGTTGCTCTAACCATCATGGGGATGTGGGGTGAAGGGGTCACGGGAGATTGGACAAACCTGAGAAATAAGGCTGAAAAAAATGCATTGTTTAAAGGTCTTTGTGTCTTCTGGAAAGAAAACGGGATTTCATTGTGGTTTGAATGCAGGTTCAGCCTCTAGAGTGGATGCCCGCCTGAGTCCTTTGATGCCAGCACAAGTCACCAGGGTGACTGCTGTGACCGCACCAGCCGTGACAATCATGGCAACCAACTTGGTGAAGCAGACACTAACAGGTGTGTATGTACTTCTTTAGACTGAGTATATCATCGAGGCATGCTCTGTGTGTCTGTGTTGCCCACCAAACCCTGTTTTCCATACTGCACAGTAATGGGGGGCTCTTAAAAAGCCAGCTCTGATTTTGGCATCTGCAACCACGAGCTGCGGGTGTTTTCAGAGCACTTTGGGTTGTGTTGGCTCAGCCTGGCACTTGATATCTGGTGACACCAGAGGCAATTTCTGCTGTGTCCTTGGGCTTTCAATATCCCATGCCAATAGTATTCACAAGCCTGTGGTGGTAATGTGGTTTCTTTTGGATAGGTGCTCTGTGAAGCTCCTTGGCTGATGCCTCTGAGGATGCTGCACGCTGTGCTGTGTGATGAACCTGTGTTGTTCACTGTCATGTCAATGTGTGTGCGTTGCAAAAGGGAGCTGGAAGAAGTCTCGTGGCTTTGCTTGGATTCACATACATTTCTTGTGAATCAGGATCAAAAGGAGTTTGGATTTTGGTGGAAAATCGGGAACATCTTTCCTAGCAACATGAAATGTTGCAGTGCTGCTGTTGTGGTGAAGACAGGAATTGTGGTGGGGGGTGAAACTCTGCTTTTGGGCTGGACACACTGTCCCCTGTGTGGCAGGAGTTGCAGCCATCAGAGAGAGGTGACAGCAAGACCCCTGTGGGTGTACCCCAGAGGTGAGCACATAGTGAGCTGCATTCATGGCAAATGCTGGGCTCTACTGTGAGTTATGGGCTATCAGTTCTGGTATCACTTTGCAGAGTGTCCCAGATCTGCCTGGGAATTCCTGAAAATGTAATCACACCGACATAAATCTGAAGGAAAGGTGGCAAGTGTTTCTTTCTTCTTTTCGCTTGAAAGTTTCTCTATGGTGTAGAGTGCTTTTGCAAAACACCTATTTCTTTTATCACTGGCGTAGCTACAAAGACCTGTGTGTTCTCCCCAGAGCCACTGAGGTGCTATTGACTTATATTCTTGTTGGAAGCAAGCAATGGAAGAAATGTTAGAATGTTTAAAGAATGCACGGGGAGAAGGACAAAGATCTGTGCTTGAGACATGCTGTTCTGCCCTTTGTTGCTGTTGGGAAGCTGAAATCATGGTTTGTAATGCACCTCATGTCAAATTTATTTGCTATCCCCTTTCAGCAGACGTGCGAACACAAGCCCTCCTGATTCTGCCCGTCCTTCTGGATGAGGATTGCATGGCATAAAGCCTTTCATGTCTAAATGTTTTCTGGTGGCTAGGCCAATAGGTTGAAAAAATCAAATGGTGACACTGCTGAGAGCTCATTGGTTTCATAGAGTCACAAAATGGGTTTGGGTTGAAAGGGACCTCGAAGGTCATGGAGTTCCAACCCCCCTGCTGCAGGCAGGGACAGCTCCCATGGACCAGGCTGCTCACAGCCCATCCTGTGGTTTGGAAGAGCAATCGTATTTTTTGCTTGTGTACTAGTAATGTAAATAGGATGAAAATTTTTGTTTCTGGCTTTCCCTTGAAAATGGAAAACACATCCTTTTGCTCTGATATACATCTTTGATTTCCTGCTGACTGCACTGAAAGACAAACAGCACTTTCGAGTTCTTCCTTTAACGTTTTTCAGGAGACACTCCTTTCTGTAGGCTGCTGTGAACTGTTGTCATTTCCAATGCAAAAACAACCAAAGAAAGAATGAAAGTTAAGAGGAATTGGCAGTAATGTGGATGATCTCAGGCATCAGCCCCCAGGTGCCCCAGGAAAGGAAGCTGGTGGGATGCAGGGAGCTGGGGCTGGGCATCAGCTCCATGTGATGTGTTTGGAAACCGTGAGCTGAGCACTTCATTGTGCACTTGGCAGCCTGTGCACTGTGCTGTGCTAGCAGTGCCTGTGGCAGGAATAATAAGCCAACAAATGTCTTTTGCAGGCCACTTTCATTATGCAGTATGGATAAGACCTTTTCTCACTTTGTTTCTGAAGATAGAAGCTGTGTTCAGTGAGGCTTTGTGCAGTTGTGTTCTGCTCATGGTAGCACAAAAGTCTTCTTTCCTTGAAACATAATATATATTTTTTGATGTCTGGGGCAGAGATAATAAACTCTACAGCAGTCCTGGCTTCTACTAAGCATTTATTTTGTGATGGAAGCTGGAAAAATCTAATGCCAAGCACCAGTCCTACTTGTTTCCCGTTGTGGTTTAACCCCTGTTCCCAAGTAGCAAAAGAAAGTGAGATGAACTCCCAGCACTTCAAGACCCCTTCTGCTCCACGTCGTGTGGTGTGGAGTGTCCCTTTGGCCAGTGGCAGTCAGCTCCCCTCATTCAGTTTGCTCCCTGTGCCCTTGGCTGGGATGGCCTGGGCTGTGCAGCACTGTTCAGCTGCAGCTATCCACATCAGCCTGTTAGCAGCATTGTTTTTCTCCTGGAAGCAGAACCAAGCACTCTGAAGAAAACAATTCCATCCCAGCTGAAATGAAGGCACCTCAGTCTGGGGAAGAGCACTCCTTACACTGCCCTCCTGGTGGGGAGCAGAGCTGTTAGCTGCCCCTGCACAGAGCTCTGCTTGGTTGTACAGTGAGAGCCTGGACCACTAGGTACCTTCAAGATCAGCACCAAGATCTTAACTCGATTTAAGTTCAAGAACATTTGCATGTAAAGAGCAGAGGGAAGTGTGGCAGCAAGAAATACTTGGGAATTTAGGAACAATTTCTTCTCCAGAGAGCAGCCAGGTGCTGGCACAGCTGCACAGCAATGGTGAGCCCCCAGCCCTGGATCAGTCTGTGCTGGGAGGGGTGGGTGGCATGCCACGTGCTTTGCTCATTTGCTCCCTCCGGGTGTGCTGGGTACGGCAGCAGGTCTACTTTAAAACTGAAGATCTGTTGTTGGAGTGGTGGCAAATGTCATCTACTGGAGCATGTTGGCTGTGTGCTTGAGGAGCCCAGGAGTGATGCTTGTCTGGGAGCTCTGCACCAGGCATGGAGCTCACTTTGCTACAGCAAAGAGCGTGTTGTCATTATTCCACTGCTTCTGTTAGAAATCTTCAGGAAAATAACGGAGTGAGAAGGAAGAGATTGCTGTAGTGGCAACAAACTGCTCAAGGAGAGGTATTCTAAGGAGGGAGGGAGGGAAGCACAGAGTTTGACAGATCGCAGCAGAGCTCGTCAAAGCAGATGCAGACACTCCTCAGAGGGGGAAATAAGCTGTGCTGGAGCAGATCAGGAGGTGCCCATCGCATTAAATGGTTGTGATGGGCTGAAGGTGAGACCCACTCGTGTGAGAGTGGGGCACAGGAGGGTGAATGTCTGCAACAGGGACAGCTGGGAATAGCTTGGGAGCTAACCTCAAAACATAGACGCTTTATGTTTGTAAGGACAGGAGGTGTTCAGGGCAGTAATGAACTGCTGAATGCCCAGAAGCGTGCGCTCGAAGAGAATCCAATTCTTTGCAATATTTAGAGTCAACATTTTAAACCTATTTAAACTGCCTTTGAGAGTAACAGAGGTCTGCCCCCTAAGTACCTTTGCAGAGTAAAGTGTAATTCTGTCTTTGTCCGTATCTTTTCACGGAGCGAATCAGCCTGCTCTAATTCCACATTTAATAACATGTTTATCATCATACACCTACATCTTCTGCAATATACGTAAGATAATTTTGCTATTCACCTCTGCTTTTCATTCTGTGAATTATTCATGTCCTCTGCTTGCCGTGGAGTCCCAGAGAAATCCCTTTAATCAGGTTTCCTTCCCCCCACCCCCTTGGGCAGCACTGTGGGCATGGCACGAGCACATCACTGATAATTGCACTGCCAAGTTTAGGGGCAAAACCGCTGTGTGATTATGTTGGAAAGACGTCACGCAGCTTAATTGTCTGCCTGCAGTGTGTTTCATGCACAGAAGTTAAAGAGGAGCAAAAAAGTTGATTAATGAGAAAAGAGGAAACCCGAGTGACAATGTGCACCTGCTGCCGATGGAAGGTGATGCTGCCCAGGGAGTGAGAGCAGCTGTGCAGCTCCAGCTCTGTCAGTGCAGCTGCCCCTGAGCTTCATGCTGCAGGTAACCTGCACACAGCAGAGTGAGAGCAGCAGCAGAAGCAGAAAGGCTGTCCCCCTGCTACCTGCCTTTGCACCAAGGCAGCACTACCTGAGCTGTCAGGGTTTCAGGTTCCACTGAATTTCATGTGCGCAATAGTTCCTTTAACTCTACCAGCTGATGTGAATATGTTTTAATTACTGTATGTAAGTTAACAAATGATGCCAGCTTGGTAAGTGTGTTTTCTTGTTCCCCGTGTGTGCACGTGTTGCATGTGGGTGAATGGAAGTCCTTGGCTTCTTGATCAGCATAGAATCATAGAGTCCCCAAGGTTGGG
The DNA here is from genome assembly GCA_013399175.1 of Odontophorus gujanensis. Lineage (NCBI taxonomy): Eukaryota > Metazoa > Chordata > Aves > Galliformes > Odontophoridae > Odontophorus > Odontophorus gujanensis. The sequence continues at coordinate 238,977 of VXAB01005340.1, forward strand.
AAAGACCTCCAAGATCATTCTGTCCGACCATTTGCCTGTCACCAATCGTTCTCTCTGAACCATGTCCCATGGTCACGAAGACCATAAAGGCATTGAACTAGCTTTGCTCTCTAGGATTAGAGAAGTAAATAGGAAGAGAGAGAGGTAGAGCTGGAGGTGGGGTTAATGTGATTTCCATGCTAAAAGAAAGATATGCCCTAGGTCTCTTAAGCATCATCCTACTGTGTTGCTCCATCAGCTGCTCCTTCTTCACAGTATAGCATCTGGGGCTTGCCTGGTCAGGGCATGGGTTTGGGGCTGTGTCACCAGGAGCTAATGAGCCCTGCAGAGCTCTTTCTTGGGGGGTTGTTCCTGCAGACAGCCTCCAGCAGAGCTGCCCCTGTGCAGCAGCAGTGGGAAAACACAGCTCAGGATAAGGGAATGAAGTGCTTTGGGTGGACGTGAGGAAACCACACGTCTGTCCTCTGACAAGTTTTGGAGTGCAAGAATGAGCTGTCAGAGTGAAACTTGGACCAGGTGTGCATGTGTGCCTCCTGACTTCACAGAGTGAGGAATGAGAGAGANTGATAATTGCACTGCCAAGTTTAGGGGCAAAACCGCTGTGTGATTATGTTGGAAAGACGTCACGCAGCTTAATTGTCTGCCTGCAGTGTGTTTCATGCACAGAAGTTAAAGAGGAGCAAAAAAGTTGATTAATGAGAAAAGAGGAAACCCGAGTGACAATGTGCACCTGCTGCCGATGGAAGGTGATGCTGCCCAGGGAGTGAGAGCAGCTGTGCAGCTCCAGCTCTGTCAGTGCAGCTGCCCCTGAGCTTCATGCTGCAGGTAACCTGCACACAGCAGAGTGAGAGCAGCAGCAGAAGCAGAAAGGCTGTCCCCCTGCTACCTGCCTTTGCACCAAGGCAGCACTACCTGAGCTGTCAGGGTTTCAGGTTCCACTGAATTTCATGTGCGCAATAGTTCCTTTAACTCTACCAGCTGATGTGAATATGTTTTAATTACTGTATGTAAGTTAACAAATGATGCCAGCTTGGTAAGTGTGTTTTCTTGTTCCCCGTGTGTGCACGTGTTGCATGTGGGTGAATGGAAGTCCTTGGCTTCTTGATCAGCATAGAATCATAGAGTCCCCAAGGTTGGGAAAGACCTCCAAGATCATTCTGTCCGACCATTTGCCTGTCACCAATCGTTCTCTCTGAACCATGTCCCATGGTCACGAAGACCATAAAGGCATTGAACTAGCTTTGCTCTCTAGGATTAGAGAAGTAAATAGGAAGAGAGAGAGGTAGAGCTGGAGGTGGGGTTAATGTGATTTCCATGCTAAAAGAAAGATATGCCCTAGGTCTCTTAAGCATCATCCTACTGTGTTGCTCCATCAGCTGCTCCTTCTTCACAGTATAGCATCTGGGGCTTGCCTGGTCAGGGCATGGGTTTGGGGCTGTGTCACCAGGAGCTAATGAGCCCTGCAGAGCTCTTTCTTGGGGGGTTGTTCCTGCAGACAGCCTCCAGCAGAGCTGCCCCTGTGCAGCAGCAGTGGGAAAACACAGCTCAGGATAAGGGAATGAAGTGCTTTGGGTGGACGTGAGGAAACCACACGTCTGTCCTCTGACAAGTTTTGGAGTGCAAGAATGAGCTGTCAGAGTGAAACTTGGACCAGGTGTGCATGTGTGCCTCCTGACTTCACAGAGTGAGGAATGAGAGAGATGTCCTTGCTTCTCAGGTGCCCTTCTGCAGTTTTTTTCCCTTGCACAGCTTTTCTGGTGGGGGTTTTGTCATGGCTTGTGCCACTGCCTGCCACTGTGAGCACAAGTGTATTACCTTGTGCTCTTACATCAAACTGAGGAGCCAAGCGTGTGGTCATCCTTACCAGCAGGAGCCTGGGTGCTCTATTGGCTGAAGATGCAGCATTCCTGGGATGTCCCGGCCTCTGGGGCTGTCTGGGCTGGATGCTGTGACCCTTGGGAGCTCGGGAGGAGAGCACACAGCTTGCAGCAGGCCGAGATTGGGCGTTGCTTGGCTGCAGTATAGGCTGAGCTTGTCCCACAGTGCAGAGTCCCTGTAACAGATGTCTGGCGAAGAGGGATGCATTTAGAGATCCTCTTGATACATATTAGCCTCCCCCTTCTCCTCTCTCCTTCAGTGTGAAAATGAGTTGACATGATCTGTAAATCCTCTTCTTCGCTACCTTTAAAAATTGAGTCATTTTTCTTTTGAGAAAAACGGCATCTGTTTACGTCTTCATCACTGTGATGTATTCAGAGGTGAATCGGACTCCAACCCTTGACAGGTTCCAGCCTTCTCCGTCGTGCAGTCACTGTCTGTTCTGTGGTCTGAATAATGTTCAAATTAACGGAACAGCGCTTGATGTGTGAACTGACTGTGTAAGATGCAGTCCTGGAAGAGCACCACTTGCAAACAGTTCCTCTGAACCCAGGTTTTAGTTGGGTGACTGGAGGAAACTTGGCTCAGATGCCCGAGTGCATGCTTTAACAGGAGTGTAAGGATTAGAAAAGGAAATACGAAGCAAATAATAGAAAGATCGAATGACTTCATACTGCCAAAGCTGCTTTTTCCTGATTGTTTGCTCTGTCTGATACCTGCTGCCTTTCACCTTTCCTTCTGTTCGTGATGGCCCCTCTGTTCTCCACACACAGACTTATAGCAGTGGAAGCACTTTTAGGATTTAGCATTTCAGATGCAGACAACTGCTTTGTTAAGGGGAAGAGCTTGTTCTTACAACTGCTTCCAATTAAAGAGCAATTAAGAGCTCATGTGCAATTAAGAGCTTCTGTGGCAGTTGTTACAGAAGTGAAGCCAGCACATGGCAGTGCCTCCAGCTTGCAGCCTCTGTTGGACGTGTCACTGCACTGTGCCAGTCCCACTGGAGGTGGTGGGGCTGTCCCTTGGGAAGGATGCTCTGCTGCTGTCTTGTGTCTATCCTGCATCTATCCTACATCCATCCTACATCCATCCATTCTCCATCTGTCCTGTGTCCATCCCATTGCCATCTGCTCCCAGGCCCCAGTGGCAGTGGGGCACAGGGGACACCTGAATGACACAGTGTCCCCATTCCCCTCCCCGCAGTCTTCTCTCCTCTTCCCACATTGCTCCAGTTTCCCTTTTCTTGAGCTTTTTCTCAGGGTTTGGGTGCATGGACACCTGCCTCAGGCAGCATTGACAGTGCAAGAGCAGTTAGTGTATGGGCGGTGCAAGTGATTGTGCAAGGAGTGCATTTTGAGAGTGCCTCATTATTACCCTTTTTAGGGAAACTGTTGAGCCTGGTTTGTATTTTTCACCTTGCATGCTGCTGTCCCCACCATCAGCCTTCTTGTCTAGCAACCAGGTGATAATTTAGGAAAGAGAAAGGAAAACCCATTTCCAAAGCTTCTGAAGAATGCAGCTGTGGTCTGCAAGGTGTTGTTGTCGGACATGGTCTTAAAAAAGCAGGTTTTGTGTTGGAGAAAGAGAATGCACTGAGTGTGGGTAGAGCTGTCTGAAGGGTGCGTGCCACTGAAACAAGGTGTGCTGCTGGGAGCACCGTGCTCCTCGACAGGTGTGTGGGGCTGGAGCTGGGGCCCCATGGCCGAGCAGCTCGGCTCTGCAAGCAGGAGCAGCTCCAGCCTTCCTGTATCTGTAACCAACGCAATGATTTCCATTGTAGAGAAAGGCAGAGAACGCAGCCGAGGCTCCTGCCCACCCACCCTGATCCTGCACACCAACAGGAGGAGTGCCTCTGCAGAGAGGGATGGCGACAAGGTCAGCTGTGCGTTCCCTTCTTCCCTTCATTCCTCCCTTAAAAACCACTGCCTGATGTGGAACGGCACAGATCAGAGGTGGAGCAAAGGGAGCGCTCCGTGGTCCTTTTAAAACACTCCCTGTTTAATTGTGCTGCGGAGCTCTGTCAGCGTGGAGCACATCCTTAGTGCTTCAAGCAGCAAAGCACTTTCCAGAGGAAGACCTCTTTATTAGTTTTTAATTAAGTACACGCTTGTCACTTCTTGATACTGTACTGAGCTGGATCGCTGCCTTCCTCCCACGCCTCCTCCTCGCGGTTTGTTCCCACGAGTTGCACCAGTAAATAGCTGTCCTCTAACCATTAAAGCACTTGCAGCCCATACTTGTCAGCTGTGCCACTCCAACACATTGCTTCTGTGCCTGTGTCACAGGATGGGAGCGGTGCTGCGTCCGCACGGGGGTTTGTTAGTGTTGGATCTTTGCAAAAGAAGAGAAAAATCCACACAAGCAAATAGCGAGCGGTGCTCACTGCCCCAAGGGAGCTATTGGATGGGCGAAAGCATGCGGCTGGGTTTTCATTTGTGTTCCTGAAAGTGGGGCAACACTTTGATTATATCCAGTTTGTCCTGGCTATTCCCAAAGCTGTTGGTTGTCCACAAAGCTGCTAGTGATATAATGGCAACATGCGTAATCCACTTCAGGTTTAAGGGAACGATTTGTAAGACAATAACAGTGTTACGCTTCAGCTTTATTTGTTGACTAATCTCTATGTCTCTTTCAAGGATCATTCTTTTAAACTAGTAAATGAGGATGACAGTACTTCAAATGGCAACAAGCCCGTGGCATCCACTCCAGTGCCAGGATCTCCATGGTAAGCAAATGCAATTAGAGCTAATAAAAGTCATTCATCAGTGATGTTCCTCTGGCCAAACATGCATTAGTGGTCTCTACGTGGGGGAAAATACACTCCCCTGAATGTTAAGCAGCAGCACCGTATTCCTTTTCCAGCTTCCACTGTAGCTTTCCCTCATTAATCACGTACTTAGTGCAAATGAGAGGACGTAGCTGCAAATAGTGTGACCACCTCCCTGTTATCTGTGATGTGAGCACTGTGTGCTGCTGCCAGGAGCCCAGCTCAGCCAGGAAATGCTTCTGGCAGGACGTTCCTGATGCTATTTCTTTCTGACCATGTGGGTGCTTCACTGCTGGTGATCTGCAACACGGTGCTGTGTCCAGCTGGGCTCCGTAGGGCCCAGGTCCTCCTGGAGCTCACACGTATTGAGGATCAGGTTTGAATGGCACTTAGATAGGTCACACAAGAAATGCAAGACCCGTAAGAAATGTTCTTGCTTTTTAGGGCCAGACCCTCTTCTCCTCCTGCTCATTTTGTTGCAGTGGCAGTCTGTTAGCCTTGCAGGATTGGTGCTGCTTTCAGGGCGTTGTCTGAAAACCTGTGGAAGGTTGTGTCTCATGCCATAGGTTTCCTGACCTCATTCCTATTCTCTGAACTATGTGCTGGGTAACTGAAGCTCTCATGGCTTTTAAATAGTGTGAAATTGCTTTTCATTTTTGGTCCTGAGTGGCTAACAAGAAGCATTTTTTTACCTACTGTACCCACACACTGCAAAATAATCAGTTTATACTCAGTGACTGTGGGATCTTTGGCCAAAGCACTCCATCTAGACACCAGCCATTACCTTTTGTTATTATTCCATGCCATTTGACAAAGCGATGGCGTTAATACAGTGTGTTGTCATAATGAATCTTGGCATCATAAATGGGATTAAAATTAACCATTTCTCTTTCTGGTAGTTGCGAATACAGGAAATAGTGCAGGGGAACCATTTGAGACCAGGTGGCAGCAGTGGCTGCTGAGTGGCTCATGGGCACCACTCTCAGGTCCAAACCTGTGATGCTGGGATCTCTGAGGAGAAATCTTAAGTTTTTGCGTCTCCAGAGGAATGTTTGGTGACCCAGTGTGTATTCAGGTGAATGATAAGGCATTGAAACCTCATTCTTTACACCAACGGGAAATGGTGTTGGGAAATGGGAGAGGTGCTTTCAAGACTCTGTGGCCATCCAAAGGGAGCATTGGTGTGGGAGGAAGGCTTATAGGAAAGGGAGTGTAAGCATGAAGAGAAGTCCTCTGCCCAGCTTATCACGAGTGCTTCACCCATACCTGTGCCTTACACACGCACTGCCTGTGTGCCCCTGGACATCCTCTCTGCCTTCCTATTTTCCCTTCTTCCCCTGTTTCCTTTGGAATATTGACAGCATTGACTTAATGTCAGAGAAAATCAGTTATTGAGGAGACTGGGAGTGTAGGCTCAGCCCCAAAAGAACAGCAACCAGATCAAAGGCCTTCAGCTCTCTGAACATCAAGGTAACATAGAAATCAAGACAGATGGGAGAAATGGGAGAAAAAGCCTTTCAGGAGTAGCTGGATCATACTCTTAATGGCAGAAACAGTTCAAGAAAGTTACCAAACCTCTCTAGCTTATGAAACAAAATAAATACTTGTATAATCATCTTGTTTCCTTTCTCATACTTAAACCACAGCTTCTATAAGGGAAAAATGAGCAAAGCAAAGTCTGCATTTCCAGTTTATGCTCTGTGACTGAAGCAAAATACCATGCGTCCCCTATGGATAATTGAAACTGTCACTGTACCATGGAGGAATAGGTGATACGTTATGTGGGGAAAGGTACATTAATTTTAAATTAAATGTCAAGTGATATTAGTCACAGAAGAGGCAAAGAGGGGTCACAAGGGACCCCAGAGTGTCTCAGTGGGGTGGCTGCACACAGACCTGGCAGTACTCAGTGGTGAGTGAGCACCGTCAGCTCCTGTGCCAGCGTTCAGAGGAGCACTGAGCACAGCAGCGTATCAGCAGAGGCAAAACACGCATTTCCAGCAGCACTGCTTACAATCTCAAGTCAAATAATAGCTTTGGCTGTCCCACATATGTGTTGGCATTGCCGTTTGCAGGCAGGATGCTGGATTTGTGCTTTCCAGCATTTACATATCACCCGTTCCCCTCGTGGTGCTAATTCTGCAGTATGCCTGTTTGTTAATGATGTGAACTACAGTGAGGGACATTTCAGAGCAGGCATTTACTCCTGTGCAGGATTGGGCCTGTGCCCTGACCGTAGTTCTGATATTTAATAAAAGGGCAACAACAGCCTGCTTACATTAATCAGCTGAATCTGTCCTCTTCACCTAAATGCCAAGGGCTCTTTCCCTTCCCTCTGGGACAACTGTGGTATTTATGGGAGTGTGGAGTCTTGATTTGGAAATGTTCATTTACAACTCCTTCTTGCTATATCATGCAGAAGAGACTTGGAGCCAATGGTACAATTACAGTTCTCGACCTGACCATCAGTGTTTCTGGTAGAGCAGAGGTTTCTGTAGCTCTGAGACACAAAGGAAGAAGTAGTGAATATACCTCATCATTGCCTTATAAAGTACGAGGCATTTGAGAGGCTGTTTTTTGATCCAGCATGTTGGTGCATTAAAATAAACTGAAAGTTACTGAAGTGCTTGTCACTTGTGTGTCACGGAATTCAAGGCTCACGTGTGCCCTAAGTAGAAGTGAAGTCATCAGCTGAGCTGGTACAGCTGGTTCTGTGCTCAGGTTGTGCTGAGCTGCTCCTGAGCTGCACACTGCTGCTGTCCCCACACGAGTTCTTTGGGTTTGATTGGTCTATGAGTGAGGTGAGTGGTGACATTTTGCTTGTGGTAAGTAGGAAATGTTGGGTCACCCTCTTATAGTGCTTTACAGTGATGGCTGTTTTTCACACTTGCAGACCATGGACCATTTATGTGATGTGGAGGGAGTCACTCCACCCGAGGTGACCTGTACGGGGCAGCAGAGCCTTGTGCAGGCACCACTCTGAGTCTCAAGCGTGGTTAACAATGAGATACAAGAATTAAGCTTGGAGTTAATTGCTTGGTCACAAGTATATTTGGCACGATCTAAGCATAGTTTATCACTTGGACTAGGTGTGTAGTCTGGACTGGAGATGACCGGGTCTTCTTCTTCAACCCTACAATGCAGCTGTCGGTGTGGGAGAAGCCGGTGGACCTGAGGCACCGCGGCGACATCAACAGGATCCTCGAGGACCCGCCGCACAAGCGCAAGCTGGATGCCACAGCAAGTAACTAACACGTGACTAACTAACTTACTAAAGTAACTAACTCCGTGCGAGCACGAGTGCTTAACCATACTAGGTCTCTGTTCAGGAGAAATGTGATAACCATGATTCGATGGCTTTCTGTGAGACTCCGTGTCAAGTACCATGTTAAAATTGATGTTTATTACAGAATATTTATTTTCATGGGTATGGTGAGCTCGGGGACAGAGCGTGCTCATTACTGGCAATAAAGAACCAGGTGGCTTCTTGTACTGGAGGAATCTCTGATGTATAAAACACATCTCAGAAGACAGTATGTTTTATTACTCTTATTTCCAAGATGTGCATCGTGAATGCATTACCAATGCATTATTTAGCTGTTGCACAGGAGCAGGTACTCTGCACTTAATGATTATTCAACCAAGTAGTAGAAGGGGAAAAGCTCCCAATAGTAAATCTCTAATGACTACTAAAAGTTTGTTTGATGGAAACATGGGTGCTTCAATCTCAGTATAGATCTACCAATCCAGTGCTAGTGGACCTGCAAATACTGTGCTTTACAGCAGGCTCACAGGAGAACCTCCTTCAGCTGGTTGGTGTTGAGGTCAAGGAATACAGAGGGGGGGAAAATGAGTCTTCCATCATTCATTTTAAGCATAGCTATTGTAACTAAAGATCAGATAGCACTGTGTGTCCTGGGAAGTGACCTGTCTTGTACATGTGTGTTCATCCAGAGGCTGGGCTTCCAATGAACTACTGCAGCACAAGTTGTGGGTGTGTGAGTGATAACTGCTATTTATGTCATCATTATTAGCGGAAGGTTAGTGAAGAAATACCAGAAAGTGGTTTTCTATTCCTGTACTCCTTTATATATACTGTCATTACATTTTTTCAATATTACTTTAAGTTGTCCGAGGCTTGAAATCTGCATCAATTTTTTTTTTTTGTATGATTTCAGTAACTTTTAGCTCTATGTCTATTAATTCCAAAGCTTATCTATTGTGGTTCATTCTTCAGGAGAAAAATAGAAGTTATGCTTTTCATTACAGGATATATCTAAAGATTGATTAATTACTGACAAGGGAGTGTGGTGGACACAGACAAAAGCAAGGGTCATTGTTTGTAGCCTGTAACGAATTACTGAGAAGAATCTAAAGGCACTGCTGATAGGTGCCACTTCACTCCAATCCTTCATCATCAATATTTTCCACCAGGATTTTATTCATCCACCCATTTCTTTATGAACATGGTTTTCATTGCTGCTAATAGTCTTCGTCTTCCTTGATATAACTGGGACTTGTGCTTGCTCAGTATTTGAGGCAATCAGGTTATAATTAGTACATATTAGCTGCCAAGGTGAAAGAAATTATTTGTTACCACTTCTCTTAGCTTGTAATCTGATTAAATAAATAACACAATGAGCTGTGTGTTTGCAACAATGGTTGCCAAATGGATTTAGCTTAGTTGCTGCTGCTGAGTTTTAATTAGAGTTTTTAAATCAAAGTCACAAAAAAGTTAACAGGCATAATTATTCACGGGGTGTTATAGGTTATCTGTACATCATTCCACTGAAAGATCAAGTGAGTTTGTAATTCAGGCATAAATGAAGCATTGCTCATTTCCCAGTGACACCATCTCCACACGGTGCTGGTTTTGGCCAAGCTATGAAGCAGACCCACCCTTGGCAGCAGCATCTCCCAGCCTGTCCCAGTGGCTTGGTATCATCTCATCCCTCCAGCCATCCACTCCCTCGCAGTTACCAACATTTCCATCCATTAATTGCAAATGAATGCAGAGGAGGCCCAGAAGTGAGGGTGGCAGGAAGCAGGCAGCACTAATTCTTTAAAGGAAAATCCAGTTCTTCAACAGCAGAGGTGGGATTCAGAACCATGAAGTAGTGCTCATCCTCAGACCTGAAGGAGGGTGTGAGCAAGGGAAGGCAGTGGAGGTAGGTAGGAAAACAGGAAAAAAAAGCTGAAGTTGAAAAAGGGCATTTTCTTGACAATTTGTGTGAATTGATTGCCTGGATATTAGGGTCAGGAAGTCTTGCTTATTTCAGATGCAGAAAAGAAAATTGACATTTTAATTACAGAAATTTGCACGTTGATTCATACTCGGTGTGATTTCTCTTCACAATTAGGGGCGAGTTAGTCTACTCTTTTCCCACAGATATTTTTGGACCGTTCATTATAGCGTTCAGACAGAAATAAGCAGCCTGCTCCTTACAGGCAGCATCGCTCAGCTCCCTCGTACACACAGTGTGCATGCACTGGGGCCCTGCAGGCCCACGAGTCAGCTTTCTGTGCGTTGCCAACGGATTGGCAGCGCTTTGACGCACCTGCTAAATAGTGATGTTCTCTTTTCGTTCTGGAAAGTGAACTGAAATTCATTACATGGCTGGGATTAGTCGAATGATTTAATTAATCGGCACTAAGCCTGGTAGACGGTCAGACTGTGGTGGTGTTCCGCTTCATGATTTCACGGAGAGATTACTGTCAAGTAATATTCTTCCTCAGTGCTTTCAGTTAATTACTCAAGGTTGTGCTCGGTTGCCTTTCTCCCTCTCTGAGGTGGCTGCTGGCCTTAGCGGTGCGCTGCGATGCAGCACGTTCCTGAGTGAGGGTACAGGCACTCTTTGTCATCTTTCACTGTTTTCCATTGCACTGAGGTGTTAAGTGATGCCTCTGACTCTAATCTTGTTTCGTTTGTTCAAGGCAGCTGGAGCAGAGAAGATTTGGTGTCCCTGCTGCATGCAGCTATCACTGTTCGCTGGGAGAACTTGAGATTGGTCAGGAATTGGTAGAGAGGAATTTGGGTGGATTGTACCAGGTTCCTTTCATCTGGAAGTTCTGTGGTTGTTGAAAGTCAGGTGTTATAAATGTAGCTCACCTATTTATCACAAGAAGAAATGACACAGCCTGCTTTTCCAACAGCTATGGTCGATCTTTTCCAAAGGTGACTTTGCATGGAGTTTGGCCTTGGGTGGTTTGAGAGAGCTACAAGAGCAAGTGTAGAGTTTTGTTCCAAGGGAGATATAACTGCATGCACTGGTACAGGTTGGGGATGGCTGCTGGAGAGGAGCTCTGAGGAGAAGGATGTGGATGTCCTGGTGGATGACAGGTTGGCCATGAGCACTGTGCCCTGGTGGCCAAGAAGGACGATGGGATCCTGGGGTGCACTAAGAAGAGCGTGGCCAGCAGGTCGAGGGAGGGGACCCTCCCCCTGTACTCTGCCCTGGTGAAACCTCCCCTGGAGTATTGTGTCCAGTTCTGGGCTCCCCAGTATAAAAAAAAAAAAAGGGATCTCCTGGAAAGAGTCCAGCAGAGGGCTAGAAAGATGATAAAAGTTGTGGGATCTTCTTCACAGTGCAGTGATGGAGCACTGGAGCTGCACAGAGAGGTGGTGGAGTCTCTTTTGGAGGTATCCAAGACCTGGACAACTGGATGCTGAGCTGTGCAGCCTGGGCTGGGAGCTGCTTTGGCAGGGGGTTGGACTCCATGATCTCAGGAGGTCCCTTCCAACCCCCACAATTCTGTAATTCGTGAAACTGGTTTTCATCATTAGTGGGTTTTTCTCTTGTGTTATGGAAACAGCCTTTTGGTAGGAACAGATCTGTGTGTGTACAGTCAGTATGGAACTGAGCACCACTGCATCTTCCATCATCTTTGGGAGCAGCAGCAAGTGCTTACTTCTTTTGTATCTTGTCCTCGTAGTTCATTAAAGCTGAGATGCCTGCAGCTCCTATAGCTTTATGATATTGCTGTTGAACTGCATCCCACTATCTAAGTCTATGGATTGTTTGCCTTGTTTCTTTGTACTCTGAATTGGATGCCTCAAAGAAGAATTCAGAATTCAAAGAATCATATTTGAAACATGATTAACTTGATATATGTGTCCTTAATGCTTCCTTCTAGTGAGGAATGTTGAGGTCAGGCTCTCCTCATTTTAGACCACTCACTTCGTGTTATTATCATTTTAAGTTATAGCTAGTAAGTATCACAGGCATTTTTGCTCGCTTTGTGTCTGCTCCTGATGTTCTGCCTCCGTTCCTCATAGGCTGCAGTGTTGCATTTGGCATCTCATCATTCCTTCTGCAGCGATTTAATGCGTGCTGTGTGCATGCTCTTGAGATAAATAGTAACGTTTGCTGAAAGCCCATTGATATGCCAGTAATTTCCCTCAAGTAGGGAAAGAAAATGAGTGAAGAACAAGATTCTTACGTTGAAGCTTGAAATGTCCATATTTCTATTAGCTTCAGTGATACAAAGATTGGACCTGGAACTTGAAATTAGTTTATTAGTTTCAAATACTCCATGTGGAGAGGAAGGCAGTAAGTAGCTGAGTTGAAGCAAAGAGAGAAGAATGAAAAGCTAATCTGTGGGATTTGTCTTCCTGTTTATCTAGTTCAAATCTTAACTGCTCTATTTGTTTCTTTTTAGCAGATAAAAGTGTTAACTCTTGTCCAGGAGATGAAAATGATGATCTTAGCATCAAGATTAAGAGAAATAAGTAAGTTCTAATGTATACTTACCTGTATGTAATGTTGGGAACCTAAACTCTGGTACTGATCAGTACAAAGTGAACGACCACTATTGTACTCTGCATGGGTAACTACACCAATACATAATGAAACATTCTTGAGGTATCTGCTCTACATCCAACTCCACAATTGTTTCAAATATCTACTTCCCATAAATATCATAGGGTTTTGTATTAATAGTAAGTCTCTTGTTTTGAATTTAAAAAAAAATCCACCATCATGATATGTGTCTATTTTAAAGAGGTGGGATAAAAGCTTTATCTTTCTTGAAGTGATCTTTTTTTTGCTGGGTTTGGGGCTCCCATGGTTTTGTTCAGCCCATTGGTGCTGCAGGTGAATCTGCAGCTGAGCTGCCACCTCGGGGGCATCCGGAGGCAGCTCTGCTGCTGTGCTCTTATTTGACCTTTAGTACCATGTGCATTTCAAATCCCCATGAAAAAACAGGCTGAAAAACCTGTGCTAGATAAGCAAGCTCCTAACCTTGCCAAGTATTAAGAAAATGAGATAAGCAGTTCAAATTAAATGATTCCTTTGGGATATCTCATTGTATGTGATTTTTGGCCAGTAACTGCACGTAGAGTCAGCTGTTTGCATGAACTGGTTTGGACCAGTAAAAATAAAGAAATCTATAAAATAAAGAAGTATAGATATTGTGTTCTGTATCTGGGGGCATTTTGATTAGGAAACACAACCTATTTCTGTGTTTTCAAAGTGGTCATATTCAGGATAATAGTACTCTCTTTTATATTGCCATTCTTATCTTACATTGTGTGGTTCTTTGGACCTCAGTAGGTTTTCTGTGGATTTGTATTATCACAAAAGAAAAGTCAAATCCTTTGAGTTCAGTACTCAAAGTATTTGAGGACTTAGTATGTAATACAGAAGGTATATATTTATACTTAGTGTGTAGTAAATACGTAGTCTCAGTATTCACCAGTGTAAAAGTATTTAAGTATACTTCTATTGAAATCCATGGGTCTTATGATAATGGGCCCCTCTTAAAGCCTACGTGTAGAAGCAGATATTTTTCATGTGCTGTAGTGATTGTTCCTTCTAATGATTGAGAACTTGGAATTCCACATACAGCAAATTCTAAAACTCTAGGAACTAGTTCACAAACACCAGAATAACACGCTTACTCAATGATTTCTGCATCAAAGTAGTCTTTGGTTGGCAGTGTCTCTTTCTCTGGCTCCTTGTGTATGAAGAATACGATGTCACCTTGACTGGATCTCCATGACTTGCTCTCAGAATGCTAACATTGCTTCCTTCTTATTTTCACTGTATTCAAAAGGACATTGTCAAAATTGATAAGACCTGAATACGGACCATCTTTCTGTTGCTAGAGTTTGCTTGCTTATTTTTTATTTGCAGAAATGCATTTTTGTCAGGATATCCCCCTCCAGAAAATTATGTTGTACAGGTCAAGCTGGGCAATGTCAGCCTGACCCAGAGCTGCTCACTGCAGCTGTGCCCAAACTGGCACAGCCCAGGGACCCAGCACCCTGATCCTGCACAGTGTCTGATGTGCAGCATGATCGTCACTTAGTGGGTGTCGAATGCTGGGAACCCTGTCATTACTCCTGTCTTCATTTAACTTTTAGAATAAATCTCTAGCCTAGGAGGACCCAGTTCACATTTGCTGCACTTGGACAATTAGTCCCATGGAAGTCAAGGGCATCAGTTGTGAAATAAACAAGCAGGATTTGGCTTGACAGCACAGCAGTCTCTCTGACTTCGTTGAGATGATCCCAATTCTTCAGAAGTTTGACCTGTCACCAGAGAGCCCCCAAGTGTTTATTCTTCTGTCAGCAAAGCATATATCCCCCAACTGCTACATGATTTCTGCAGCTGTTTTGAATTTTAAATTCTCTCTTATAACACGTAGAGATTCCCTGACATCTTGCTTTGTGCCCTGAAACAGCAGCAGAACACAGAGGTTCATGAATGCAGCTTTAGATAGTGACCTTTTGCTGAAGCAGCACAGCCTCAGTGCCTGTTTAAATGTATGAATATTAGGCTGCAGCCAACAGTCCATGACATATAAAGTACTTGAAGATTTTCATTTCCAAATAGAACCTAGTTATCCTGTTCTGATTTTTCATTAGTGCGAAGGAGACATCCCACAGCAGCTGGTGGGATAGCACCAGAACCCTGTGCCCAAAGTACTCCCATTGCAGATGGAGGTCTGTGCTCCCATGTTGCCTCTTGGCTTCCATGTGCATCTTCATTTTGTTGCTGGACAGCCTGAAAGATGTTTACACATAGGCACGTTAGTCACTTCTTTTTGCAATATTAATGTATATTTTGTTGTTGTTGAATATAACTAACATGAGATGATGTGCTCTCAGGGTTTGTTTGAAAACATGCAGCAATCCCTATTCTGTTTTAATTATGCTCCCTCTCTGGGACTTGTTCCCTTAGTAGACGATAGGGTTGCTCTGACACACAATAAATCATCGGCCGTAGAGAGAGCCCTGTGCTGATGATAAGACGTGATTGCTTCAAAGTTCCATCGTAATTCAGCTGGAGGGGTCATCACACAGCTACGTGGTAGAGCCTTCTGACTCTGTTACTTCTGTCAGTTGTCATTTCTGATGTTCACACTGATGTCTGTCCTCACTTTTGTGTATTTCATTTACATCAGTGAGAACAGAACTGCTGTTCCAGCTCTGCTGCTGCTCGGTGACAGCTGGTGTGGGACCTGGCCCAGAGCTGGCTGCTGGTCAGAGTGGGACCCTTTTGCCATCATGGATTTGCACAAGCCTGGTGCCAGCCCCAGTCTGCATTCACAGGCTCAGGAGCTCGGGTGTGACAAGCTACTGGTGCACTTGCCTCCTCGCGTTGCCTTGAGTTGTAATGAAACTGCTTAAAAATGCCCAAGGCAAATCTTGCTCAGGCAGTGCTCTAATTGTACTCCATACCAAAGGAAAAAGAATAACTTCATAGAAAATGTATCTGCTCTTCACAGGATCAAAGCGGGGCTGAGGGTCTCTCAGCAGGCAGCTCAGGGACTCCCCCAGCCCACCCCACTTTCT
This sequence comes from Odontophorus gujanensis, assembly GCA_013399175.1. Lineage (NCBI taxonomy): Eukaryota > Metazoa > Chordata > Aves > Galliformes > Odontophoridae > Odontophorus > Odontophorus gujanensis. The sequence goes on from VXAB01005340.1 coordinate 254,420, forward strand.
GGCCACCCTCCCAGCCCTGAGCTCTTTCCTTCTTCTGGTGGATTTCTCTGTTTTTGTGTCCTGTCCGTTTTGAGATTTGCAAGATTCCCAAGCTGTGCTTGGAGCACAACTGGATGCATCACTCTGACTTAGAAGTCGCACCTTTCTGTGTGCATTGTTGTGTTGTGACGTAGTCCTCTTGGAGCGTGCCCAGAGCAGGGCCACAAAAATGATGGCAGCAATGGCACATCCCCATATGGGGACAGGCTGAGAGCTGGGGCTGTGCAGCTGGAGGAGGGAAAGCTCCAGGGAGAGCTGAGAGCAGCCTGTCAGTACCTGAGGGGGATCTGTAAGAAAGAGGGGACTGACTGTTGGCAGGTACTGCTGTGAAGGAGAAGGGGAAATGGTTCCAAACTTAAGGAGGGAAGATTTGGACTGGCTATAAGGAAGGAATGTGTTACAATGGGGCAGCGAGGCACTGCTCAGGCTGCACACAGAGGTGGGGGTGGTCCCTGCAGACAGCCCAGGGCAGGGATGGGCTCTGAGCACTGATGAGCTGTGGGTGTCCCTGCTCAGTGCAGGGGGTGGCACCAGGTGGCCTTTGCAGCTCCTTTCCAACTCAAACCGCTTTATGATTCAGCAGTTATTTGCTAAAGAAAACCATATAAAGGAAATTATCCTGTTTATTGTAATCTCTGGCATGAGACAAAAGCAAGTCAGTCTAATACTCAGCATCATTTTCAATTTCCTGAGAAAGACTGAAGAAGAGAAGGGCTCTTGTGATGCTGAGCTGATTGAGCGGTGTGCTGCTTTTCTGCAGTTTCAGCTGGAAGTGGCTCTTTGTGCATCCTAGAAATTGGATTGGGCCTTTCATGGATCGTGTTACAGGAAAACATTTACTGTTGCAATATGAAATTCACTGTCATTCCGCAAAGAAAAACAACTTGATATCTTTGAAATCACTAGTAATATAGCATCATTTTAGGGTAAATGTAAGTGTAATGTGATTATTTATAGAGGGAAGATGGTGTACTAGAACTCGTGTTACATACCGATGTAATCCATTTGCTTGGAAATAAGAAAGTGTTTTCATGTAGAAATTCCAAACCTAAGTATTGAACAATACTGTCTAGTAAATTGCATCATTAACAAATGCAGTCCTGCCTAGGAGGATGCTAAGAATCCAAGCAGCTCGCTTCCAGCAGCCTTGCACGTGCACTGTGATCCAAGGCTCTTGGTTTCCCCAGAAGGTGCCTTCATGATTTATTGTGTCTGCTCTGCTGAAGACATTGAGAAGCAGTAGCATGCACCCACTGCCTGGGGTTGTGCTGCCCCGACCCTGGAGGTTCCCCAGGCCATGGCTGGGCCCCAAGAGCCTGAGCTGTGGGGCACCCAGCCCATGGTAGGGGTGGGTCCTGAGGTTTTGGGGTCCCTGCCCACCCAAGCATGCTGGGATTCCATGATTCTGGGTTCCTATGAGCTTCTCCCTGCAGATGCTGAGGACACCCCACGGCACACAAGGGCCCTCCAAACAATGACCTTTCCCAGAGTGGGGTGAGCGCAGTGTTGATGGTCTCCAGCTCTGATACAGTTATGTAGGCAGTTATCTGGTGGAAAAAAGTTTGGTTCCAGTGACTGCTCCAATGATGTAGAATTACAGCTGAGGAGAGCATCACCCTCACTCTGCTTTGCATTCCTTGATGGCTACAGCTTGCAGTACTCTCCATAGGAGCCCTTCTTTGCTGCAGGGAGCGTGTGGTGCTGCCTGTGTTGCTTTACCCAGGGCTCTGGTGAGCAGGGTGCCCAGGCAGGAAGCGTGCTCCTGGAAATTCCTGGCTGATGGAGTCAGCTGCAGCTGTGGAGAAAGGCCCAGGTTGTACAGGGACTCCTGACATGGCCACAGGTTGGGCAGCAGCAGGGTCAGTGGTGCTGCAGGGCAGGTTTGTACATGAGATGGATTGCCAGGTCGAGAAGAGGGTTAAAGATGCCCTCCCAGGGTTACAATTGCTGAACTGTTTTCTGTCTTGCCTTGTTAAAGAACAGAAGATTGCCAAGATGCTGAGCAGGCGAAGGCAGGCACGGAGGAGAGAGATGGAAAGCCATCAGCAGCAGAGGTCACGCCGCCCCTCGAGGAGCGCATCACTCACTTCCGAGATATGCTTCTGGAGAGAGGGGTAAGGAACACAACCGTGGGCTGGCGTTCCTCCTTAGTGCAGGGAGGGTATTATGTCTGACCAGGGCTGACTGCTGCTTCTACTGGGACCTGCAGCTCAGCACTGTGCTGAGCAATGTGCCCTGGTGGTCCTGCACAACCCCAGGGCTGTGTTATGTGATGGACAAAGGATGGAAGATGTGTTATGTCACCTGGAAGGCAACACAAGGGGCATGGCCAGCCTGGTAGAAATGGGCATTCTGGAGGCTCAGAAGAAGAAACCTGCTTGTGTCTTTGGCCTTCCCTGGCTGTTCTTGAACCTGCTGGGAACACCTGACGGACTCAGAGCCATTTCCCTTGGCCATTTTCCCTTACCATTTTCCCAGTGCCTGAGCAAGGTTATGAGCAGCTAGATGGAGCATAAACTCAATTTACAGATAGAGTCCATCAGCACTGTGAGCTTCATGACCGAAAGAGAAATATGAGTTACAGATCACAGTGACAGAATCCTGTTACCGGTTTTGTAAAGAGCTTCACCCTGACTTTTATTTTCTGCCATAGCACTCATAAACCTGCACTGAACTGGCCCTGTAAAGGTTACCATCAACAATACAGTTGCTTTTAAATACAAAATTGCCAGTGCAAACTTTGGTCTTCCAGTGCCCCTTCATCTTCAAGGAAGCAGGAATGGCTTTAATGAACGTAGCACGCTTCAGCCCTATGCCTGCAAATGGAAATGGGTGTGCAGTGCAGTCGTGTGTGCAGATTTTATACCTTCATCCAACACTCTTCAAATGGGTATCATATAGAAGCTTATGTAACTTCTGTAAAGAGAAAAAAAATGGGAAGCATGTGTTGTCAGGCAGTAAAGCAGTAGAAGATATCATCGTTAGTCAGAGGAGTTCACAGGTTCAGAAGTTCGGCTGTATGTTATCTCCACGCCAGTCCCACTTCTATTCATGCATTTCGTTATTTCTGCTTAAAAACCACAGAAGTGCCATAAATGAATGTGGATTGAAGACTCCTGCTGATAACACTTGAAGTCAGGGGACAATAAGGCAAAATTGAGAGGTATTAGGATTATTTGATCACGAGATTCAAATGTTTCCAGTTTAGAACTCCGCCTTGCCCATCAAAAGAAGAAATTCACTGAATTTGGTGTTCATTTTTGCTATGATTTAACAATATGTACATAATGGGATTCTTTGCTTTTACCCAGAGCCTTTCTGGGTGCCCTGACAAGATGCTGGGTGGGCTCAGCTGGTGTCTCCCAAAGTGCAGTGAGGCCGCTCATCTTCTTTGAGCCTGGCTGCAGGAATGGCTGCCTCCTGCCATTTCCTTGGCATGCTGGTTTTTCTCGAGAAGGAACTTGGCAGCATTACCAAGAGCTTGAACTAGATCAAGTTTTTCAGCATAGTTATGAATCCTCACACGTAAGATGTTTCAGTAAAGGAGTTATTTCTTGTGAAATTAAAAATAAGATCTGGTTTTGGTGCAGCTCTGAGGCAGCAGCACTATTTCCAAGTCTATGTCAAGCTTTCCTGTGTAAAAATGTGATCTCTGATGTGATCCTCGTGGAAGTTCAGTGGTTTCTGCGAAGTCCAGAGGGCAAATTGCAGCCTCTGCAGACAGCCATGGGCTCCAGGCATCCCAGTCCCATCACCTTACTGGGATCCATCCTCTTCCTATTTCTGGGAATTTGCTGGGATGTCTATCAAGCAGAGCTTTAAAAGGATATGAATTCAAAACATCACTGTCACCCAGATTTGGCTTCTTAATATCAGTAAGTGTGAAAGTGAGGGGCTTTAACCTTCACCATCCTGCATCAAAGTAGTTCTCAACCTCAGCATGTTGCACAGAACAACAGATTGAATTGTTCTGTTGTGCAGCTTGTTTTTCTGATCATTTTTCTGGGAGACCCCAGACTGCCTCAACAAACCCCTTTCCGTGCAGGTCAGTGTGGGGCTGGCAGGCAGGGCTGTGCCTGTTGGAGGTGTGTGTCTGCTGTGGACATCCATCCTGCTGGGTCAGGGTCTCTCTCGGGCTGGAAAGTCCTTGCTGATGAAGATAAATGCACCTGCTGGAAATAGCAAGCACTTCACTTTTCTCTTCTTATCAGTCTTTTCATCAAAGTCAAACCCTGAATGTGCTATCATCGCCAGGCTTCCAGAGAAAAGAAAAAATAAAATCAGCTATTCAGATAGATGTCCTTTCACTCCTAAACATACTTCTCCAACTCGGCACATTGCATTTTCATGAGATTTTTCACTGCACTCTGGACTCAGATTAAAAGCAGGAGCTCCGAACTGGGAAACAAAGGGAAGCTCAGCTCAGCAATCTCGTTCCCACTCCTTCTGGGTTGGTACTGGGCCGCAGAGGTCGTTCTGCATTCTGGGAAGAGCTGCAATCCCCTGCCCCACGATGTGCTCCTGGTTGAGGGAAGAAGACAGTGCAACACTGGGGGGAGATGGGTCAGAACGTGGACATGCTCCAAAATGAATTCTGTGTGATGTGTGTACCTAGAAATACATTACAAACCTCTGCAACCAGCAGTTATTTCAGGTGTGTGCCTGCAGTGTGTGAAAGCCAATAATTACTGAAGGAACAACCACAAAAGGAACATTCAAATGGTACATCTGCCTGAGTTTAACTATGCTGAGTTTGAACTGGCCTTTGTACTGGGAGCAGAGCTGGTGTTCAGGAACAACATTCCTGGAAAGGAATTGCTCCCTCTGACCTCTCTAAAGTGACAGAAAATGCTGCAACTGTGGGCACAGAGGCTGTGCCACATGAAAATAGCATTTGGAACAGGCTTCACCAGACTTGCAGAGCATGGGTAGGGTCTGGCTTCAGCCTATGTTAACCTCCTGGCTTAGGGAAGAACATCTGTGCCACTGGTGATTTTTCGGCTCATGATACCTACGTAATGTCCTCATCCTAATGAAAATGAAACATGGGATGCACATTCCTACGCTCCTGTATTTGCCCTGCAGATACATCCTGCAGTGATGCACAATGTGAACAAATCTTCCTGGCTAAGTTCTGTAGCTTCCTCTCTCTGACCCGAGCCACTTGTTCCCATGGCAGCTCCCCTCCTGCTTCCCATGGACCTGCCCTGAGCAGTGGCAGGCCCCACACCCCAGCAACCAGCCCCAGCCCCAACCCCAGCCCAGCTCCCACCCCAGTGCTGACTGCTCCATTTCAACCTACTTGGAATCATGAAAGCCTTCGTGTCTGATTGTTAATTAGTCTACTTTAATTATACTCCACATAATTTTTTTTTCTCATCAATCTACTCTTCCTTGCAATTAGGTGGAGTGATTGGAATATCTTGTCTTGTGATGGAGTTTTCTGTAACTGATTAACTGTGATTTGGTCTGAGATACCAGAATCAGGCTGGGGATCTCTGCCTCACACATTTTATGGAACTGCACTCCATAAAACTCCCAATGATGAGGAAGGACAGGACCCTCCTCAGTATGCGGTGGTCCTTACAGCTCACCAACTTGAAGAGCTTCCTGAGAATGTGGAAGAACCTTTGTGAGTGTGGCACTGTCGTATTGCATTGCAGAAAATGTATAAAAGATGCATGAAGCGTGGGTGCACATCCAGGGTCCCACTGCAGAGGGCTGAATTCAGTAGGAAGAGGTGGAAGCCTCAGAATGGAGGTGTTGAAGCCTACCCCCTTGGATGGAAGTGTTAAATTTAATATGGCAATGTGATGTTTTGATGTATATCACTGTTCTACAGTGCGTGTGTGCATTGACAGCTTCATTTGGGTTAGTAGTTAAATTTTGCAGGAGAGGGGAGTTAAAGCTGAGATACCTACTTAAATGGAAATTGATGCTTCTGTCTTAAAAAGAGGGTAATGAAATGGGCATTTCCCTTTCTGTTGCAGATTCTTTCTGTCCAAAAATGTGGAATTAGTGTCTCCCAGATACTCACTGAGATGTCCTAGGGCAAATCAATACTAATGGCATGGGCGCAACCAGATCATTGCCAGAAACAGATTAAAATGCAACTTCCAACTGCTCTGAGGCATCTTGAGAGGGTTCATTAACGTTCTGAACTACTCTTTTGCCTCACCTTGGAACATTTCCTTGTTTTCAATCCCTATTAAAATTCTTTACTGCATCTGTGTTTGTATATTTCACAGGTTTCAGCATTTTCAACGTGGGAAAAAGAGCTACACAAAATAGTGTTTGACCCACGATACCTTCTACTGAATTCAGAGGAACGTAAGCAGGTGAGCATTACAGCAGTATAGCTTCTGATTGGTGGCAAGCATTAACAGTAACAAGCAAGTAATTGTCTTGATAGGATAAAAGGAGTGGCATCTCTTTTAGAAATTTCCTCATAGAATTCTTCAGTGAGGCTTTTGGCGTAGGCTGTGCTCCATCTTTGAAAAGCAAATGGCAACGAGTCAGTCAGCCCATAGAGAAGAGTCTCAGCCTCTTTGGTTATAGGAACACGTCCCACTGGTGTCTGGGGAGCTCAGCTCCAGGAAGGCTAATGGCCGTAAGGTAATGTTTCCTCTCTGATTCGTGCTGCATATTGTGGGGAGGGTACTTTCTTTTTATCACTTAGGAAATTTTTCTAAGAGTTTGGCACTACTTGTTGCTATGTTTCACAATAGCTAAGTGGATGGGGCACGTTGGCTGTGCTTGTATTTATTCGAATGGGCAAGCCACAGAGGGAAAGCAGACTTTTTTCTGCCGTTTATTTGGGCATTAGTTGTCACAAAGGATCTAAAAGGACTCCAGGGCTATAGAATAGCCTAAAAAATTTAGGAGAGATGCAGGGATGTGGCGGGGACAGGCACCTCTTTTATTCTGTGGCTGTTTATCTTCCTTACTATTTCTTTGACATCCCGGAAAGTAAAGTATTTTGAATATGGAATTGTCCATTTTTGAAATAAACATGATGAATAATGTACTTCTTATGACTTTTCCATTGTACTGGGGCCTGTATTGTCTTGTGGTTTCTCCTGAGAGTCTGCTGCAGTTATTTGCTGAGGGCCCAGGCGCATACATCTTCATTTACTGCCTTTCCAATATTTTCTTTCCTAAGAAAAAAAGAGAAATAAAATAATAATGAAATACAGGAATGAAAACATGAGCAAAACTGCTAGAGTGGAAAATACTGCTGAAGAAGAGGCTAAGCAAAGAGCCTTCATTTTATCTCAGAGATTCAGTACGGACAAAACCTAGGCCTCCATCAATTGATCAAGATACATTCTTCTTTTATTTTATCAGCCACGGAGATGATGTAATAAAAAGGCATCATGAATACGTGTAATGTAATGTGGAACTTTGCTTGAAGCACCGTGGACAGGGCCTCATCTGCACGGTGCAGTCAGTGCTGGCAGTTGGGCTGGGAACTGCAGCTGGAGGATGCTGGAGCTGGCTGAGAGCAAGCCAGGCTGCCAGCTGCAGAGGAGGAGGACAAGCATCGGGTGTGCTTTGACGAGCTGGGGCCTGGGAGAATTGAGCTCGGGAGGATGTGCCATGTATTTAATCTATTTTCACTACTACTTGAAGTTAAGAGTTCTAGACGTTCTCTGTGAGTGCTTCCCTTTAATTAGAGCTCGTTTTCCTCTGGGAAGTGGTTGAAGAAGAAAGGTAGGCTTGGGCAAGGCTAGACGCCTGATTTAATGAAATACTTACTGAAGTACAACCTAAATCAGTAGAAGACATCATTTAGATACATGGAAACGTTTATAGTGCAGATGCTGCCTGTGGCCCACATAGCAAGTGTCTTGAGTACTTTGTAAGTTACAGCAATGAATTGATACTGGAGATGCTTAGGGATGGAAGGTGGCTCACAGAATAATGAGGAGTGCGATGAGTGTTTGCGGAAGCACGGCTGGCCCAGCACACCCCTCTGCTCTCCACGGCCAGCAGGGCAGGGTCAGCAAGCTGCCAGGGCAGTGCAGGGCTCGGGGGGTCCCCCTACCATGGGCTGCAGTGTCCTTGTACAGCCTGAGGAACACAGTGATCTGCTATTGAGTATTTACAGATTGATCCCCTTGCTGACCTATACTATCCAAAGGTTTACGAGCAACTGAAGGATGCCACTGTGTTTAAGTTATGGGAGGGCAAAGAGACAATTGTATGAGATAATGAGCTAGCACTTAGCTTTGATTTATTACCACTGTATTATCTTCATTGATAACAGAAAGGCAAGCAGTAACAGTTCTCATGTTTTGTTTGTTTTCCTGCTTTCTTTTATATTCAACTAATGCAGTTGTGTACGATATAATATATTTAGATTTCCTGTGTTGTCACAGTACTTTTTGCATGGCCATTATTGATGTTTACTTTTCCAGCGCTGTTTCTTCCCCTTTCCACATACTGTACCAAATACGTTCTGCAGTTCGATTGCCTACGCTGTCATAAAATGTAGATTTGCACCTGTGCTGATGAGAAAGCAGCCATGGTAGTAACCACAGTAATCATCTGTGATGTGTATGATCTGTGGTGGAAGGAGAAGGATGGTGACTACAGAAAGCCAACAGCATTCTGCAGAGCAGCTCAGTGTGCAATGCTCTGTAGAGGACGAAGCCAGCAGGGTCAGAGTTTTGGTACTTAATGATGTCACTGAAGGAGGTGGCAGAGACTGTAGACATAGAGCCTTTTCAGGATGCCCACAATGCCACTGCTGAGCATCCTGATGCATGCTGAGCTGCTAGATGCAGTGGGCAGAAGGTTCTTAGCACTTCCAATAGCATTAAAACTTTTGGGTCTGTACAGGGAGTCACATGTAAACCCATGGTTTTTGGCAGCTGAACTGAAAGGTCTTCAGCTTTTTGGGGGTAACCTATAGAATACTGATGCTTAGCATGATAGACATTGTCAGGAATTAGAGCGAGCTGGGAAAGGCATGAGGTCCAAACTGAATATGTGCAAAGTATAGGTACAGCGTAGAAACAAAACATAGTGCTGCAGGAATGAAAATGGGAGCGTAACGCTGAAGTAAGGAAGTCTTGATCTGTGTTATACTGAATGTTTGAGTGAAGGCATTATCTGTGCAAACGAGGCCTTTTTCCAGCTGTATGTTTCCTGACCACACGTGCTCAGCACTCCACAAAGCAGATTCAGCTGTGTTTGAGTCAGGAGGTATTGGGGGCAGATAGGAGCCATGGTTCTTGAGATGGACAGTCCTTCAATGAAGCATAAATGCCATAAAACCTTTATTAGTAAATACTATATTGTTTTTCCTTATTTTGAAAGATATTCGAACAGTTTGTCAAGACCAGGATAAGAGAAGAGTACAAAGAAAAGAAGAACAAGTTGTTGTTAGCCAAAGAAGAATTTAAGAAGCTCCTTGAAGAATCCAAGCTGTCACCGAGGTATGGCATCACCTTATGAAGATTTGTTAAGATAAAGTTTCTCATTTAGTCTGTGCTTATCAGTCCTGGGAGGCTCTAGAACAGAATGCACTCTTTATGGCAAGGTTTTACATCTACTGTTACAATGCTGTGCTGGCATATCTTTGCTAACCTTTTGTAGTGCTTAGTTGTTTCACTGGGAATATTACTGGGAATGAGAATGTAGTGTCTCTCTCTTTCCGTTCCTTTTTTTTTCTCTCTCTCTCTCACTTTGAATGTGTAATATTTTGCATAACACGCAAACTTTATATGCGTGTATATGGTAGAATTATGTAGCACAGATGTCTGTCATTTACATAAAATCAGTACCTGAATGTATTTTGATTGGGTATGTTATCAACACCAGTGGTTAGGGTTAGGGTTGGGGTTGAGGTTAGAACTGAGGGCAGCAAAGTCATGCTGCCCTCTGGGAGGGACATTGTCCCACGGAATGCTTCTGTTCAGCACCTGTGAGACCCTGATGGCAGAGGAGCTCACCTTGGCAGTAACCCCTGGTTTGATTTGGCTGTGCAGTAAAGACATGCAGACAGGTCTGTTCCCATGTGGCTGCTGCAAGTCTGCACAGTGCTTAAAGCCAACAAGAAATACTGCAGCATTCATACGACCCATCCATCATTTGTCACAGCGCTGTGAATGCAACCCAAACCAAAATTATGCTAGAAACCATTGCTAGAACAACACACCTGAGAGATTTTAAAGCCCAGGGGTTGAAGTGTAAGCAGGGGACTGGTGGGGTTCCCAGGAGCACTTGTGCTTTTGGTACAGGGTCTGTGCTCAGCACCTGGGCCTGGCTGTGGGATCCCGCTGCTTTCAGCCACCTCGTGGCCTTGCCTCTCCTACAGGGCCTGTCTGCAAGGCTGCAGCTGTCAAATCTCTGTCTTTTCTGCAGAACGACATTCGAAGAGTTTGCAGAGAAATATGGCAGGGATCAGCGGTTCCGCCTCGTTCAGAAGAAGAAGGACCAAGAGCATTTTTTCAACCAGTTCATACTTATCCTTAAAAAGAGGGACAAAGAGAACAGGATAAGGCTACGGAAAATGAGATAAAACTTCTTGGCGCTGGCAGTAAGTGCAGAAGCTGAAGCTGGGACTGCAGGAAGGACTCCAGATGAAGGTTAAAGCAAAGGTGAAACTTGCAGCAGCTGAAGAGTGAAGTGCATATCCCTGAGAAAAACTTTCTCTGAATGGCGTTGGTCGAACACACGGAGCATTTGTGAAGGTTGTTCTGCAGGAATCTGAAAGATATTTGTTCCCAAGGAATTAATGTTTCATATTGAAGCTCTTTTTTTGTACAACACCCAGAGTTTGATGCATTTCTAATTGCCGTGATATGTCAATCCCTTAATTGTTTTAATTATGCAAATTACTTGTAATACACACAAATTATGAATCCGGTGCAGATTTGTAATTAAGCAGAAACAGATGCCATCCATAACAATCTCAAGATATTTTGATCATTTAGGGGAATTATCTATCGCAATCTTTCGGCAACTTTACGCATCGGCACAAATTGTTCGGAGGTGCAGCGGGATGCAGGGATTCATTGCCACGCTCACGTGTCCGTGTCCAGTTCTCTGAGTGGTACTATTAAATATTAACTGTTTATCTTAGTGAAGAGTGTGAAAACCCTGGCCAGTGTTCCATAGGAAACTCTCCGTTGCAGAAGTAGCTTTCTCATTCCCACGGGCGGTGCTTTCAGGCCGACGCTGCTCTGTCACAGTTCCATGACGAGGTTCTTTTGTAAAGCCATCGCCGTAGGAGTTATGTTCCGGTATGTGAAAAGTCTGCATGAGATTTTTCTCATCATCTTTGTATAAATAAATATTTTACTTTTTTAATTAATAAATATTTTAAGCCGATTTTTAGGGGGTTTTTGTTGTTTTCCTTTACGTTTCTGTACTTTTGGAAATGCTGGATAAGACAGCGTGGGTCTCACGGTTCTGACTTGAGGGGTAGAACATGGATTGCTCCTGGGGCTCCTGGTTTGCATGCACACTTCCACTGGTACTCAATTTCACTCATGGAGCACAAGCGTGTGATGTTGAGGTGGCATTGGGTGGCTGGGCTGAAGCAGCACAGCTCCACGCCGTGCCCACACACCCCTCACTTCTCCCTGTCCTTAGAACCATTTGCTCAGTTGACCTCATTTTTATGTTATTACTCATTAGATTTCTGGATTTCTCTTTCACAGGAGCGATTTTGCGAGTTGAGGAAAGACTTCTTCATTGATAATTGCAAAAGGAGAGCAGTGGGGGACAGCAGGGAGGAGGAGGTTACAGCATCAGCCTGAGCTCAGTGACGCCTACAAGGGGCTGTCATTGTTCTGCATGGTTGCACTGGGGGGGGGGGGGGGACATGGTAAGGTGATGTGTGCTGAAGCTGAACAGCTCCACAGAAATCAGAGTGGACCTATGTGTCCATCAAGAAGCTGCCTCCTGGCTGCCCCAGGCTCACGTCTGCCTGCAGCCTCTGCTCTGTGCCCAGGTGGGTCCAGTTGCTGTGGGTGGTGAGACAGAAGGGACGCAGTCAGTGGCAGAGACCAAACCTGTGGCAGCAGCAAGGGGCTGGGCTAAAAGCATGTTTGCAAATGCATCAGCAGAAACAGTCTCAGCTGCTTGCAGAAGGAAAGCACTAGTGTTGGCAGAACTGTTAGCAGGTTGGATTTCTTGGACCGGAAAAGCCTTTATAAAAATGGAAAGATTCTGGTGCTACTGCTTGTGTTTGGAACTGCTATAATTCAAAAAGCAGATCCAGGTTTGCTGTGTTGAAAGAGTCCCAGAAGATAAACTTGAACAGTTTGGGTGGGGAAAACAAAGAACAAATTGTTTCTCCACCTCATTAGCCCATTCCTCCCCTTCTGCAGCAGCCTCAGCCATAACCACCAGGCAGTTCTGGGTCTGTGCTGCAGCTCTGGGGGCTCAGAGCCTGGGCATTGCATGCCTGTTTCCCAGTGAAAGCCCTGCTGTGACACTGTGGCATCTGAGCCCATGTGGGTGTGGAAAGCTATGGCTTTCTTTTTTCTTCTTCTTTTTGCTGGAGCTTGTCCAAAGAAGGGCTTGGGGAATGTGTCCTATGAGAAGTGATTGGAAGAACTGGGGCTGTTTGGTCTGGGGAAGAGGAGACTGAGGGGAGACCTCGTTGCTGTCTTCAAATACCTGAAAGTTGATTGCAGTGAGAGTGGGGTTGGTCTCTTCTCACTGATGATAGTGACAGGACGAGGGGAAATGGTTTCAAGTTGCACCGGGGAGGCTTAGATTGGATGTAAGGAAAAACTTTACAGAAAGGGCTGTTAAGCACAGGAATAGGCTCTCCAGGGAGGTGGAGGAGTCACTATCCCTGAATGTGTTTAAAAACCACCTGGATGTGGTGCTCAGGGACATGGTTTAGTGGTAGGTTGTTAGAGTTAGGGCAGGATGGTTTGGTTGCAGTTGGACTTTGATGATCTTGAAGGTCTTTTCCAACCTGAGCAATTCTATGATGTTATGAAATGCACGGCCAAGGGCTGCAGCTGCCTGTGTGCCAGCTTCATTCTGCCAACACACTGTAGTCACTGTACTCAAATATGTATTCTTTACCCTTAGCAGGGCTTTATTTGGCTGAAAACAAGACAGGAAGAAACAGAATAATAGCGTTGTGTTTTTTTTACTAATTCTTATCTTTCCACCGGAGTGGGCGATGTGGAAGTAAATTAAGGAGTGATGCTGACAGGTTTTTTTTTGGGGGGGAAGGGGTGGGGAAGGGGTGGTTTGCTTTTGTTCTTTCTGCTTTCTGACTTCCCATGTCTGGGTGGAAACTGAGCGGCTCGGTGCTGGTAGAAGTCATTTTGTTTTCCTTCCCTAAGTGGTCTGTAGCTTATTTATTTATTTTTTAACATAGTTCTTCCTATTGTGACACCTTCACTCGGGCTCACTTTGGTGAATATTGCTTTCCTCCTGTTCCTCTGGGACCACGTTTCTGTATTGCTGTGATCGCTGTACGGAGAGCTAATCTCTAACGTTAGCGAAGAGAAGTCAAAGAAATGAAAACAAATGATGGCACTGTCCCCCAGAGACGGCGGATTTACTTCTCTGAGTTCAGAGTGAGATGCTCTGGGTTTGCCTCTGCGAGCAATTTAGCTTGATTTATCCCTCCAACCACCAATGAAATACCTCTATATTGTATTTCTCCAGCAGTGGCTGTGGCACCCGGAGTTGTTTCCTCTCCATGTGCTTTTCATAATGAATGCATTTCTGGCAGGTTGGCTTGTCTGAGTGGTTGTGTAGCCAGACAGTTTGTCATGGTTCCCTTCCACTTACTTGTCTTCAGGTTGTTGTATTTAATAACATCTTCGCTTTGGGGAGGAAAGCAGAGCAGCTGCTAGAAACATGGCAGAAACAGTTCTTTCTCATCAGCAGGGCTGAGTTACTCACTTTTCCCTGTTTCTTTGTCAGCATGTCCGAAACAGACTTAGAGCATTGAACTGTGAGCACTCGGTCAAACGTATGCGATGTGTAGAGCAGTGTGTTTAATTTTTGTTAAAAATCTAATAGACCAGATAACAGATCATTTTAAATTAGGGCATTGATAAAAATGTCTTCTGCCATCAGCAGAATCAGGCTCTTCCCCTTGGGTAAGAGCCTGATTAAGAATAATCAGGCTCTTAAATTACTGGGAAATAGCACAGAAAGCATTGCCCTGATCCCTGAGCTCCCTCCAGGAGAGCAGCCTGTTCCCTTGCAGCCTGCTTGCTGTGGGATGCCCAGGCCTCAGCCTTTCCACGTTGCCTATATATTAATCTGCATGATATTTGTGGTCCGTGTGCTGACAGGTGAGCTGTGGGAGCTGCCTGTGCCCCTGCCTGCCATAGCTCACCCAGGGCTTCTCCCAGCCTCTCGTCCTGGCCACTCTTACAGTCATCTCAGTGCTTTTCTTTGCACCTTCTACAATGTCTGTTCATGGATTTTATTTCTTTCCTATGATCACAGCCACAGTTAGTGGTTAGATGTAGAGTCCAGGTATATGGTAAACCTGAGCCTTTCATGTTGCTGCTCATCCTCGCCTTTGTCGTGGCACAAATTGGTTTCCAGGTGCTCCCCTTTGTCCCAACCCCCCTCCCTGCAGGTTACAGCCTCTGCCTGCTGGGTCCCCCAGGCTGAGTGCCACCAGCATTGCCTTGAAGCCCTGCGGGTTGTGGCTGAGTCACCTTGCCACACCGCTGGGTTTGGGTTGCACTAGGTGAAGCCAAACATCTTTTTTTTCCTGTTTTCCTCCTTTTCCTACTTTGAAGAGAAAATCTGTTTGCTGGCATCACAAGAAAGTGATGTTCCTGCTCGGAACGAGCGCTGCATGAGAAACAAGGATGTGTTTAGCTTAAAAGAGCATTCCTAATGAAGCCCTTCCACATCTGAAGAGGCGGTGGTCGTGTGCGCAGCAGGCTGAGCTGTGTTTGTTAGTGTGGGAAATAGCGTTCCCTTAATCTGTGGCATTTTATTCTTTTTGGAAGAAAAACATTGCCTTAATGCAAACAATGCAGTCAACTGGAGCTTGATCCTCCCAACCCTCATAGATCCCCTTACAAATTGTGAGTGGCTTCTGTGTAAAACCGAAACCATAGTGTTTCCTCCATCAGGCTGGCTTGCAGCATTGCAAAACGTGGGAAATGTTTCCCTTTGCTTTGCAGGATGAGTGCAGTGTGCAGGGAAATGGCACAACGGTGAAAACACCAAAGTGAGAAGGAGGAGGCACCTCTGGCTGTGTGTGCTGCTGCTTCTTTCCGCTCTGCTGCTGCCTTATAATCCTACAGGAGATTAGGGAAATGTAACTCATTCACAAGGTTTTGTAAGTGGCCTAAGGTGAAATGGAGGCCTTAATTAAAAGGTGTTATTTACAGATCACTGGAGGGTTCTCTCGTCTGCTCCGTTTCCTCATTTAATGCCTTCCAGTTTGAGTCACTGTCCTGCTCTGCCCTGGGAAGCAGCACAGCTCCCTGGCAATCAACACCTGCAGCACTGCTCTCTGGAGAACAGATTGTTCTGATGCCCAACCTGACCCTCCCCAGTGCAGTGTGAGGCCATCCCTCATCCTATTGCTGCTACCTGGGGCAGAGGCCGGCCCCCGTTCACCACAGCCTCCTGTCAGGGAGCTGTGGGGTGCGGTGTGGTCTCCCCTGAGCTCCCTCTTCTGTGCCATCCCGGACGGAGGCTCTGCTATGTTTAATGTATGTATTTGGAAACAGCCATCTGATTTCCAACAAAATGAAGGAGTAGGAAGAGCCTACTGAAACCTGTGGTTGCTGATACCCTTGGTGCCCTATGGCAGCAGTGGCACGAGAAGTATGAGCTTTGCACATGGCTTTTATTCCTATTTCCATAAGCAAACATTGAATCCAACTGCTTTGCTAGATATATGCACCTTCCAAAATAGTCTTAGCTGCTACTGCAAGTAATGGTGAATACCAAACCCGTGTGCTGGGTTGATAGGTGGGGTGTGATGCCTATTTTATAGCAAATAAGTAAATGATGTATGCAACTGTATGTAAAAGTGGTGATACTGCTCCGAAGTGATGATGCCCTGCAGCCCTCTGCCTCCTCTCCCGTTCCTACACCCAGTTAGCTGCTCAGCCCTGTGTTTCAGCCGGTTTTGCTTCACTTGGCGTTTTTTCAGTGTCAGTGTGTACGGTCCCACTCATTGAACTGTGATCATTTTGACCTGGGGGAATACGAAAAGAAAAAAAGGAAGAAGTGCGTGCTTAGTTCTGAAGCTGCTGCCGCCCACCACCCCGTGTCCACGGTGTCGCTCCCGTCGGTGACCTTCCCCCGTGCCGTCCCTGGTGCCGCAGCATCCCGTGGTTTTTGTGCACCGTGGGGCTGATGGAGTCCCGAGAGCTTCACAGCTGGGCTGGGGGAGGGGATGGGACATCACAGGTTTCCGTCTGTCCGGAGCCAGTAAGCATCCCGCTGTACGTCTCCGCGCGCACGGTCGGCGTTCCCAGCAGCTCCTCTTTCTGCTTTATCTCCTGGTTTAAAGGAGAAGCATTCAGTGAGCAAACGGGGGCTTTCGAAGGATGCTTAAGCAGAGCTGGGGAATTAACAAGCCCATTTAACGAGCGACATCTTTCTACGCTCCCCACTTGAGCTGCTTTTTGTCCTTTGAAAGCAGGCGCGCTCCAGCCGGACCCGCTCCCGGCTCGGGGAGCGCTGCCCCTCGGTTTGCACAGAGCCGTGCACATCGCTGCTGCGTGGGCCGGGGGGACCGGGTCCTCACTGCACCCCTTCATGTCACTGTGCGTGGCCCGGAATGCTGGTGGTGCTTCCAGCTGCGTGCTGGGGAGAGCAGCGGAGCTCAGGGGCTGTTGGGGGAGGACTCGCCACGCTGCGGTCGTTGCAGGTGGTGCCACTGCTCCACTTCAGCAAAGCGAAACCTGCGTTAACAGCTCCTCCCTGCAGGTCCGTTCCCTCCCCACTGCCTTTCTTTCGGCCTTAATTTTCCCAGCTTGGTGCTTACGTTGCTCAGCGTTGTGTCCAAGTGCACTGCTGCTTGCCCTCCTTATCCTTTGGATGAACATCTCAGTGTTCCTCCCAGTGTGCTTTTCTTGTTCTGTTTTCATTTGCCTACTTGGTGCCACTGATGCCTTGCTGGAGGTGAGGGCACAGGCACCACTGCATCCCTGGAGCAAGAACCAAGATTTCAGGGCAATTTGTTGCATTTAGACCTAGTGTAAGGTCGCTGCTTGAAGGGAGAAAAGTGCAGTGCACTGGTGCTGCTGTTGGTCAGGGTTATTGCTTCCCAAATGGCTTTTCCTGCAGATCCAAACCTCCTTATTAATCTCTTACCGAGTCTAATGAGGGAAGAAAACATGGGATGACAGAACATCCCGAATTGGAAGGGACCCATAAGGACCACTGAGCCCAACTGCTCCACGCAGGGCAGCACTGCCTGGCTGCTCCCTTCCTGGGTGCACAGTTCCAAACCAGCTCCTGCTCTGCAGGTTGGGTGCAGGTGGGGCTGGGTAATAGGAACCCAGTGCCGGTGCATTCTGGTTGCTGTGCTGAAAGGAAAATACAAGCACAGCACAGAGTGCTCTGCATGGAGTGAGGTGCAGTGCTGGCACCCCCAGGTGATGCTGTGCTGGAGGCGGCGCTGCTTTGGGCTGCTCTGATTATGAAGCAGCACAAGAACTTCTGCCAAACCTACAGGAGCAGAGAAAATCTGGTGGCTATAATAAACCCGTGTGCATCTCCTATCACTTGTCGATGCTGAACACATAAGTTATGAAAAATGTTTTGCTGTTCTGCTTGTGGCCATACAGAGAGCTGATACAGTGGCTGTTCCTACGTGTCTTACAGAATCAATATCGTGCTGGACAACTTATGCTCAGGTATTTGTATTTCTGAGCTGATGATATTGCAAGAAAATAAGCAAAGGCAAGTGGCAAGTTGATGGGGGAGGGGGGGGGTGGAGCAAGAGGGGTGGGCCCAGGGAGAGCAGTGACACTGGAGAGAGCCGCAGTGGAGTTCATTTCTTTGTAATGGGGGGAGATGGGCTCTGAGAAGTGCAGTGCTCCTCGAGGAGATGCCTAAATGCGCCTTGAAGGGATTAGCTTCTCCACACCAAATCTGCTTACGCTGAACCGAAAATAGCGCCATGACAATGCTCTGTGTCTGGGTTTTATTCCTGCTGCCACGGAGGTGGGGGTGCAATGACACCGCCTGCAACCATCGGCAGAGAAAAAAGGAAGAAAAAAGAAAACGCAAAGAGGCAGAACAGAGGGGTTGGGATGAGAGAAGAATTTGGGAAAGGATTTAATAAAGAGGCTTTAAGGAGGCACTTCTGCACAAAGCGTCTGCCTGTGCTTGCCATATATGTGGCAGCACCCTGCTTTGAGGGCAGCAAATGCCATAAGGGGAGGGCAGCACCGTGTTCCTAAGGCATTTGCTGTTGCCTTAAGGGGCTGAGCCCCCCCCCAATCCCACTGGGACAGGGTGTTTGTTCCCTATGATTGCCCTTCATGAGGGAGCTGGGTGGTAGCAGTGGGATGCCATGCAGGGAGGCAAGGGGAGCTGCAGCACTGTGTCCCGCAGGATACATGCTGCCAGGACCACAAAAGGCACTGGGTGCACAGGAGAAATTGCAGATGCTGGAATGAGAATAAATCTTTCCAATCGGTCAATTTATCAGTGGATTCGCAGTTCCTAATTCAAAGCAACCGAAGTAATTATTGAAAGAATGTCATTAATTGGAGTAAAGCTCTTTATTGAATATGCTACTGAGTCATTCTTGCAGACACTTGGGGGTTTATATTGCGTTGGCCTTGGAATGAGGCAAATTGCTGCTGTTACAGAGCAGGGTTGCTGGAAGGAGCAAGGAGCACAGCTGCTGGTGGTCCTGCCCTGTCCCAGCCTGCAGCCTGCCCCTGCCATGTGCAACTGAGAGTGGGCTGCATATCTTATCTATTATTATATGCATATATACTACTTCTCTGCAAGAGTTTAGCATTCTTCTGTTAGCGCTCATTGGAGGGACCCTTAAGATACCCTGAAGTGTGGAGAGGTGAAATGAAAAGGAGAGGTGATATGCCCAGGGGAGATCACAGCACCACAACCACGTGCCCGTGCTCCCAGCTCCCAAACAGCCAGAGCTGGCAGTGCAGGCTCTGCACCCTGCTTTGCTCCTGAGCCCCTGAGGGACTGCTCTCTCCATTTCTGTGCTGTGTGGATAAATGAAATGAGAAGGTGAAACTCCCTGTTCTCTTATTCCAGCTTTATCTGCTGAGGGCTTTGTGCTCTCTTATTGAGTCTGAGTTTATCCTTTAATGACCAGCCCTGACTGGCTCTCATCCCATTTGCTTCAGCTGATGGAAAGTGCAGGTTCATTCTCATGTCCATTTGATCACCACTTGGCCAAATGTGAGCCAACAGGGTGCCCCAGGTGGCCAAGGAGGCCAGCAGCATCCTGGTTTGTACCAGCAATAGGGCGACCAGCAGGAGCAGGGAGGTGCTCCTGTCCTGGCACTGCTGGGGCCTCTCTCTGTAAAAAAGATGCTGGGGTGATGTCCAGCGAAGGGCAGCAGAGCTGTGTGGGGTCTGGAGCACAGACCTATGGCACGCAGCTGGGGGAGCTGGGATGGGTCAGTCTGGAGAAAAGGGGGCTGAGGGGAGGTCTTATGGCTCTCTCCAACTCCTGGCAGGAGCTTGTTGTGGAGTTGGGTTCAGCTTCTGCCCCAGGTAGCAGCAATATGGTGAAAGGGGATGGCCTCATGTTGTGCCAGAAGATGGTCAGGTTGGGTATCAGAACACTGACTCCTTCAGAGAGCGGTCAGGTGCTGGCACAGCTGCACAGGACAGTGTTAAGACCCACGGAGATGTGGGCAGTGGGCACGGTGGTGTGGCTGGGGCTGGGTGGGCTCTGTGTACATTGGGGCCGTGGCACAGGACTTGGAGCCCCCAGGCAGAGAGAGCAGATGGGATCTGCCTGTTGGCAGAGCTGGAGATGTGGCATTGAAGGCAAGGAGCAATGGGAAACAAGGTATAAAGGTGCCTGTCTGGTAATGCTGCATTAGTCCTAAGTTTTGTTATGGATCAGCAGGATTCTGATAGAAGACAATGTTTACAGGAGTTCCTATTCATTCATCAATGGCAGATGTAAGGAACGTGAAGGGAAGGGTTGCTACCTGACTTTTCTTGCCAAGTACAAATTTGGGTGTTATTTCTGATGATCAGAAACCCCAGATTACTATTAAGTAAAGCAGCTGCATGCTCTGCTCTGGGAAGGACACGTGCCTATGTTTTTTAATTCATTAAATAGGGTTTGTCTTTTTTAATACCACTTAAAAGAAATCTAGACAGGAGCTGGCATTTCAGCAACGGTGTTGTTTGTTGGAGTATCCAGACGGACCCAGAATAAAGCACAGCTCCCTATTAGAGACTAACTCGGGTTGGTTTGAAAATGTGAAGAAATCAATATCTGACTGTATCTCCAAATGAGCAGCAGTCCTGGAACTAAGAGGGTGGGAGAGGCTGGCAGTGCGAGCACAGAGCTTGAGATTTCTGATACTGGAGCTGAGCAGGGTTTTATTCGTAAAGAATGTGAGGTTAGGAGGTGCACAACAGTCATCCAGATTTTTGCTGCCTCAAATGTTGCACGCTCTGTATCTCGTTTGGTCCCTCAGTACTGCTTCTTTAGATTGTTTTCAAAGCTCCAACTATCTCCTTGGAGGCGCCGATATTAATTGATTTCTGAAATCAAAAAGTTTCCGAAGACACAAAGTAGACTGCGGTGCTTTAATGAAGCGCATCTCACTTCTGATCAGAAGAGTGATCCAAGGGCACACGTGGCAGGGGACTGCCCACCCGCCCACTGCTATTGCAGTAATCTGTTCTGGAAATGTGTAATCAAGAATGACAACAGGAAACAAACGAGTGTGGCAGGTAATGGCAGAGCAGGAGTGGTGCTGATTAGCATATATATATCGCCTGACTTCCGAGTGCAGTTCTGTATCTGGAGTGCAGGCTGCAGAAATCACATCATTTATTTCTGTGACGGTAACAGATATAAAAATCGTACCATAAATAAGGTGGAGTCAATCTTTCAGCATAATTTAATGATGCTTTAAGTAATTCCAATCCACGTGTTATTGGTTTGTAGCACGGTCACTCACTTCTGGCTCTTGCTCCTTTGTCTCAAAGGGAATAATGCCAGGTGAGTGTGTGGAGGGGTGAGTGGTGGCCTTGTACCTGGGGATGTCAGCCATCCCACCATGCCCCACCTGCAGGGCTTCACCTCGTGCCAGGTTTCCCCTGCTGTCAGGTCAAAGCAAGCATTCAGACTGGATGCTAGGAAATACTACTTCTCTGCAAGAGTGGTCAGGCACTAAAAAAAGCTGCCCAGGGAGGTGGTGGAGTCACTGACCCTGGAGGTGTTCAAGGAACGCTTAGACATTGTGTTGAGGGACATGTTTTAGTGAGAGCTGTTGGTGATGGATGGTTGGACTGGATGACCTTGTAGGTCTTTTCCTACCTTGGTGATTCTGTGATTTCTGATGCTTTAACATCAGTGCTTAACCACCTCCGTGGAAAGTTTTCAGCTGTTATTTTCTGAGCTGCTAAAATCCCTTCTGTAAGAAAGAGAATTGGTCTAGATTTGAATCAAAATTTCATCGTGTTGGTAGAACTGATCAAGTCCATATTGGACTTGCTCCTGGGAAGGGGTGATCTCTCCTCTCCCTAACTTTCAGTGACTGTCCCTCTCACTTTGCACTGTGTGGTGCACTACATGGAAGGGAGTGAAAAACAGTGGTACCAAATGCAGGCAGCAGCAGTACTTCTTCCTGAAGTTCTGGCTCTGTTTCTGCATTGCACAGGGTGCTGGGATGTCAGCAGGGAGACATGCTGCCTTCTGGTGTGGACCACCAGATTTGCAATGTTGAAGTTATTCTGAATCAGTGGAGTCACTCTCATTTTGCTGAGGACTTTCTTGATGCTCTGATGCTGGCATCCAGTGTACAAGTCACCCTCTTGAATGTACCAGCTACATCTTTACACCTTTTCTTTTTTTTTTTTTTTATTATTATTTTGTGTGTGTGTGTGTGTGAATATTTTCAAAAGCACAAATTAAAAAGGTCTTATGCATTCTATGATTCTGAAGCTTCCCCTCCCATGGTGTTCACTGGCACAGGCTGCCCAGTGAGGTTGTGGATGCTCCCTCCCTGGAAGCAGTCAAGGCTGAGCTGGATGGGGTCGTGAGAAACCTGGGCTAGAGGGAGGTGTCCCTGCCTACAGCAGGGGGTTGGAACTGGATGATCTTAAACGTTCCTTCCAACCCAAACCATTCTATGATTCTTTAATTCGCTCAATGTGGAAGTTATGGCAGATGTGTTGCTCAAACCTCCTAGCTGAAAATGAACTGCAGTTTGTTTGTTCTTCTTGTCCTCTGGTGCTCCTGTGGCTTTCCTCAACGTTGGGCTTCTAAATCTCCCAGCTTGTACTGCAGCCCAGACAAGCTCTTTTTAAAAAACCCAGGACTTCAGCTCTGTGGTTTACTTTCCCTTTGGCATTCAACACCATGCTAGTTTCTTTGGCTGCAGTGTACAATTGCACTGAGTGTTTCATCACACCAAACCCCAGCAACCTTCTGCTGCTCGTTTATTCACTTATGGACAACATACCCCCATTCCAGTCCACTGACCACTTTTTCAACCCAGTGGAGCCTGTGGCCTCAGTGGTGCCCAGCTCTGAAGTGCCAGGTCCTGGCCTGGGCAGTGCAGGAACCCAGGAGATGGGACAGCTTGCTGGCGGTGGTGGCACCAGGTGACAAGCTTGTCACCCATGGGCTGAGGGATGGCTGCAGTCAGCTCTCCTCTGGAGATGCTTTGCACTGCTGTAAGATGGCATGCTTTGCTCCATGAAAAGCATTCTTCAGAAAAACAAAACAAGTCAAATCCCAACTGAGTAAAATCCGTGTTTTGTATATACCAAGACAAATCAAGTGTCAGATTTAATATTTCTTGCTCTTCTCCTGGTAATTCCATATATCTCCTCGGGGTACCCTCTTATTTACTTCCTCTTGAATACAACCATCCTATCTTTTTGATTTTTCATGTGTTAACTGATTTTTGATGCTGACAACTTTCAGTTTCTGCCCAGCACTTTTGAGGCAGTGAGAATTACTTACTGCATTTTCCAAGCAAGGCTGATCCACTTTAGTGAAAAGCAGATGTGGGTCATTACAAAGGCTCTGCAAAGCTTCGTGCTGTTTGGTTCCTGTCCTGGTTTAGTGCTGCTCAGCTCTGTGCTTGAAATGAGCAATGCCATGCAGTGAGTATGTCCTCACAAACAATCCCATGCCTCATCCCTATGTTACTGTGAGAGCTCTTCCAGAATTTATACTTACATGTCATTGGCAAGATGTGGAAGGCTCCAGCAGCGCCACCCTGCTGATTGCCTTGGGTCGCTGGCATCCACTAAAGGTCCTCACACTCTATTTGTTTTCCTGACCTTTGACTGGTTTCAAGTAATTTGTGGCATCAGCAATTTTCCCACTGTATTGCTCTTCACTTCCAGAGCCAGGAAGTGGATGTCAATTCAAACTGCAGAAAGCTTTGGCCACTGATGCTTTGACCTCGATTTTTTCTCAGTTCCTGATCCATGACAAAAAAAGCTGAACTTTTGGAGAAAATTCTTGGAATTTTCTGAAGAGTTTGTTGAGGTCAGAGGTGGGAGAACTATGGCTGCTCCTCCTGCAGTGTGGTTAAGCAGAGTGGCCTGGGAGCACTGCTCCTCTTCTTCCTGTGCCTTTCTCTTCTTCCTTCAGACGGTGGTGATGCACTGAACAGGTTGCTCAGAGAGGCTGTGGATGCCCCATCCCTGGAGGCACTCAAGGCAAGGCTGGATGTGCTCTGGGCAGCCTGCTCTAGTGGTTGGTGACCTGCCCACATCAGGGGGTTGAAACTCAATGATCTTCGAGGTCCTTTCCAACCCAGGTCATTCTATAATGATTCTATGATGATGAGTCTATGAGGCCCAGAAAGGGGGAAGTGTTTCTTTTAACACAGCAGCTCCACAGCACCTGCCTGGAGCCCCTCCCAGGGAATCAGGTCTTGTACACCTCTGAGGATCAGAGATGCAGTGTCAGTTATTTTTAACCACAATTTATGTGCATGAATAGTTGTGGCTGAGGCTCAAAGGGTCAGCCCCAACACCTACAGGGTGCAGACTGCAGGATAATGGCTGTGAATATTCATTCACAATCTGTCAGTAGCATTTGATGCTCCCTAATGTGCTCCGACAGCTCCTTGGCTGGGTGGAAGGGCTGCAGCCCCCAGGCAGCCACTGGTACACAGGTGACAAGATGGAGAGATGTCCCCACACTCACAGCAAGAGGGGCAGCTCCTGCAGCCCACAGTGGCATGGGGTGGGGATGCAGTCATCCTATGCCCACTGCTCCTGTAGATGCAGCTTTCCACGCCTCTCAGTGCCTTAAGATCTTCACATGAAAAATTCTCAGTGAATTTTACCAAGTAGTTACACATCAGCTGTGCTGTTGCTCTGTTTTACCTGATACCATCCATCCTGTTCATCAGAGCAAGGTGAACTGGAGCAGACAGTGGGTGGTCTGTGGTCAGTGCCCATAGGAGCTCATACAAAATCTTTCACCACTCCAAGTTAAATTCCATGCTTATATCAACACAAAGATGCACCCTCATTTTTTCCCTTCCTATTTGAAACTCATGTCAAATTAAAAGGATTCTCCACACTTACTGAAAATGGAATTAGGAGAGTCTTGCTAGATTTGCAGAGCTGGTGAAAGAGGAGATTGCATTGTGAGAGCCCCATAGGTGCTCCCTGGAGCCAGGAAGGATGCAGCAGCAGGGTTTGGCTTTCCAAGGGGAAATCTGGGAGGAATTGCAGTGGCAGCCCCAGAGCATCATGTTTCACTAGTGAGATGAGAAAGAAACTCATTCCGGTTAACCTTGGGGAGTTTCTGGTTTGTCTGATGCTCCATTTCTCCTCTCTGGGAGATTCCTCTTTTCTTCCCACCCACTGTCACTAAACTCAAGGATCACAAGGAATTTATCATGAAACCATTTGATAGCTCATCTGAAGATTTATTTTCTTTTTCTCAAAGGGAAGAACACAGCCTTGTGCTGCTGAATGGCCATGAATCACATCAGTGTCACTGGCAGGACAGCAGAGAATTAATGTTTATCTTGCTTTTAAAATCTGATATTTAGGGAAGGAAATTCTTCATGCATTTTATAGCATTATTTTTTATTACACTTGTCACTCCAGCATTTAGCTGAAATTCAGTTTCTGAGGAAGAGAAATCTGGGGACGGAGTCAGACTTCGTGGCATAGGACTGTTTGCCCAGGCTGTTCAGGCAGAGGGGCTGGTTGGGCTTTCTTCTCTCCTAGCTCCAAACTTTTTATCCACCACTTCCTTTTGCCTTCCCCCCCCCCAACCCCCATTTTTCAGTGCTGTAGTTGATGCTACCCATGCTGCTGCTACTTGGCTGGCATCTCCTTGCTGCTTCTCTGCTCTGCTGTCCCTGCATCTCTCACTGAGAGCTCAGCCTTTGCCAGCAGTGTGCTCTGTGTGTCCCTGTGGTCAGGACACTGAGGCAGGGGGATGTTACACATGGGATGCTGCTGCTGCTTTTTCTGCTTCCTGCCATATAGCAGCTGCTAGAGATTGCTAGGTTGGGGTTTCACTAATGTGCAAACATTGTGGCTCCATTCTTGGTCATCTTGTTGAGTTTATTTCCTCTCTGAGTTTGTGCTCCAGCGAGGTGGAAGCTGTGTGGAATGGGATGTGAACTCCACTCTGACTGCCATGCAACTGGTGAAAGGACAGCTGGAAATCTCCATTTTTTCAAGGAAATACCAAACAGAAGATGAAGCCTTGCACCTACAGGGGTGTTACCGCCAGGTTCCCTCCAGTCCACAGACCCCATGCCACTATTTGGAGCAGTTCTGGTGACAAAAAGGTTGATGCTGCGATTTTTATGTGGCCTTTTGTAGACCCTCTGGCTGATATAATATTGCTCAGCTCACAGTACAGAAGTAGCAGAAAGCCCAGGCAATGGATTGTAGTGCTGGTCAGGTTCCTGTACTGGCAAACAGAAGGACTCACGAATAAATTAATTTGGGGAAACTAATTTCCCGTGTCATTAAATGGGCTTTGGAAAATTGGTTTAAATTTATTTTTTAATAATTGAAATTCAAATTGTTGTCCATTTGTATGGAGGTCCGGTTTTCCTTCACCATCATAAGCAAATTTCAGCTGTGCTGCTTAACTCAATCACAGCAGCATGTAATGTCTCTAACACAACCCACTGTGTTAATCTTTATGGGCTCACCAGAGATTTTCAGTTCAGTGACCCGAACCGTCTCGGGGCTCACTGCAAGATTTTGTGTGGAGCAGGTGTATTTCAAAGCTATTACCTTGTGCAGTGATCAAATTTCTTGACCAAGTTTTATGATCTATGCTTTTTTATTGTGATCCATATTAGAATAAGTGCTTTGTCTTCTGCAGTCATAGCTGGCACAGTAAGTGTTATTGATACTCGGCGTGCTCGCCTGTATCTGCCTGGTGGAGATCATTGTGCCTCTGGGTAAACCTTAAATAGAGATTCATCTGCCTCTCAGAAAACTGTATGAACCACAACAAAATGTGTGAAAGAACATGAGTAATGACGTGAACTTTAAAGTTCCTGAGACTAATCCACATCACTCGGGAGTGCTCAGAATCCCCTCGTACAGCAGGCAAAGGCAAGAAATGCTGCTTTTCTCCCTCCCTTCCTCCCCTCTGCAAGAGAACCTTTGTGGCAAGAGCAACCCAAGTCCCTTGGGCACTGCACAGCAGTCCCTTCCATGCTGGCTCCCACTAATGGGGTGAGCAACACGAGCATCTGCTCTTCACATGAAGATGGAGTAGATGTGTAATGAGTTGGCCCCTTGCATCGCTTTGGGGGAACAGAGATGTGCATTGCTGTCCTTTTTATATACCGCTGAACTGGCTGAAGTCTGTTACCAGAAAAAAGGTTGTTGGCTGGTATTTCTTTTTCCAGCGTGTCCAGAATTAATTGGCTTGTGTGTGTGCTGGCAACCCCTGAGAGTTTACTGGAAGTCAGGGCTATTGAAAAATAGCTCCTCGAGTTTTTCATTCTGTTTTGTTTCTTAAATTCAGAAGGCAAATACTTCTGTTTCCTGTGGGTGATGCGTGAAATTCCCATCACCTGTCATCATCTCATTGCTCATCGTTGGAGGGAAAGTGTGTGATTGTTCTCTGCAGAAAGCCTTGCATTGTCAGGCTGCCTGTGACAGTCATCAGCTGGTTTCCAAATGCTTAATTAAGGGCTCAAAGCACATACCAGGTACATAAGCTGTTTCTGTCCCGAAGCTGTCTATTTGATGAGGATTTTGGAGAAATCCTTCTGCTCCTTGTTGAAAAGTAATTCCTGTATTTCATACGTGTGGGTACAAACACAGTCTGTGCAGGAAGCCTCCCTTGGACAACAAGTGGCTTGGAGCTCAGTCTTACTGGGTTGAGCCCAGCAGGTTAATGCTATGGAATCATACATGCAGAAAAGATTGCTCACGAAAGGTGGATCTCTGTTAACAAACGTGGGCTGAAAATAAGGTGTGAGCAACCAGAGGTGAACAGATGTCATTGCCATCAGTGGATCAGGTATCTCTTCAGTGCTGTCCTTTGTAGAACAAGTGTGCTGCTGGGCAGCTGGGAGATGTGGGCTCAGCTCTGCAGCAGAGTACGTTTTGGGAGTGGTGCAACTGAAGTCTTCTGTTCTTAATGGTGAGAACAGTTCTGGTTATTTAAGACACATCAGAGGTGTAGGAGTAAGATGCTCTTTGGTCTCAGGCTATCTTCCAGTAGAGCAGTTTATATGCCTTAAAAAGAAATGAAGGAAATCATATCATAATCTTGCTGACAGCCTTACAAGGAAGTGAGCTACAAGCTACAGAAAACTGCAGCCAAAGAGGAGAGCAGTTGGCTTCCAGCAAAACACGGGGAATTTGTCTTAGCTCTGCAAGTGCAGCTGTCGTGCTCTGATAGGTTCCCAGGCAGCAGTGTTGGCAGCCATTTTTCGGGAGGTGTGACTAAAGCCAACCATGCTTTTGGGATATGCATAGCAGTGCAAGCAGCCATCCACTCCAGCAATGCTCATGGGCCCTTCTTCTCTGGTTGCAACTGCGGCGCTGTCTGCGGAGTTATGTTGGATACAAACAAGAGACAAACGTCTGCTTAAGGAAAAAAAATGTTATAAAGATATATACATTATCATTTCTTGTAGCCTTCGTTTAAACAAAACAGCAAATGCTGCCCTCAGAATTGCACCTGTTGTTTTCACATCCCCCTCTGATGCTCTCCTGCGCTCCGTGTGCCAGTTCCATGCCTAAGAAGTGAACCCTAAGGTTGATCTAAATCTAGATGAAATGTTTTGGTTCTTCACAAGTGATGCTTTGCTGGCTCTGCCTAATCCATTTCTGTAAATGGAGCCATCCTTCACAGCATCCCAGCTCTCCCTGTCTGGTGCTGTATTCTGTGCTGTTAGACCTCCTAACTTAGAAACACATTGTTTTTGAGACTCTTCGCTTGCTGCAACTTTACAGCACTGTAAGTGTGAGGATGTCAAACAGCTGGGAAGGAGGCGAGCTGTGTTAAATAGTAACAGAGCAAAGCAGTGTTTGTATCCTTCCTGATACCACAACCTGGTATTTCCTCAAGTGACAGGACCTGTGTTGGCAGCGTGATGGCTCTGTCCTTTGAATAGCAGTTTGGGGCAGCCCTAGTGATGATATTTGCAAGCCAGCACTGAACGTGGCGTGAGAAACTCTTTCATTCTCTAGTTGTTATTAACCTGCATCTCCTCTGTTATGTTCCTGCCAAATGATGAAAATTAATTACAACATTTTAAAAGGAGAGTGATACACAAAGGAAACACAGCAACAGAATGGATTGAGAAGAGCCTCGTGGAAATTCCTTGGGGGTAATTCTCACAGGGTGTACGCTTTGGAAACCTCTACTATCAAAACTATTGAAATTAATCTTTGCAGACATAACAGTGCATAGGTCTTCTGTCCAGATCTCCCACCTGCTCTGCCATCTCCTTCCATGAGTGTACTTACACACGCTGGAAGGCGTTAATATTTCATGTTGGTGTTTTGACCTTCCAGACAGCACTAAGGAGATTCACAGCCCAGACCCCAGGTTGGCAGGCAGCAGTGCAGCCCCACCAGCACCCTCCAATGAGCAAACCATGGTGATGGGATGGCAGTTTGTACAGGGAGGGTCAAAACCCCATGCTGGGATACCAGGTGAAACAAAGAGCTGGATGCAAGTTTCAGCTCTTGGCTTTCCTTCAGCTCACAACTTTTGCCACCTCCTAAAATCTCACATCATTCTCTTGTCTGTATACCACTGCTGTGCATTTTCCACTGGCAGCCTCAGAAGCACAAAGGATGGGTGGCTGAGGAAGACATACAGCATGAACCCATCCAAAACGTGATCACTGCTGTGAGGAGGGAAGGAAAATTGGCTTCAGTCCTTTGAGTAGTTTGTATTCAGGTTGAATGACCACGCTAAGTTAAAGCATCTTGTTAAATCCAATAAATAGTGGAAGAGTGAATTCACTGGAGCCAAGGAGGTAAACTGGTGGTCATGTAACTCAAGGAGATCAGGTGTGGCTGGAACAGCACTTCAGAGGAGGCCTTCAAGAAGAACGTGTGAAAAGATCCTTTCCATTGTACCTAATGAGTGAGGTTCCAACCCAGTGAGTCCCAAACACAGCCTCCTGCTGGGAGTCCCCCTGAGGTCCATCTGTGCACACTCACTGTCTGAGCCCCATCGTAGGGAGAGCAGAACATGCTGACTTCCCTTGATGTGCCTCCCTTTGGCCTCCACCCTATTGAGGTCTGCCCTGAGGAAGACTTCGGGCTCTTTATGGATGAAGGGGAGGAGCAGTTGATGCGATTTCTCTTACACTAGCTTAACTAGGCTGTTGCTATACCCTATAAAAGGCTCAGAAATGAAAAATCAGTATGAACCCTTAATGCACTGGCAGCTAAGGAAATATACTCACCACTGTTTGTAGGTAGAAATATGGAGTGTTAGTGAAGGTCTGTGTAGCAAAAACAGGTATATCAGCTCATTCCAATTTTCTTCTTGTTATCAGTGGCTATTTTGATGAGGAAACTCATGACCATAGTATTTTAGCAATTCAGAAGCTTGACAGGATTATCTTATCAGCACCTCCTGGGATGGTGCAGCAATGGTAGTGCTCATCTCACAGGTGGCAGCGACAGATAGATTCTTCTTTGTGCTAACGGCAGAAGGAAAAAAGCAGGCAGGAACTTCCTATGGAGAAGATCCTTTTCACAACCCTCTTCTCATCAGCTTTTTCCTCTCAAGCAGCGCCCATCGCTCAGCAACTCTTGCAGCACCAGCTCCCATTCAGCTGCTCAGGGCATGGGATAAAGCACAGCAGCTGTCCCTGGCTGCTTGACAGCCCCAGTTCCCCAGCCCTGCCCCTGCTGACCAGTGCTCTGTGACATTGGCTCTGTGGAGATGACCCAGCTGCCTTCTCCCATGACCTTTGGAGCAAGAGACACTGCCCTTCCTTTCTTTCCAGCCTCCCAAAGCGGCCCATCCTCGCTGATTCCCGCAAACAGATTTTGTACCTAATTATTGCAGAGCTGAAGAAAGAGAGGTATCTCCAAGCCAATTATAGTAACAGGAATAATAAACATAAAACCCTTTGGAATTAGCTGAACCCCAGGTGCCCAGCAACATCAAAGCACACTCTTTTAACATGAGTGTTACATTTTAGAGTCTGAGAAGATGTGAGAGAGTAGAGTAGAGATGAAGCAGAAAATTATCAATCACCTGCATTTCCTTTCGAGGCCAATAGCGAGATATTCCACTGTTATTTTTCCATTATGGATGGAAAGTCACGGGTTTAACCTGGCCAGAACCACGGCTCGGTTGGAAATGTACTTTGATTGAAGATTTCTTTTGAAGATGCACTACTTTATTTGAGCATATCAGATAGTATAAATAAAAAGAGCATCAGTTCAGACCACGAGCTGGAAGATAAATGTCATAGAGTGCGTTCAGAGCGTAGTCTGAAATTCGGGTGAGTGGTACTGATTTGAAACAGCAGCATGGAGAATGTAGGTGTTTAAAACAAATGTGGAAATGGACTCTGTACATGGCAGAGGAGAGAGAAAGGATTGAAAATGATTTAGAACATTTTTTGCCTCCGTCTGATTGGAGAGAATGTATTGAAAGTAAAAATGGGTCCCAGGAATAATCCACGCTATTGTCATAGGGAAAAAATAGCAACAGAATTTCATTCTTGCATTGTGTGAGTGAGTTCTGGTTAGTGCATTCTACACTTACACTTTTAGTTATCCATAAGGAAGGTATTCACTCTTGATTTATGGCTTGTTCCTGAAAAATACTGTTCTGTGTCCATTGACAGTGACAGTGGTTCCTGACTGCTGCAATCAGTTTGGGTCCTGCTGGAGGTCAGCTGGCCCTGGGAAGGGGAGATGGACTGCTGGCTGTCTGCAGGGGAGGGCTCTCCTTTGGTTTCATCTTCTTCTGGCCCACAGGAATCATCCGCTCTTCCCAGACATCTCCTCTGTGTTTCAATGGGCTCCCAGGGTTGGGGTTTCAGTTCGAAATCAGGGCCAGTGTTCATTAAGAACAGGAATTAAAATAATTCTTGTGTTCCCAGGACGGGCTTCAGCTGGCTGTGCTATCACTCGTCATCATCTTGAATGGAACATTTCTCCTACAAGGACAGGCTGAGAGCTGGGGCTGTGCAGCATGGAGAAGGCTGCAAGGTGACCAGAGAGCAGCATATCAGTGTCTAAATGGGAGTGACAGGAAGAAGGGGACAAACTCTTTATCAGGGTATGCTGTAATGAACATGGGGAAATGGCTTCCAGCTCAAACTGGGAAGATTTAGGTTAGATGTACGATGAACTCTATTACAGTGAGTGAGGCACTGGATCAGAGATGTGGTTAGTGCCCCATCCCTGGAGACTTTCAAGGCTTTTCAGGCTGGATCAGGACCTGGGCAACCTGACCTAGCTGTGTTGCCCCCGTGCATTGAAGGGGAGTTGGACTAGATGCCCTTCAGAGGTCCCTTCCAGTTCTGAGGATTCTGTGATTCTGTCCTGGTTCTGAAGCCCAGCCAAACCAAGAATTGCCAGAGTTATGAATCATAAATCTTCATCTCACAGCCACTGTTCAGCATTACTGATCAGACTTGTAACAGTGGGTTGAATAATAAGAGCAATTAATTGCCACAAGCCCGTGGCTTTGCCTTCAGACAAGGAGAGTGGTATGCATTAGTCTGCTCTGCACAATTAATTACATAGGACATCATTTCCTCCTTGTGTATGGTGCTGGCACTGCTGGCATAGGAAGGGAGGCAGTATGGATGTGGGGAGTGGTGTCATCATGGGGCAGGAGGGGCTGACCTTCTCCCTCCTCATCTGCTACAAGCTGGCAAACAGAGCTCAAAGTGATCACCTGCTTCAGCAGCTTTAAAACATGTATTAAGAAAAGAATGTTTAATTAAACAGACTCTAGAGAATTGTAAGCAAAAATCCTTTTCATAGAAACATTCAGGCTGGAAAAGTCCTCTGAGACCCACAGCCCCACCACCCCCACTGTGAACACTGCCCACATCCCTCAGACCCACATCACCACGTCTGAACACCTCCAGGGACAGGGACTTCCCACCCCTGTGCAGCTGTGCCAGTACCAGGCTGCTCCTTCAGAGAATAAATACCTCCTAATACTCAATGAGAACCTCCCCTGGCACAACGTGAGGCCATCAGCTCTCATCCAAACTGTGTTTTATGGCCTGCAACTCAAAAAGCAGCTTCATGTCCTGCCGCATCTGGATCTCCAACTCTTAAGTATTTCAGAGACCTGGTGGAAGAGATTCGATTGTTTCTAATGGGTCAGCACCTGAGCATAGTCGCTGTATGTTTCAGAGAAGTGAGCTCAGGAAGAGTTTGGGAGCTCCATCCTTTCAGCAGTGCCTGCAATGAGCTGCGGGGCTCTCCTGGAAAGGAGCACCTTGAGACCAGAGGGGCCTCCAGGAAGCTTAAAGTTTATAGATTGCCCACTCCCATTAACATGGGTTAAAAGGCCTAATTGGTTTCCCGTGAAGAGAAACGGGCTCTGGCTGGTTACTAGGCAACTGAAGACAATTTGCCTTCTCCTCGTTATTTGGGAGATCTTGATTCAAACTTTACAAGAGGACTTTTGATTCACGTTTGCATTCATCACAAAAAGGCTTCCTGATGCTGTTTTGCTTCCCTTAGGAAGTGAACCCCCTGCTAAACTGTCCCTTACCAACTGGATGCACCACAGCTTGTTCCCAGTGTGGTGGGAGTGGAGAGGCACCCAGGATGGGTATGTGCTTCTCCTTCATTTGTACCAGTGGAGGAAATAGCAGGTATCCAGCTGCACAGAAATTGCAAATAACCCATGTTTTACTCAGTCCTGGCTGAGGAGTGAACCTTTAGGTGGGACCTTCGTTCCAAGGCAGCAAGCAGGGATGGGATAACTCTAAAAGGTGTTCTTTAGGACGTGAAAAAATGGCTTCAAGTTGCATCAGGGGAGGTTTAGATTGGATGTCAGGGATAGTTTCTACCTGGGGATAGCATTTGGGCACTGGAATGGGCTGCTCAGGGAGGTGGTGGAATGCCTGGGAAGTGTGGTTGTGGTACTTAGGGACATGGTTAGTTGAGAGCTTGGCAGTATTAGGTTGACTTGATTTGACGATCTTAAGGGTCTTTTCCTAAGTATAGAATTACACAATGCCTTTGAGATTGGGCTTAGCACAAAACTGACTGCCGTGTTCTATTTTTATTTCCTGAACCAAACGAACTGTTAAAGGCTTGCAGTTGATCCAAGACCACTGAGCTCTTTTGGCACCCTGCTCTGCAGAGTCTCCAGGGGCAAGTGAAAATGGAGGTGTGCTGCCATTAGATTCTACCTGGGTTATTTGTCATGCAGAAGGGCAGTGCATTCAGTATGGTGCACGTTCTGGTGTAACAAACTGCAGAATAAGAGCAGCAGGAAAACAGCCGCAGACGTCTTTAATAGGGGTGTCCATAACACTAAACCTTTCCCAGCAAAACTTTATTACCATTTCTAAGTTGTCTGTTTGTGTTTTGTTTAAAATACCAAACCATGAACTGTCCGTGTGCAGAGACGAAAGCTTCTAGTGTTCTCAGAAGTTCATTCAAAATGTTCAAACATTTCAAGTATGGAATAGTTATTAAAAAATGGTGAGGGAGAAAAGCCCAGAAATATGCTTGACATAAAATATCAGCTTGGCTCGCTGGTGGTGACATCTGGAGTCCCTCAGAGGACAACGTGCTACCTGTGGCTTGGCCCCAGCATCAGAGCAATTCCCAGCACTGCTTTATCTGACAGTCTGGGAGCTGCTGTTGTTTTTTATTTGGAAGACAAACTCAAATGAGAAGTGTACCAGGTGCCCAGCTGCAGTGGGGCAGCTGTGAAGGCGTAACGGTGAGTCCTGAGTTTCACTGCAGGGCTGGTCCCGTAGCTGGGAAAAACGAGGCTGCTCCCTTAGAAAGTTGGCTTTTCTATACCATTTCCACCACTAAACAGCTCTGTATGCAGTTTGTGTTATGCCAAACGCTATTAGAATTGCATTATATTCTTCAGCTGACACGAATAAACATTTTGATATTCTCCTATGACTCTTATAAAACATCATTTCTATATCTGGCCCATCCCTGCAGCACAGTTATTCAACAGTCATTTGGAGGAGGAATAGAAACTCGGCTACAACAACAACAACAAAAGCAGGGATGGTTGTAATAGAGCAACACCATAGTGTGAGTCTGCTTTTATTCATAAAACCATTAAAAACAAAGGCGTTAATTGTGGCAATGGGAAGTAGAGATGAAGAACAGGTGGAAACAGGGTTCATAGTGTGGGAGTGAAAGCTTCATTTCTTAGAGCAGTGATCACTGTGACCCTGATGTGGTATGGTGTGTTTGATGCAAGGGGCTGTGATGCTGGGTGGCAGACCCAGCAGGTCACTGCTTGGAAATTGGACAGTGAAAGGTCTCCAGCTTAGAAACCAAATGTACTGAAAGTAATTGAGGTATGTCTTGGCATATGAAGAACATGGCTGATCTGCGTATTTGTGTCAAATCCCTTATGCAAAGGTTCTGAAGCCCTAGAGTAATAAAGAGGTCTGAACACAACAGAAGGAAAAAACAGTTCTCTGTTTATCCGATGTGCACTTGTGTTGTTGAAGAAATCATTCGGCATGAGGAGAAACTGATGAAACGTTACATGCCTCAAGTCCTAGAATAAAACCTTAATGAACTCCTTTCTTGTTCCAGACCTCCCCCTCTGTTTCTGTGTTGCCTGATGATGGAGTTCTCATTCAGCTGTGTTTTTCTGCTCGTCCCCAGCTCTCTGGGTTTCCTTTTGATGTGGTGCTCTGTGAGTCTTCCAGAGATGTCGGGTTCTTGAAAAAGAAAGGAATTTTGCTTTCTGAAAGACATGCTTTGTTTGCAAAAGGCACTGATAACGAAAGTATTTAAAAACTCAAGTGACTGCTTCATCTCTTGTAAGGCCCTTTAAAAAACAGTTTATCTGCAGATGAGAAAGAGCTGCTGGGGCTGTTCGTTGACGTTGTGCTTACACTTTCCCTACCATTAAGCCAATTTTTGTTGGATAAAAACTTCTGAAAAATATTTCAGCACCAGGAAGAGGTGATACAATATGTTTTAAAGTAGGTTTCAGGCTGGGAATTGCCTCACAACTTCCGAATATGCTTTTCTGCACCTCAGCATTCATCCAGTGGTGTTGGTTGACTCCGGCAGGTTTTGGGTCAGGATGAGGAGTATGGGACAGGGCTGCTCAACAGATTGAAGCTTGGGAGAATGGTGTGTACAGGGAAAATATAGTGACATGCAGATTGGTGTTTGTAAGAAAAAACTCTTGTTGCTTATTGTCAGGGGAGTGCCCATGTGCAAAGTAGTAAACTCCATGTCTGCAGCGCGGCGTGGCAGAGCATGAGCTGTCCTTTGGGGATCTCAGCCAGTGGTATTTCCAGCTGCTCTTCCCAAAGCTTTCCTTCTTCACTCAGTGCCCTTTTCTATGGTGTGCTGTCTGTGGAAGTGCTCCACGGATGAGCCACAGCCCCTGCATGGGGACAGCATCATCTGTGTGGTTCTAGAGACCAAAGATCCAACCAGTTCATAAAAAGATTGTAGGGATAAAGCGAAATCTATTTTGCCTCCCTTCCAGGTCTCTTTATCCATTGTTGGAAGAGCTCATTCCACCTTTTGTCTGGATTTAACACTGCAATAAGAAAACAGTCTGGTGTGCAAGACACTGCAAGAAAACAGTGTCACCCTGCTCTGAAACAGTGTCCCACATGCTTGGTACACATACCCTGAGTATCAGCAGCTCCAAGCAATGCTCTGTGTGCTGTGAAGCTGATGGAATAGAGCTGATTTTCTCATGAGTTTATGACCACTTTCTTTATGAATTATTATCTTGGAATGCATCTTCTGATAATGGTAATGCAATTTCTTAATATTTAAGCTGCCTTAGTATTTACTAGAATTTGTTGAAGCTTTAACACTGGAGTTAATAAGGCACCTATTTCAAACTTCAGTTAGTCCTGTTAAATATGGCATTATTTTATTGTCTTGAATTGCATAATACGTTCCACAAACATATCACATCATTACTTTATTTCAGAGAGTCAGAACCAGGTTGCAGCACTGAGGGATGAATGTGTACACAGTTATAGCTATTTTGGGAAGGAGAAACTGTAACGTCATCAGAACTGTCAGGAATGTGTTGGAGCTCTTGGTCAGACACTTATTACTTTGTACAGAACTTCTGTGTCCCTTGATGACACATTCTGTTGCCACTTTGTGCTTACAAGGAATCTCCCATTTACTGCTCCATCTTCGACTGAGGCTGTGCTAAGGACTCTTCATTAAATTGCCTTATTTGGATTGTGACTGCATGTCATTTCCAATTAAGAGTGTGCTAACTTGTGTAAAAAGGAGCCTTAGCTACTAGATGGAAGTGATAAAGTGCCTTTTTGGTGTTTTGTTTGTTTGTTTTTCTGAGGAGGGGGGGGGGAGGGGAGGAATAGCAGTGAGATTGGCACGCATAATCCCTACATCCCTAAATATGTTGACTGTGACATTCTTATCAACTGTGTCTTCCAAGACTTTTTTGAACGCTGACTTTACTAACATTTTGCGGTGAGAATTGCACATGTGTCATGAAAGAGCATTGCTGGGTCTGGGATCTCCCTTTCTGGATAGCAAGCATAGCTTCAGTTGGAATAAATCCACTAAAGTGTGTGTGTTGCTAACAGGATAGAGGGCTGTGATTTTCAGCCATGCACGAGGCAGACCAGCTGCTGTTCCACACACATGCAAAAAATGTTCCTCTTTGCCCTAAAGGATTTTTCACAGATTTCTGAATAGGAAATCCCAGCACTGTGGGGCTGACGCAGCAGCACACTGAGTGCTGTCTCTCAGGGCACTGTGAGCTCAGTGATGCTGAGTCTGTCCCAGGTGGTAGAAACAAATGTACGCCCAATCCCAGCACACCAAAGAATTAAAAAGTAATCCTGTGCTTTTAAATTGTATGGAAATGAAAAGTAAGACTTTCAAAAGCACTTAAAGATGACATTCCCAAGGACATCTGAGCAGCACTCTGCTGGTGTGCTTAACTTTTGCCTAAATCTCAGTGTCTCCATCCATTTTGCCCTGAGCCAGCAGTAATTGCTGAGCGTACCTGATTTTCAAAGACCATTTGGGATGCTTGAGTTTATGTGGTGGAGATTCCTACCCACTGACTCCAGGAGTTCTGCATCTGTGGAGGCAGACCTGTTCTCAGGATACCACCTTGACATGTGGGTGTGCAGCAGACAGATGAGCTGCGCCAGTGTCCCCCACTGAGGAGCTCCTTGCACATCCATCATGTGCTGTGTGCTGCTGCCTGAGCTGCCAAGCAGAGCTGTCCTGGAGGGTTGCTGTGCAAAATGCTTTCTTCCTCCTTTTTCCATGGGTAGATGGGGATAGGACAAGGGGGAATGGCTTTAAACTTACACAGGGGAGAGATAAGTTGGGGGGTCAGGAGGAAATCCTTCATCCAGAGGCAGTCCAGCCCTGGCACTGCCCAGAGATGTGCTGCCCCATCCCTGGAGGGGCCCATGGACATGGCTGGGCCCTGCAATCCTGAGCTGGGGGGGCACTCAGGCCTCACTG
>VXAB01005340.1:292786-326940 GCA_013399175.1 Odontophorus gujanensis
TGTGTGTGGCTATGGGGTCTGTAGAGCCCTTCCAACTTCACTGTGTAATTCCATGGTTCTTTTGGGGGAGTGTTATTGATGGAGACTGAAGCTCTTCCTAAGGGAGGAGGTCTGCAATGAGACTGTCTCCCCATCCTGGGGTGTCCTTAAGGCACTGATGCTCAGGGACACACTGCTGGGGGGGCAGGGTCCTGGTGAGAGCCCAGTGTTTGTAGGCTGGGGCCGCAGAGCTCTGCCACACTGTTCAACCATTGAATCCCAGAGGGATTCTGGGGCATTTCAGGACAGAATGCAGTTTTCTGAGGGGAGAGAGGGATTTTTCAATAGAGTGTTAGGTTAAAAATAAGGCATTTATCTTCAAAATTGCTAGAGCATTTTCCCCTAAAAAATATTAAGTGAGTCCTGCTGTACAGGGCATTCAGGCACTTCTGTTTCAAAGTCTTTGTAGTGCTTCTCACATTTATGCAACCAGGGA
Organism: Odontophorus gujanensis; assembly: GCA_013399175.1. Lineage (NCBI taxonomy): Eukaryota > Metazoa > Chordata > Aves > Galliformes > Odontophoridae > Odontophorus > Odontophorus gujanensis. The sequence continues at coordinate 293,262 of VXAB01005340.1, forward strand.
GCTCACCTTCTGGGCAGTGGATGCAGGGAGAAAATCAAATTGCTACAGCCCAATGGAATACTAATTTTTTGTTCTTTCTAAGGGACAAAATCGCCCTTAATCACCGCACAAATGTGATCCAGGAGGAGGTGAAAAGGATGGGTTGTCGCTTCCAGATTCCCAGCATCCAAACCATATATCCTGTCTCACAGGCAGAAGAGACAGCCCCAGACCTTTTAAACACTTGGATTTATTGACTGACAGCCTCCTAAGCAGCCCGAAGTTTAATTTGGAAACTGTCAGGCATACGGCTCAATTCTTCAGCATCCATCACAAGCACAAGCTGGTGAGGTGTCAGAACTTACAGATTTCTTCTTTACTTCATTCTTTGGGTATAGAACTTGTAGATTTGGTTGCAGCCACATCTCCTCAGTGCAGCCATGGGGCTGGATGGACACCGACATCTTTGTGCACAGACCCTGCTCCTTGCTTGGGGCTGGAACAGCAGGTCGTAGCAGGGTGAGCACTCAGAGGCTGGGAAGGACTGGCTTCAGAGCAAGCAGAATCTATTTACATGTTGGCTTTAGCTCCTTCCCATCTGTTTTGCGGATCTTTTTGAACCTGTTGAGCAGGGCCAGGGAGGCTTTTATTGGCTTTTGTTTTGTCAGGCGGGGGTGGTTTGAGAGGCACCCAAACACTTCAGCTGCTGCAGAAATCAGAAGCGTTAATGGGAAAATAGTTGTGACAGATCTCCTTCAGCAAAGCTGCAAGTGCCAACAAACAGCCCATCAGTGCTCATTGCTGGATGCACCCACAGACAGTGCTCGCTGCTGGCAGAGGGCTCTGTGCACGCTCTCCTTACTGTTCTTGGGCTTCTGTGCAGGACTGGGCTGCCAAAAATACCTGCTACAGTCTGTGTGGTGTTGACAGCCAAGTGATGGTGTTTTCATGTTGTACCACACCAAGGCCAGGCTGGATGGGGCCCTGGGCAGCCTGGGTTGGCAACAGTGCCCACAGTAAAGGGATGAAACTGGGGGATCTTGGAGGTACCACCCAAGCCAAGCCATCCTATGGTTCCAAGATTACACCCCCTAGCAGTGGCACTGCACACTTCCTCCAGCAGTAATATCTCTGAGCAATGCAGTGAGCAGTGCAGGCTGCACACCGGGGTGAGCACAGTGCTGCAGCCCTGCCAGTGACACAGGGCGAGTCTGCCAGGACTGTGTGCTGGGTGGGTGGTGAAGAGGGAGCAGAGCAATGTTCTGCAATCACCTTTTGGTCATCCGGTCATCACTGATGGTGATACCAGCATCTCCTCATCTGCTCAACCTTCAGTCTTGTCACAAGTGAGTGCTAGCAGGGCTAACGCTGAACGTGCTTTAATTAACCTCATTCATATAATAGAATAAGAAAAGAAGGGAAGGTTGGGGTTATCTTGTTTGTGCTCAGAGGGTGGCTGTGTTCAGGGGGTGCTATGTGTAGGGCTGCATGGTGATGGGCAGGAAGCTTGCTGTCAGTGCAACTGGTGGGCAGAGGGAAGAGCTCTGTTTAAGAAAAAGGCTAACATGAACTGTTTACTTGTGCTTCTGTTTGTCTCTGTTGACTGTGCTCAGCACAGCAAATTTGTTTATGGACTGAAAATTTGTTTATAGTTAGAGGTGCAATGAGAACTGTTTGCTTTGAAGGCGGAGTGTATTAGTCAGGGAAAATCACCCTGCTCCTTAAGTAGATTCATCTCTGTTAGTTATTGATTTCTACGTGCTCTGACAGGCTGGGGGGTTGGCTGTGCCATTAGGGCAGCTGGGGGTGATCCCATGGTGCCCACAAGGAGGGGGAGGGAGTCCCTGACCATGGAGGCACTCCAGACTCATGAGGATGTGGCACTGAGGGAGATGGGCAGTGGGCACAGTGGGTCTCAGAGGTCATACTGATTCTATGACTGTGACACTCCTCTAGGGGTGAGTGTGCCTTGAGAGGTTCACTTGCTCCATATGGAGACCAACAAAATGCTGTCACCAATTGTGTGCCCATGTACAAACTGAGAGCCTGTATAGTTTATGACAAACTCTCATCTGGTTGGGTGTTTCCTCAAGCCCTCTGTGATGGGAGGTCGTAAGATGCGGGGCAGTGATGGAGAAGTCACAATAATTTTGAACATTGCTGAAGTGATGCACTGCAGAACCTGAGCAGCTGCTCCGTGCCCCCGTGCTGAAGATCCAACACCTGCTTCTTGAGGCAGATATAGCCAAACCCTATCCTACTAAAAAACAAAATAGATTGCTGTACAGTTGTGATGCTTACATTGCACAACCAGTATAGTGTAATAAACAAGGTGAACACTGAATTTATCCCAAGTGTGTGCTGCTGTCCCCAGTGCACTGGGGTCATGTGAGCTCTCAGCACTGGTGCTGCCTAGGCTGGAGCTCCTGGATGTCAGCGTGTGACTGTGGGCAGACTTGTTCCCTTGCAGGTCATCCCTGATATGCACCACGTTTATCAGGGACACACAAGCCTCTGTGTGGCTGCTGTACCTTCTGGTGACTCTATAGTAACAGAGCAAGTTGAATATTTAGGGATGCAAGAAAATGTGATGGAAGTGCACCTCAACAGACAAAAGTTACTCCAGAATTAGTGCCTCCTATTTGTTTCTTTGGAAATTGCAGTAGATACGAAGAGCACACTAACACTGTTTGACAGAGCAAATTCTCAGCTACACAACATTGCTTTTCAGCACAGCCACTACCATTAGCAATGTGTTCTTGCATGCAATGAATGAGAACCTGCACGCTGTGCTTGTACAAATCTGCACCTGTGGGGGTGACCACCACTGCCACTGTTGAAGTGCACTCGCTCTGTGCAGGCATGGCTGAGGCTGCTTCTCCAGCAATTGCACTTCAGCTGAGAGCAGCTGGTTTACAAATCAGAGTGTGGCGTGGGCTCTGTGAACATGGAGCTACCTCACCTGGGGATGTAATGGCTAGGGAAGAACAAACCTGCTGCTTGGATTAGTTCTACAGAACCTGCAACTGACCTCTGCTTGGGGAGATCTGTGTATGTGGTTTTTTTCCTTGAGAATGTTGGTATTTGTAGCAGTGCTGTTTAGGTCTCAGGCCTTAGATGTGTTGGAGGGATGGCTGTGGTTAGGCTGATGCACACCGGTGGGGAGAGAGCAGGCCAGCCTGCAGCTACACAGAGCTCCAGGTCTCCAATTTCTTAAAGTGGCTTTGATATTGTTTCTTTGTCCACAAAGAGCACAGAGGAAATTAAATTGAGGCAGGTGTGAGTGATGTGGCTGCGGACAGGGTGGAGGAGGCTGCAGTATAGTTTGCACATCGCCCATTTGATCCTCCTCTCAGTAAATGACATTGTTTTCATTTTTCTCTTATTATAACTGCAACCTCATCCTAGCTGGTGCTCTCGTCTGTCAGTCTGCAGGATAATTCATTTAACTGCAGCTGCTCCTTGCACTGAGTTCTGTTCCTCGCCGTTGGTATTGTAATTCCAAACACATTCCACCCAAGAGATGGCATTTTGGGTACTGTTCTGCCAGCACAGTGCAATGGGAAGTTACTGCTATTGCTTCTTTCATAACAAATTCATCCTCGGTCAGAAAGGTCTGAGCTGGAATATAAACCCTGCAATTATCAATAATGCAGCTTGAAGGAAACCAAAGCTCTCTCTCTATTGGTGTCATATGCTTAAAGCATTTTTTTGGGGCAGATGAGGCAATCCTTTAAATACAGCAATATCATATGGGTGATAACTCTGATGATTTACTTGGCCTGGCAATGGTATGTGCATGTGAGCACTTCCTTGGCTCTCAGTCCTGTGAAGGATTAATGGGATTAAATCTATCATCACTCACCAGAGCCAGGGTGAAGTGGGATGAGATTCCTCGTGGATACGCCTATGTGTTTCTATACATGTGTGCTTATATATTTATATATATTTACTCAAAGGAAATACATGCTGAAAAGCCAGATGTTAGCTTCTGTAACCTCACAAGGACTGCACAATAAATGTTGCAGGTAAGCATTCTTTGCCTGGAGTTTTTCTTCCACAACTTTCCACCAGTGCAGCTCTCCCTCCAGGAACAACACAGACAGAACAGCATGCTTCTGGTTTTGTGCTTTGTTTTTCCTCCCTGGCTCTGCTGGCCCCACTCCTGGGGGCTGTGGGCTCCCTGGGTGTGATGCTCCTGCAGAGAGCTCCCCTTTTCTTCCCACGGTGTGTGGGGTATGGTTGCCAGCTCCCTAGCACTGCTGCAGCTCATGTTTTTAGTGCTGTATCCAATGGTTTCTATTTCACCCGCTTGAAGGGACCATATTTCAGTTTTATCCAGACTACTAATAAGGGGTTTAAGCATGCTGGCTGTGTAAAGCAGTGTCATTTTTCTTCCTTCATCGAGTAGCGTTGCCAGGCCTTAATGGAGAGTTGTAAGCGGGTTTCTCCTCTCGTTTATAAAGCAGCTTGCATTAGTAGGAGCCTGACATCAGGGTGCTGATCATGGCCCACATCTCATGAGATGTGTGTGGCTTCTATGTCTTGCCATTCCTATTGCTCTGATGAGGCACAACTCATGCAGAAAGAAAGCAAAGAGCTGCTCCATGCTCCAGAAATGAGGGAGTGCTTGCCACAAACCCTGTGGGTTGGGGATTCTGCCTGCTCCTGTCGTGTCTCATTCCACATCTCTCAGGGATGTGGTGATGCATTCAAGGGGTGTGCAGTGATTTCTGTGCATAGTTATCCTTGTTGTTCTCCTTTGAGAAGTACAGTGATGCCACAGAGCCTCGGCTATGGAACCCCCAGCACAAATATTGACATTGCTGCATACTTTCCCTCTAGAGATAAGCTAGTGCTGAAGTCACTTGTTTTGTGAGGATACTGTTTTGGACTTTGGTTTTAGAAGGTTTCTTCTTTGACTCTGAAATCTCTTGGAATTGCCTTTATTTAATAAATATAAAAAGGCAATTTATAAAAGGATTGGAATGTAGATAATGAAATACAAATGAAAAAATTGTGGAAGGGAAGTCTAAATATTACACATCTGAGCCAGTATATCTTTATTTGTCTTTAAGTGTCATTGTGTTGTTGTATATAAAGGATAATGGCAAGATACTGAGAGGAAATGTTGTGTATTTCAGTGTCTCTCTAAGTAAAAAATCAATCTCTGGAGTTAAGAAGCAGGGAGCTTCCTGGAGGACCCCAAGTACGTGCCAGAGCAAGAGATGCTCTCCCAGCTCTGCTGGGGAGAGGTATTTCTGCAAAAACACCCAGAAAAGGAACAACCACAACTTGTCAGATAACTGTACCCAACACGTGGATAACCACTGTGTTAATTCCAGATATAACTCAGTGAAAATCTGGGTAAGTAATTGTTTCATATCAGTTTTTGACATTTTAAAAGCTCGGTCTTCAGCAGGCTGATGGTGTGGGCAGCGTGCCGGGCTAAGGCTCGTTTCCAAAGCAATGGAGGAGAGGAGGGATTTGGGGCTCCAGTATCTGCAGTCGCTGCTATTGAGGGACTTCTCAGCAGCACAGCAATATATCACCTCTTCCTATAAGTCTGTCCTGTGCAATCTCTAAACAAATAAAATAATGTTTTTAGCTCCCATATCCAAATCCCTGAATAACCTGGAACCTCATCCAGCCGCCGTGCTAATAAAACCTAATTCAAACCGATGAGCAAAACCAAGTTTTCCAAAGCAGCAGCTTTTTATCACTTCCTGACAATGGGACAAAGACAACATGTTTTGGGGCAACTCTTCCAGTTTGGCTGGGTTCCCCTACAACAACCCAGGCAATCTGCCAGTCCTCTCCAGCCATCCCAGCCCAGTTTGGCAGCCTGGCCTGCCTGGGGCAGCCTCTGGGGCTGCGATCATCTGCTGTAATCCTTTGTTCAACAGAGGGCTGACTTTTTGAGATCAGGCTTTTTAGGGCCACGTCCAACCAGCCTTTTGAATGTCCCCCAAAATGCTGAGTTTGCCCACTCTTTATGGGTGACCACCTCCAGGAATTAACTGCTGTCACTGCCAGGAGTGATTTTTCTTTATGTGCATTGGAAGCATACCTTGCTGTATTGTTTTACTATTCTCTCCTCTTTTTAATGTTATTTTTTTTTATTTTCTACCGAAAAATTTTTGTTTTCATTAAGTCAGAATCCAAATGAAAAACATATATGAAACTTAAGAAAGAAATAATCAAAGCTCCACCATGAAATGGAAATTCTTATAGACAATCTCTATAGGACATGCAGAGGCTGCGTGTGCTCAGCTCTGTGCACTTGGCCTTCTGGGGTCCTGCGTGAACAAAGGGGTCTATTCTGATGAGTGTGACTGTGAGAGTAGTTTGGGGATCATAACATGGTGTCAGAACATGCATATGAAATAATCATTCATAGCAAGCTTGATACTTTCAAATAAAATCCCATTTACATCCTTTATTTTCTATTGGGAAATTAAGGATTTCTAGCAGTACAATTTTTTATTCTTGGGGGATGTAGTGTTTGCAGCCTTCTGCTTCCAGCAGCTGTGTAGCAGACCGAGGAATGGAGCAGCACAAGTGTTGGCCATATCTCTGAGATGAAAGACCACTGTATGGGAGTTGCTCAGTCATGGCCTGAAGCAGTGATGGTGCACGTGGTGAAGGGATGCAGCCAGTCCTGGGAGCACAGGTGGAAGCAATTCACCCATGTGACTGGAAGGGGTGGACCCTGGCTCCCTAACCTCATTTAAGGGCTGGCAGCCACCAAGGAGGGGTCTGTTCCTGGAGATTCCTCCTTTTGGAGTATTTGGTGAGCTGTGATCCTTGGGATGGGTAAGCAAATCTTTCTTCAACTGGATTGTGACTATTGCTATTTTTCAGGGGGTGATTAAACACTGGTTCAGTAAGCTGAACCTTACTGATGCCTTCCTGCTGTTCCTCCAGCCCAGGGATGCTGACGTGGGGTAAAGATGCTTTGGTGAAGATCTGAAGAGCACTGCAGACAATAACTTTTGTTTGCAGTGGTTCCTGAATCATAATCCCAAAGGACAATCCAAGTGGATGTGAGGAGCTCTGAGAGCATGCTGCCAGGGCTACCAAGCATGAGTACCCCTGCCTGTAGTCCTGGAGGACCCTTGGTACAGAACTCTTGCTTAGATCATGTTATGTTCTGGTTTCAATGTTTTTTTTTCCTCAATTTCACTTATTCTGCCATATTGCTGTATGATGAAGTTTTTTGAGGAGCTAAAACTAAATCCCACTTTTCTATTAAAGAAAAAAGTCCTTCTGAAATAAATTACTGTGGCTTCCAGAAATGGGAGATCCATCACATCTCCTTACTGTGTCAAGCAACTGGCAAACAATCAAGAATCATTGCCCTGTGATTTTTTTCAATGTAAGTATGCAAAACTATTTGGAAGATGGCTGAATAAGTATAATGGCAAAATAACCAGAAGAAGAGAGGAATTGATATGCTATTTTTCAATGGCCTCGTGATGTTTTTACACAGTTGGTGTTTGGCTCTTTGCAGCAGGTCTCCTGGCTGCACGGCTTGGAGCATGAGCTCTCTCCTATTCAGGTAGGCTGCTATGATGTGACATGTTCCAGTGGATTTTTTTAGCAAGGAGTAATGACCTGGAAACTGCAGCCAATTGGTGGTGGCAAATAGGTACAAATTTTTGTGTACATTAGGAGTCCTGGAAAAAATTCAGACTATTTCCTTGTGCTGTCAAGAGCCATTAATAGATGCCAACATACAGTGCCAGAAGTACTATAAATTCCAGAGCAATAATGTAAAGGCTTTTTTTTTTTTGTATCCTAGGTGACCACAAGTCTTCTGCGAGTGCTGAAAAGCAGTTTGCTGCCCTTGCATCACCAGCTGTGCAGACACATTTAATACCTGTGCTAGATGGATGGTGAGCAGCTGCCTTGTGCTGAGTGGTACCTGGGGGGGTGGGGACTGAGCGTGTGGCCTCTTCCAGGAGACGTGCCTGCATTTCACCTCTCTTGCTTTATTTTGAAGTGTACAAGTAGATGAGCTGCTCATTTGTTTAATGGAAATATTTAGATTTGGCAAACTGCTGCAAATATTCTTTGTTAATTCAACATTTTACTTCCACAGGATGAAGGGTGGGGGAATCCTTACATGCAGAGCTCTGGTTTTGGAGTTGGGATGTATGCTGGAGCTCTTCCTCCTGACTCAGATCTGCTTTGCAAGGTGCCACTGTTCTGCCTTTCTTGAAGGACCCTCATGGGTGGTGAAATGACTGAGGAAAATATGGTACAAAACTACTTAAAGAATAAAAAGTCATCTGAGAATGTTGGTCAGGTGCTGATAGTGATTAAATTCTATTGTATTAATTAGAAAATTGTTGCAAGGGAGTTCTGAATTTCATAAGCTGCGCTCTATATGCAGATTCATAAACTAGTTCATTTAAGCCCTCTATTTTGCAAGCTATTATGGGCAACTGACAATATTAGAACTAATACTGAAAGTGTTAGAATTGTTTTGTTTCCTTTCTTCACCCTGGGCATTAAGAATGCTGTTGTTGTTCTCCTCATGTGCAGTGGAGAACACACACAAATTCAAACACTTCAGCTGTGTGATTGATGTATTTCATCTTGCAGCTCTGCGATCTTCTGTCTTGTGGCCATCTGCATGAAAGTTTCTTTGCAGCAGCCTGGTTTCCTTCCAGCTGTGGGTCGGGCTCAGGGTGTTTGGATCCCCTCCCTGGGGTCTGAGGGGTGTGGGATATGGGCAGGTGACCCTGGGACTGCAGCTGCTGAGTCCAGGCATGGGATGCTCTCAGCAGTTTTCCTGTAGCAGAGCGTGGGGACATCCTAGAGGAGGAAGGAGAGTTCCAAAAGTCTCAGGGAGAGCACATTGGTATCTGATGAGGCAGTGCAGGAAACATTACCTAGGTGAGGCCCATTCTTGGCTCAGTTTTCTTTGAGGTGCATTGCATTCGATACCCAGGCTTAATTGCTGATGGTAACTAACGATGTAGGTGGCTGTCATTCATCATGCCTTTCAATGAGCCAATCTATAATGCAGGTGGTTGTGCTGGAGGTAATGCTGGCTATCACCCATCCACTGTGAGACTGTGATGCAGCCATTGGGTGCAATCCTTCTTTGCCCTCTTGTTGCATGGAACAACCCTACCTGCTCTCCTTAGGTCCTCCCTAAGGCCTGGGGAAGTCATGCAGAGCTGCCTGGGAAGGCTGAGATGCTGTGGGATGGGTCTCTGCCTCCTGCAGGTAGGCAGAGGAGGGGGGAGGACGCAGTGATAGCAGCAGATGGGGGGGCTGTGGCTCATCAGCTGGCGAAGTGAATTGCTATGTCCTTGATGCTGGGTCTTGGGTGTGCTTCTCCAAAGAAGGCATCAAATAAGAAATCTCTGGATGTGTCCATTACTCAAAAAATAAGTGAAGTAGAGAGGAGGGGAATGTGTTTTAATACACTTCCACTTCTTTCTTTGAGACACTTTAGTTTTCTTCAACAATGTAATGGTTCTTAAAATGCAGCTGACCTTTTGCTTCTGCGAGCCCTCACAGTTGTGCTCTGTGATGTTTTAGCACTTGATGTAAAGCATGGAACAGTTGAGAGGTTTCTCTTTGATTAAATGTACTTTAGCCATACGTAGGGCTGTGTATCTACATGTGGGGCCGTGTGGGTATTTTCTGGCTTAAATCACTCTCACAGAGGAGTGAAAATCATTCTAAGAAGTAGTTATGTAGTAGACTCCATCCTTTTGCAGAACTGCTGCAAGGATTAATTATGTGGTGTACCTCAGCACAGCATGCTGGTATCCACGAAACAGGAACGTTCAGTTCTCAAAAAATATATGTGTATATTGAATATACAACCGAGCACAGGAAGATGGGAAAGCCTGGAGCAGAATGCACCAGCCCCTCTGCTTTGTGGAGATACTACAGCAGTAACTTCATCAAATTAAAACAAATGTTTTCATAACATGGAGTAATAGAAAATGATTTTATTAGTATGTGCACTTAATTCTGATAAATGATTGTCTGTGTCCTCCAAGATGACATGAAATGATGCTGTGTTGTAGAACAAGCAAAAAATACAGATCTAATCAAATTTCTGGGGGTTGTCACAACATTTGTTCAAATAAACATGGTGTAGGGTTATAATCTGTCATACATCTCATGACACATTGCCATACCCTGTCACCCTCCTCTTCTGTCACCTTAAGGAAAATCAAATAATGTTCTTTTAAAGTAACAGGTATTCATGTATGTAACTGCTTCTGGTTTCCATTAGGTCCTAATTTGAGCAGAAATTGTGTTTCTGAGGGGTGTGTTTTGCACCTGGGCCTGAAGTCAATTCATTACCTCCAGTTCAGAACTTGAGAATTAATCTGAGCTCTGGGGAGTGCTGGGAGGCAGCCCTGCAATGGGTGAGGGAACTCTGAATCCACTGGCACTGCAGCTGCCTTCCTGGTACTGAGGATCTGACAGCAACAGCTTCCCTTTGTTCCTCGTTATTTAATTAACACTGATGCTTCCAGTAGTTTGACAGGGTGGGGAGCTCCTTGGCCCTTGGATCTGCTGACTGGGAGGAGGTATTGCCCCCACATTAATGGTGCACAGTCAGGTCAGTGCTGGCATTGTGGGGAATTATTCCCTTATTTTTCACCATTTTCCTCTGCCTCCCCATTCCAACAGATATCTCTTCTGCCCTGCCTTGTGTTGGAAGAGCCCCTCCTGGCCTTGCCTACCCCTTCTCCATAGTGGTTTTAGTACCAGGTCTTCCACACTGCTCTGGCTGAGACAAGAAGGAAGGCTGCAACCCATATATTGAGACTTCATGTGGTTATTTCTCAATTTCTTCGTGTGAAGCAGCTTCTCTCATATCTGAAAGATGAGCTGTTATTTGGGGATTGTCTATGGTGATCTCCAGAGGTCCCTTCTAACCCGTACAGTTCTGTGATTATCAGTGATGGGTGAACAGAACTGGTAGCTGGATGAGGTGTTGGGGCTTAAGGGACGTGCTGAGCTTGGGAATGGTCTGAGGGCTGGCACATCTCTACAGCAGTGCTTTCTATTTATGTTTTTCAAGCATGCTTTTCCTGGAGAACACACAAGTCTACACAGTGATGGATGGGGCATGCTGTCATTTTGAATCACCAGTTTTTTGGGATGGGATAAGAGAGCTCCTTAAAAGCAGTCAGTGTCATATTCGAGGCTCCATTTTCATGGGCAAATATTGCTTTGAGACTGATGTAAGTTCTGTGTTATTATTTGGTACCAGAAGTATGCTATGAAATTTCATTTCAAAGCACTCTCAGGGTCATTTGTGTGCATATAATGGGTGGATAAGTCAAACAAAGAGGCCTTCTCTGCCACCCTGGGAGCCAGGTCATGCTGAAGCATTGATGCTGGGAGCCAGAATAGTTACCAGCACCAGTTTACTGCATTCCCACCCTGTTTTCTGCCCCAAATATCCATCTGCTCAGCTCTGCTTCTGCAAAGTACAAAGGCAGTGACTGAGGTTTGTGACACTGGGGAGAAGGGGAAGATGGCATGGTCAGTGGCAATGGCTGATGTGTTCTGGGGGGCAGGTAGTAGGAAGCTAGTGTTCCTTTGAGAGTCTTTTTGGAGACTGTGTGTAGTTTTATCTAATGGAAAATAAACTTTGCATATGAGTTCCTGAGCACTTTAGCAGGGGGTGCTTTTCTTGCATGTTTTCAATTTGCAGTTTGAGCTTTGACAGCTGTGAACTTCACAATGAGCCTGACACTTCATATCTGTGTAAAGGTCAATTTTTGAAATGGTGCCTTATAGATAAAAGAAATATCTACACTGGTGTAGTCTAATAGTGTTGATTGCAGCATGGAGTTTTCAATTATTCAGAATTCTCTGTTATCTTGCTGCAGTCTCACAGCCTTAGCAGACAGTGCAATACTTCATGAGATAATCTTTAACTCATGCCAGAGTCAAAAGTGAGCTGTGATGTGCCCTCCCTGCCCTTCCATAGAGGGCTGCCTGGGTAAGGAAGGCACTTGTGGCTTCAGTATGGGTCGTGATGCACTGGGGATGCCCTCAGATCTGACATTGTCTATCAGCTGTCTGCTGATACAGCTGGTGCACAACCAGCCAAGATCTCAGCCACACAAGAAGCTGCTCCACAGGGCAGGGGGAGGAATGGCTGTGATTATGCTACTACAAAGAAGAGAAAGGCAAGGAAGTGTAAAGTTATGACTGAGGGACCAGGGAGGCATTGCACATGCTAAGTATAGTCTGCATAGCTGTGAGCGTGCTTGTGTCCTGCTTTCACTCGGTAATGAGGAGGTACTTAATTAGCAGCTAGGTGCTGATACTGTGCTGCCTACAGCAGTGGTCTGCTGCTGGCCATGAGAGCAGATGGTTTCTGCAGTGCCATTCCTATAGTCCTTTCCCTTTGCTGCTCTGTCTTCTCTGAGAGCTTTGTGTACCCGTCCATTCCCCAGCAAATCTCTGGCTGCTCTCCAGGGAGAGAACTGCAGAATCATGGAAGCCCAGCATGGTTGTGTTGGAAGGGTCCTCACAGCCCCTCAGCCCCACTGCTGCCATGGGGTGTGTGCCCCCAGCTCTGGCTGCATGGGGCCTTACCATGACCTGGGACGCCCACAGCTCCATTTAAAACCGTTCCCCCTTGTCCTTTCACTGTCAGGCTGTGTAAGGAGTCACTCTTCCTCCTGTTTATAAGCTCACTTAAAGTACCCAACAGGAGTGCTCAGTCACTGGGCATCCCCTCTTCTGGTTCTCCTCTTCTTCTTAAACCCCCATGTCTGCTCCTGAACATCTCCATGTTGCTATTTGCTGCTTGTTCAGAGGGTGGGAAGGCAGCCTGGATCCCCAGGGATGTCTTAAAATTGGAATTGTTGCTCACGCTTTGAGTGACCCTGTAAAGTGTGGTTCATCACAGGTGGATCAATACTAAATAATAATGCTTCTGCTTAGTTCCAGTAAATAGTTAGTGGTTATCTAAAAGGTATCATTCACCTGTCTCCAGCAGCTTCCACGTGATCAGCTGAAGCCAAAGCACGTCTGCTTCTTGCAGGTTCACCTGTGGGACTCTCACTGCCAGTGGTGTTCAGAGCAGCCACAGGTAATCCCTGCTATCCCAGTAGAAAACCTTTCAGCACATGATGGGTTACAGTACGAGCTCAGACAACGTCTCCATGAAAATATCAGGATGATGGTGGGCACATCTCCCTGAGACAATTCACAGCCCAGAATTTCCTGTGGGGTATTGGAGCATGGTATGATGCCAAAGGTCTGCTTGTCTCTGTCTGGTTGTGGTATGGAGGTGCCTGGAGTTGTACCTGGGGCTGCTGTGGGCTGGGCAGCCCACGTGCCACCTCTCAGTTCTTGTTTTGCTTTTCTTTAATCTCAGAAATATTGAGCTGCTCTGAGAATCCCAACCCCTGTGAGTAGTCCTTCTGTGACCTCAGAAGAGAATGCTTTAATTATGCACATCCTTCAATTAAATCAATAATGAGTTACAGTTCTTCAGGGCACTTTGGTGGGACTGTTTCTGTAAATTACACTGTCGAGGCATGGCCAGGCAGTGGGTAAATACAGCTGTGCAAGGGGAGGCTCAGGACAGGAGGTGTCTTACTTTGAAGTTCTGAGCTCAGAATTCACAGAATCACAGAACTGTAGGGGATGGAAGGGACCTCCAGAGATCATGGAGTCCAACCCCCTGCAAAGCAGCTCCCAGCCCAGGGTGCACAGCTCGGTGTCCAGGTGGGTCCTGAATGTCTCCAGAGAAGGAGATCCACCACCTCTGTGTGCAGCTCCAGTGCTCCATCACTGCACTGGGAAGAAGTTCCCACACACATTGGTGCAGAACTTCCTATGCTTCAGTTTGTGGCCATTTCCCCTCGTCCTATGGCCACACACTGCTGAGAAGAGTCCGGATTCGTCCCTTTGCCTCCTGCTCCTCGGATATTTATAGACATGGATCAGATCCCCTCTGAGTCTTCTTTTCTCAAGGCTGAACAGCCCCAGCTCTCTCAGCCTCTCCTTGTAAGGGAGCTGTTCCATGCCCTTTATTATCTTTGTGGCCCTGCTCAGTGCTGGACAACCTGGCATGCTTTGTTATGTTTCAGGAGGAACCAGGAACCTGTGCAAAACAAATCACTCTTTGTTTTGCACAGGAGGATCCAAGTAAAACATCTCTCTATTGCGATGAGACGCTGAATGACGTACAGTCAGAGTGAGGAAGCTTTCAAATGCATTTTCTTTCTCAGCACAGGGGATACGGGAGGGCAGCAAAGCATCACCTCCAGGCACAGCTCTGATGAACCAGTGGTGCATCCTCCTTGTATCTCCAGGTCAGCTGATGTATATATTCCTCAGTAAGTGATGTGCAAACCTCATCGCATCACCCTAAAATCACAGTACAGTGTTCCATGTACCAACCTGCATGTACTTGCATTTACATTGAGGTAACATTGGAACCACAGACTGTACTTGTGAATGCTTATTGCCCCTGTGGAAATTTGCACAACTTACTCCGTGAACCACTGAGTATAAGCAGCAGCTCCCTGCTTATGTGCTCCAGCACATTCTGCTCTGGGTTTATGAACTCTATGTACAATGAAGCCCTGTGCATCCTGCTCAGAGGTGAGGACTCCTCTCTCCTGCTACACAAATAGGAAAACTTCTGCTTCTTCAAAGCTCATAATGCCTTCAAGGTGTTGATTCCTCTCATCGTATTTCCCAATCAAAGTATTAAAATGAGAGTTTTATATCCAGGCAATACTCCTCTCATAGTTGATAGAGGCAAATGAGGAATCGTTTATATGATTTAAGTTATGAGAAGAGTATAGGAAGAGAATATAAGCAAAGCATTTATTTCCCACCTGTATAAATACGCAGTCGCTGTTTCTAATAAATCTTACTTGGGAAAAAAAAAAGCCACTGTTATAAGAGAAGGGGGAGAGAGATCTGAGGCTTTACCTTTGTGCTCCTCCAGCCCCCTGTAGTTCAGGTGGGTTTTCCCTTTTCCAGCCCTTGAATCAAGAGGTAGAAATTGTGGGTGCTGGCTGAAATGGGGAGGGTGCTCCAAGGGAGGGCTGCACAGTGGCCTGAAGGCAGAAGGAGGGCTGTGTCCCTCCAGGGCTGCTGGGGGCAGGGGGGTTTGAAGGCAGCAGAGGGGGAATTAGGAGCTTGAAGGTACCAGCATACTAATGATTCACATCCTTTATGTTTCAGCTTTGATCCTTGTTTTCTTTATCCTCGTTTGAAAGAAATATTTTGTGATAGACACAGATTTTTGAATTTTCCACTTTTTTTTTTTAATATTTAACACTGGGAGATTTTGTAAGCTTATCCTTTATCCTGTGATTTTGCACCCTGAATCCTTTGCCCTAATTTCCTAGATGTTTTGGATGTTTAGGCTTGAGAAGAAGTGAGAACTGAGGAACTGCCTGGATTTCTGTCCTTTAAGGAGGTGGCATGGGTTGCTGATAGGTAGAAGTGGTGTGGGGGCACTGATGGGGGTGGAGGGATGTGGCACTGCAGTGGGCAGCAGCTCCTCTTGGTTCTGTGCTCATCTACAGGAAAAGCACATGCATGTGGCTAGGGGAGCAGGCTGCTGCTGCTGCACTGTCTTAATTATACAGGGATTGATTTGGAACATCATGTAGGTGAGAATAAGGTCGTGCTAGCTCTACTAATGGCACTGAACCATCATGTTGTGTAGAATCACTGAGGCTGAGAAAGACCTGTGAGATCATCCAGTCCGACTGTCTGCATACCTCCAATATTCCCCCCTAGACTGAGGCCCATAGCACCACATCTCAATGTTTGAGCACCTCCAGGGATGGGAGCTCCACTGCTCCCTGGGCAGAGCATTCCAGCACCTGACTGCCCTGTCAGAGAATATAACCAGGATGAAGCATGAAAATACAGATTGAATTGGTACCTCGTGTACGTTCTGGGTTTTTATTTTAGGTTATTCTAGGTTGCTAAAACCACGTGGATCAAGCTAAATTTTTGCTAAAGCAAATAAGAGTGGGGGGGGGGAAATGGATCAAACAGTGTCTGTAGCTTTTCTTTTTAAATTTCTGAGAATATTTCCCCCTTCCAAAATGGAGTGAGGTTATCATCTCCGTTAGTGGTGTTACACCTGGAGGAGAGATGCCATCAGGTTTAAAGTTAATCCTAGAACTCTTCCATGGTGGGAATGGGACTGCTCCCATCCAACCTGGAACCACGGTAAACTCATCTTAATTCCTACACAGGGCTCTGGTGGTTCTTGTCTGCTTGACACGAGCTCCCAGTGCCGGTGATTATTCATTTGTGCTGGCTGTTAGTGATAGTAATAAAATGTTGACAATGCCTTAGGGTAAAGCTTTCAAAAATGCTTTTTAATAAACTGTGAAAACTGTTGTTTCAGCAATTGGAAAATAATTACGAAGCAATTACAGAAGCAAACAGAAATCCTGAGCGTATAGTCAGGCCATTAAAATATGTTCTGTAAGAAATTACAGCAGCCACACTGGAAAGAAAAGCTACATTTAAATAAAGTTATGGGTATAACAAACTGAAAAGGAGGAAAAAACCAAAGCTATTCACACTGGGAAGAGTAAGTACTCATCTTCCCCCATCCCAGAACACTGTCTGTCTGTGGTAGTTTGTCTTTCCTTAATTTTCTTATGCAGAGTAATAGTTAAACATTATGGAGCCCTTTTTTCTTTCTTTGTTTTTAAGCAAATGTTGGCTGCTACGTGGCTGTGCTGTGACCATGAGTGTGCATGGGTGGAACGTGAGGGGGGACAGCTTCACACCTCCCTTCTCCAGCAAGCAGGTAGCTGTGCATTAAAGTTCTTGGATGCCATATTCTGCTTTCCTTTTGTGCTGTATTAGCAAAATCAGGCAGTCCAAAAGCCACACATGGCCTGCAAGCAGCTCTGGGAAACTAAGGCCATGAATGCAACTGTGGGAGTGTTTCTGGCACTGGGTATGGCAGAATGAGACCCACTGCTTACTGACCCACATGGCGTATCACTATATCTATCAAATGCTGCTGCCATAAAAGTCAGGTCCTGTTCCTGTGCCAATACGGAGCAATGTTTCTGCTTATAAATTCTCTATGCAGAGTACTGGCTATCTCATTGAGAAAGCAAAAATCAACGATGATATCACTCATTGAGGGTCGTGGGCACAGTGGGGTGGCTGGGATTAGAGATCTCAGAGGACTTTTCCAGCCTACGCTTCTAATAATGAGGTACACAAGTTATCCCAAGGGTGAACCTGCTGTTAGCCACTGAGATCTGTTGAGTGGGTATTTGGGTTGTTTATTTAGGGTTCATTTATTTAAGCCTCCACAGGGTTGGGTTAAGATAAAAATCAAGCTAATCGGAGACACTGTTTCTCAGTTAAGATAGCTGAATTGCTGGTCTATTACTATTTAGAATACAAAATGGGCATCTTGGGATTTTCCTGTAAGTGAAAAGAGGGATTTGAGTGAATGGCACGGCCATGTTCCCCTCTAAGGGAGCTGGGCAGTGGTTCACCCGCTCAGCTCAGGTGCAAGCATTGGCACTGAGCTGCTCTGTATCAGATGTGCTCTTCAGGAGTTGCTGTCTTTACTTTTTCCAGCAAAAATAAAATAAAATAAAAGAGTGTAATTCTAAAAGGAAGGGAAAAACGTGGCAGAGGACAGAAACTCTGTTGCTGTTTAGGGAAGGGCATATATGCAAAAGTTAAAGGATGAGAGACATGAAGAGGGGATGATGGAGGAGCCAGCACTGCCAACAGAGCCCCAGCACAGATAGAGCACCGTATCTTTCCAACGAGGCACAGATGAAAGCCTTCCCCACACTCTTCCCCGTATCTTCCATTAAATTAGTTGCAGGCAATGGGTGTGTTTGTCAAATGCACGTTGTGCTGACTCAGCACTTTGGTTATCTCTCGGGCTTTAAATTTCACACTGGTGCAGAGCCTTTTCTGTTTCCCTTGGCGAATAAATTACAAATGCTAATTTCTGCTTCAGTTGAAGAGAAGATTAAGGCAGTGTAACAGACAGGCATGCCAAAATATTTATTGAATAAGTTGCAAAAGCGAAACAAAAAGGCTGTGTATTTCAAACTGAGCAGGGCTCCAAGCTGAATTTAAGATCAGCTCCTTTATTCACCCAGAATCCAATTTAGTGCAAGTATATTATATCCAACATCTGTATGCTGAAATCCACTGCTGAATAAGCTTCTAAAATTATGTTTTCTGCAGTTTCAGTGTATACTTGCACATATGTTTCTTAGTAAATCACAATAATGACCCTAATTCCCAGTACAGGACCTAAAGCAAATGCTGCCCCTGGGCTGGTACCCGCTCATTTACAACTGCTCTACAAGGTTAGCACTCATTTCCTTCCCTATTTCCATCCAGACTGTTGTAAGTGAATGGGGAGAACAATCTGAAAACCGTTATAGGAGTATTTGAAATGTAACACCTGCATTAATACCTATTTTGTTGTCACAGTTGCAGAACTGTGTGGTTCTGTTCCAGTTCACACAGACTCAGTGAGATACCTTTTTTCCCAGTGAACGCAGGGTCTGAGCTGGGGGATCTGGGCTCTGCAGGGAAGGTGCTACTGATGTGCCAGCAGGTTGTAGCCAGTTGGGTTTAAGCTCCCAGGATGGGAAAGAGACAGAAATAAAAATATACTATCCACAAAATAGTAGGATGAGCGATAACGGCCCTCAGTTGCACCAGAGGTAGCTCAGGTTTAGGAAATGTTTATTCTAGGAGAGTGGCCAGGTGCTGGCACAGCTGCCCAGGGTGGGGGGTCCCTGTCCCTGAGGGATGTGGGCACAGTGAGGGGTGTAGGGTTGGGCTGGAGTTGAACTTGGAGACCTCAGAGGTCTTCTCCAGCCTTAATGTCTCTGATACATTACTGAAACTCTGTGAGCTCGTGACTGAAATGTATGTGTGCATGTGACTTCTGTAAGGCAGCCATAGAGAATTAAAAGCTCACTTTGAGAAGTTCTGGCTGAGGCTGAGTGGCAATTTGAGCTGCTTGTAGAATCACCTGAATTTTTGTATGCAAAAAGTAAAGGTAGATTTTGCTCTGTTTCTGAAAAGCAGCTCCTGTAGCATCCGCTCAGTTTTACGGGCATTAAAGACTGCATAAAATAATGAGTTACGCTGTGTCTGCATTAAATAACAGAGATATATGTCAGCATTTCCATGTCACCCTTCTGTCACAGTAAATGAATGACAGCACAACATATGGGCTCGTTAGGTAACATCCAACAGGTTAATATCCATAGATCAGTTGGATTTCATTTATGCTTGTGTAAGTGTTTTTAGCAAATCAAGCTAGCAGGGAAGAAAATTTGATGAAAGACAAAATAATTTGAGAGAGCATTTGCAAAAATGAAGTGCTGAATTTAACTGTTTCAGTGTGTGTTGAGTCTCGAGCAGCAAGCAGTAGAAACAGCTTTGGTGACCTTCAGTATCAAACAAAAGTAAGAAAAATCGTGCTGTTCTCATTTTCAATATGAAATGCTCAGGGAAGTTAAATTGGATAATAAATACTCTTCAGAAAATAAAGATCCGTTTGCAGAGGGAGAGCTTCTGGAACTGTGGGAGTAAAACTCAGACAGTGACTTCAGTCTGATCACAGCTAAAATCCAGATCATAATGTGAAGCAATGAACAAATGAAGCTCTAGGATCCACAGGCCTCCTCGTACCTACGGCTGCTTAGGGATTAGGAGTCAGAATAAGAACTTTAGATACATTTACTTCCTTGTACAATGTAGATATCCTGTTCAGTAACTGATGTTGATGCTCTGACAATATGTTGCTAGTTAGAACACGTGCAGTCAGTGTTCTCCCTGCCTATTTTATTATTCATACTAACCCCCCTGGCTGCTCAGCCAGGATGGGGATGCTCACAATCTCTTTTCCAGAGGTCTCTGCCATCTTCTGGATCTCACTGCTGTGTTGAGCAGTGACCTGCAGTTCCAGTGACATCCACTGACAATGTTTTTCCATTTAAACCTGAAGAGTATGTCCTGGCATCCTTGCTTGTGAATATCTTCTGCTGAGGATAAACCAGAGGAAACTACAGACATGTAAAACTCTTTGTGGTCAGAGCCACTGGTGCTGTGTGGGTGGATGTGAATCTGGCACTGTAAACCTGGGTTGTGTGTAAAGGAGAAAGGTTTCTTCAGTGCCTTTCAGTGCCAAGGAATGCTAAAACCACCATGAAACCTAAACTGCCTAAATTTGCTTTCAGCCGCTGGAAATGGGCTTGAATTCACCTGATAGAAGGATCATAGAATCATAGGGGTTAGAAGGGACCTTGAGAGATCATCAAGTCCAACTCCTCTGCCAAAGCAGGTTCCCTACACCAGGTTGCACAGGTAGGTGTCCAGGCAGGTCTTGAATATCTCCAGAGAAGGAGATTCCACAACCCTTCTGGGATGAGCTCATAAAGCAGAATGTAACCCTACACAGCTACCTAAGTACCTTCACAGGGAGGGTAACAGAGCACTGGAACAGGCTGCCCAGAGAGGTGGTGGAATCTACTTAAATGGAAATACTCAAGACCCAGCTGGACTCCTACCTATGTGACCTATTATGAGGTACCTGCTCCAGCAGAGGTATCGGACTGGATGACTGAGGACCCATCCAAGCCTTGTGGTTTTGTGACTCTGTGTTTCTGTAATACTGTAGATGTTGCTTCTGTGTATATCCAGCTTGATGCTCATACAGTCTCATATATAGATGTTTATATAAACATTGTTTAGAGTCTGATCATTGATACTGTTTCCACCAGCTTTCTCTTTTGGACGTGTAATGCTCTAGCGTGATAGGAAGTACAGCAATAATAGCAGAGTGGCACAATCCTAGGCTGCAGCCAAAGAGAACAAGCCCCAGTGCAGCAGCCATGGACACAGAAACAAAGGAAGGAAAACTGCTTACCTGTGGAAGACCTCCAGTAGACAGGGATCTGCAGCAAGATACCCTCACCTTCACCACCAGCCCTTAAATGAGGGCTGGATCCTGGCTCCACCCCTTCCAGTTACTCAGGTACATGGCACACACCTGAGCTGCCCTGGGCTGGCCCTGCCTTCCCACCAGGTGCTCCAGCACTGCCTCAGGCTGTGACTCAGCACTTCCATTGCAGGTCCTCATAAAGAAATTTCCTGTCACTTCCCAGTTAAAAGTACTTACTTGTTTAGGATTTCTGTTTTTCTTGGTGACGAAGTGAGTGATGCTCAACAGCCACATTTACAGCGCTCCAACCCCTACCCACAGACTACTTTTTGGTGAAAAGCAAAGTTGTCATGGTGACAGAGCAGTCTGATTCCTCATTGCAGGGATGTGCTGGCAGGATGTGGGAGCAGAGGGCCACAAGGGGTCAATGAGTCCAGTCCCGTGGCTACCTGACTTTTCACAGTGTTAACAGCACATCTCTCAGATGGCCGAGGTAACAGGATGTGCGTAAGAAAAGCAGAAATTTCTTTCATTCACTGCTGATGGGAGAAAAGGAGTCATTTGTGGAGTTATTTCAGCTGAGAGATATGTGACCAGCATCGAGACGAGAGCCATGGCATTCATCTGACAAGTGATATCAACAGTAATTGGCCTCATCCCTCTTTCAGTGTCTCTGTCGTTAATGAGATTTGTGATCTAATTTTTCATATCTCTGTCAGATCTGTTGGGAATAATTTTTCTAACAAACATTTATGGACGTAATATGTGCACATTCATCGAATACGTCCCTTACAANATCCTGGCTCCACCCCTTCCAGTTACTCAGGTACATGGCACACACCTGAGCTGCCCTGGGCTGGCCCTGCCTTCCCACCAGGTGCTCCAGCACTGCCTCAGGCTGTGACTCAGCACTTCCATTGCAGGTCCTCATAAAGAAATTTCCTGTCACTTCCCAGTTAAAAGTACTTACTTGTTTAGGATTTCTGTTTTTCTTGGTGACAAAGTGAGTGATGCTCAACAGCCACATTTACAGAGCTCCAACCCCTACCCACAGACTACTTTTTGGTGAAAAGCAAAGTTGTCATGGTGACAGAGCAGTCTGATTCCTCATTGCAGGGATGTGCTGGCAGGATGTGGGAGCAGAGGGCCACAAGGGGTCAATGAGTCCAGTCCCGTGGCTACCTGACTTTTCACAGTGTTAACAGCACATCTCTCAGATGGCCGAGGTAACAGGATGTGCGTAAGAAAAGCAGAAATTTCTTTCATTCACTGCTGATGGGAGAAAAGGAGTCATTTGTGGAGTTATTTCAGCTGAGAGATATGTGACCAGCATCGAGACGAGAGCCATGGCATTCATCTGACAAGTGATATCAACAGTAATTGGCCTCATCCCTCTTTCAGTGTCTCTGTCGTTAATGAGATTTGTGATCTAATTTTTCATATCTCTGTCAGATCTGTTGGGAATAATTTTTCTAACAAACATTTATGGACGTAATATGTGCACATTCATCGAATACGTCCCTTACAATCCGGCGTTCTCCAGGAAGTATTTCTATTCTGACAGATGAGTTTAATAAAAAACTCTCCGAGCTGAGCATTCTGAAACATAAGAATTCAATAATGATAAAAACCGAACCTACCTCGAATCAGAGCGCTCTTCCTAAATAGAGACTGAGAGTCCTCACGTTTGGCTCTCATGGATGTGTGGCTATGATACACCCGTCGTTCCCATTTTACAAGGGAGGTGATTAAAATACAGAAGGGCAAAGTGAACTGCTGGATTTACCTGCCAGCTCCCTCTTAGCATTTACTTACAGCTCCTTGCAGAGCGTGCAGGAGACCGCCCCTGAGCCCAGCATCAATCCTACAGGAGTCAGCAACCAGGCACAGACCAACTCCCACTGCTGTCTGATGGAGAGTGACCCTTGGGTGGGAGGAGCTGCTGCTCTTTCCTTTGGACCCAGGGTAAGTTGTTTGAAATCCTTTTGGGAAGAAAGGTACGGCGTATTTGATGTTTCAGATGTTCCTCAAGCAGTACGACCCGCACAGGAGTGAGGTATAACGAACACACTGCAGCCTCTGCAGTCATGGAGACATACAGACAGAGCTGCACGTTTCCCCAGGAGAACTCAGAAGCCCTTTCTTAACACCAGTGCTGTGCAACTGAGGTGAGTTGTGCATGCTTTCCATCCCTTCAATCCCATCGCCCCATATTAGCAGAAGTGACAAGATGTTAACTGTGTGTTAATTGAATTTTTCACACATGATAAAAATATAGAAACTGGGCAGCAGGTGTCTTCTTTTCTTCGAGGTGCAATAAAGGAAAAGCAAAGGGGAAATGAATAAATTGCCTATTTTAGAGGTTTTATATATAGTGCAAATAGACATTTTCCTCTTAGACGTCTCAGCAGGAGGAAAGGATTCACTGCAGCGAGCAAGAAGATGTGCTGCTGTCTGAGGGTGACACTCAGCAGGCAGCAACACGACAGACTCCTGTCCCAGGCTGGAGCATGGCCCATGGGTTTCCAGGGGGCAGGAACACGTGCTGAGCACAGGAACCACTGCTCCCAGTAAGGCAGGGTCGCTGAATTCAGCTAACAACTTCTGTCCTTAAAAAAACTAATACCTTCCTCGGGTGACACGCCATGAGCAGCAGAGAAATAATGCATTTTGCTGTCTTATTTAATTCTCTAGTATTATGCAATGGAAGAAATAAAGTTGGAAGCGATGCGGAGTAGCACTGCTTTAACCCTTTGCAGGCTCTGGATGAGCAGAGCAGGACCTGAGAGGACGTTTGTTCCTATAGCCCCATCACAGCTCGCCGTGCTGCATCTGGCACAGCTCTGGATGGAATTTTGCCACCCACAGGTTGCAAACCCTCTAAATGCCAGGGGAGAGGACATGCATAGGCCCACTGTGTGCCCCGTGTACTCAGGATATGGGAGCTGGCTCTACACGCATGGCCTCACTCTGTTGCATCTGTGTTTGCAGTTTGGGCACCTGGAGTGAAATCTGTCAAAGGAACAGTGTAAAACCCAGGAACTGAGGCTATGTGCCACAAAGATGCAAAATTTGCAGTGAAATGGGGAAAACATGCTCTGAAGAGGAAACAGCCCTCTGAAAACCGCTGGAACTGATGGTATTTCATATTTTCTTCTGCAGATTATCAAGTTTGATAACAATAAGTACAAAAGTAGGCTTAGATGTGAAGAATCTTGGGCTGAAGCTGAAATCACAGAGAGCCAAGTGCTGACGTACCTCACAAACCCCACCGTTATTCCTCAGGATGGGACGTGGTGTAACTGCAAAGGACACTCCCGTGCCCTGCAGCACCAACCGTGGGTTGGAAGCAGTTTACAGCAAATCATTGGTGTGATTTTTCCAGCATATTCCTCAGGTCCGTGTGCTGCAGTGTTGTTACTGAGGGTTGGCAGCGCCGCTGGCCGCGTGCAATGTGCATGTCCCCGATAAGAGTGCCCGTGTCTTTGTTGCACTGACTATAAAAAGGCCGATTTATGAGTCACAAAAAAAGTGTTTCTATTTTGCCTCCTGTATTCACCACTAGGAATCTCAATATTCGCTTTGCTTTGCTGATGGCAATATAGAGGAATTAGGTAGATGGAATGAGCAGCCAGAGAAATGATAAACACCAGGAGCAGAAAATCATAGTGCGAGGGATGCTGGTTTCGCCCGTTTCTCACCGGTTTTCACAGCAACTGTGATAAGAAATTGATGTCCAACTAGCACAGCGCCTTGTTCTACATACATCAAGGCAAAGGAGAGTTGCTTCAGCTCTGCACTGAGGCTCCTTACAGGATGGGATGCAGTGGGTGACAACAAACCCTTCCAGTTGGGAAGCTCGTTCAGGCTGATGGTCAAAAGCAGAAGTTCTGTGCAATCTGTGAAGTCAGAAGTGCCCCTTAGCAGAGCTGCACCCACAAATGAGGACTGCTCAGATTTACAGCCTTCCCTCCCATGAGTCCACAGTCCAGAGGCCGTGGTCAGGACCCCACAGAAATGCTGAAGATTTGTCACTTCCTGAGTGGTTTTGAAATTCATCATATTCAATGGGTAAATGCACTCCAAAAATCTGTTTCTCCATTTTTCTTGCACAGTGTTTTAAATCTTACTTAGTGCGACGGTGGAAATGAAGCAGAGATATGCAGAAGAGGACCTCAGGTGTGATGGGATGCACTGAGCACTGCCCGGACCTCCACACTACTGCTCAGCAGGTCAGCAGCATTACCATATGGAGCTCAGGGGCGGTGACCCCGCCTGAGCTTCCTCAGAATCCGTGCATGGAGGGGCTGTGAAGGGCCAAAAGAGCAGAAACAGAATGAAATCTTAATGACCTGAGGGTGAGGCCCTGCGAAGGGCAGGGGGTGAAATTAGGCAGCATGCTGGGGGGAGAGAGGATGCTCAAGGAGGAGAGGAGGTCAGGGAGGAGGGAAACAGGGTGGGATGGAGACCAGGGACAGAGAACAGAAGGGTGCTGTAATTGGGAGGTCTGCTTCCACCCTTGTGTTTGCCTTCTGCTCCTCCAGAAGCATGCAGTGCTTTATCAGGTGTTGAACAAGATATCAGTTTGTGGCCCAGCACGAGATGCTGAGTTGTGTCCACACTGCCCAGAGATGACAGCTCCTAACGAGGCAACCATTGTTAGCAGGGTGCCAGAACCCTGCAGGAGCTCACCCCGACACAGGCACAGTGCTGGCCCTCAGCAGATGGCAGAAACATCAACTGCAGATGTGTTGCCCAGGACTCTCAGCAGATCCAACATGTAACACGACAGGATGTAGGCAAGGGCAGTTCTGGTGTCTGAGGCAGTAAGGAGAGCATTGTAAATGCCACAAATTGCTCTGTGGTTTTTTATGTGTGTATTAAGTCAAATAAAGTTAAGGAAAGTGAATCAGCTCTTCAGAGAACAATAACGAACCTGAGATGGAAATGATTGTCCTGCAATATGGGCAGGGTAGGCAGAAGCTTACTCAGCAACCTGAGCCTGTGTTGGTCCCTGTTGCCAGTGATGGTGCCTGCTGCCAGCCAGCTTCTGCTGACCTCACAGCACTTCTTTTTTTATCTCTAAAGCTAATTTAGAGCTCACCAGTGAGTTACACTTCACATTACTCCTTTTAACACGCATTGCTTTGCATGTCAGCAGAGCACTCCATCTGCTGCACTGCTGCCTTTCCTCCCAACCCTATGGGAAGTTTCCTTCAGCCTTTCCCTCACCCTGACCAGCTGAGTAACACAGCATAGCCACACTTCATTCATTAAGCGTGGAGAAATCATGAAGGACCATGGATCCAGGGTTCCACCCTAGCAGCCTCTGCTGAGCTGCTGGGCTGCTGCTTGCTCTGTGTCAGCTTTGTACATACAGACTAAGCACTGCAGCTGCTGCCCAGAGCTATGCAGCTCCTCACCAGCCTCCAGCTGGTCCTTGCGAGGGTCTCACTTCAGTGCTGGAACAGAACACATGGATTTCCTCTCTTACGGATCACAGATGGAAAGAAAGAGGACTGCTCCCATCCAAAGTCTGACTGCTGAAAAATGCTGGCAAGCTTCAAATTCCATCCCACATCTCATTTGTTTTGCGCACACTGAGTCAGACTTCGCATGGAGCAGCACCCAACAGGAGCTGCACTGAGCCATGTGATGGGTGTGTGGTGCTGCAGCCCTGGGGTGGTCCTGGGCATCCTTGGGCTGAGGCTTCCCTTCTGATGGCATCCACATCTGGATGCTGGTGGGGTCCACCTGCATTTTCTGGGGGGGGAAAGGGAGTTTCAAGGAACTGCTTCCCACGGGGAGACAGACAGAATCAAAGCTCAGCAGCGTGTCTGAGACAAAGTTTCACATCATGTTTTAGGAGCTGAAAACGAAAGTTAGGTGGAATGGCTGGCTGTGCACACACCTCTTTGCATGGCAGATCCTTTCCTGTGCTGCTTTAGATCAGCAGCTTCAAGTGAATCCTGCAGGTGTAGTTTATGTGTTTGGTTACTTGGAGATTAGAAATAATGGGATTCCTACAATTACAAAACCAAAAGACATATGCTTTGTTGATGAAAGGTCTGCCCATACACCAGATAATTAAATATGACCTTCTATCAATCTGGGAAAGACACAAAGCCCAGATATAGAGGCAGCAGAGGGAATCTAAAATTAGACTCCCACTACAAGCAACATTATTTAGGGAGGGCAGAATTTATTTGCTCCACTTGCAAAGTCTCTAGTAATCCGAGAGAGGGGCTTCCTCCTGCAATACGTTAAGAAGATGTATCAGGTTTTAAACCTACCAGGCTATTTGGGGCAAGGTGCTCTTCTAGGGAACAGCACACATTTCAACATGAGAAATCTGGCCATCACTGGAGTTTTTCTCATTGCACAAATGCACAGGCAGCTGATCTCCATGTGCAATTCTGATTCTCAGCCAAGTATTTCCACAAGTTTTCCCTTCAAATCTCAGAATAATCAAATGCATTTTCGGGTCCTGACGTCATTAACCTGCTTTGTGTAATTGATTGAATGATAGAGTCACAGAATGGCTTGGGTTGAAAGTGATCTCAAACATCATCCACTTTCAACCTCCCTGCAGTGGGATGGCTGCCCCCAAACAGATCACTTCACACAGGGACCCATCCAACCCAACCTGAGAATGCTTTCCTCAGCCACTCAGATAGCAGTTCTGATGGGATAATGGTGTGTGCTGTCCCAGTGCTACCTCAAGAACAGGTATATAGCCCAAGCCATCTGATTTGATGGAGTTATCTGTTCTAAGCTAATACTGCAGCAGCATAAGGCTTTGCTTCTTTTAAGTGAAGTAAACAAAAAAGTCTGAAGAGAGGAGAGAAATGCAGGCACTGCAAATCGAGCTTTTAATTAACACATCATCTACCTGAGCTTCATCTACTTTTCCCCACTATTTCCTCCTCTACAAGCGCAGCCCAGTGTGACAGGAAATTAATTACGCTTGGAACTCTCATCAGCTAAACAAAGGAATCGTTAATTTTGGTACTTAAGGAACCAAAGTCCCACCTTGCAGCTAATGCCCAATGGGCAGTGCCAGGTGCAGCCATCCATCAGCAGGGTGCAGGTAGTGCAGCTGGAGCTGCAGACACACTGGTGAGAAATGCCCCGAGTGCTTTCAGAGCTTTGTTGAGCAGTGGCATGCCGGAATTACGTCAGAATTTGATGCCATTTTCCTGGACAAACTGTTCCACACCCTCACCATCCTCTGAGTGAAAAATTCCCCCTTGACTTCTAACCTAAATCTCCCCTCTTACAGTTTAAAACCGTATGAGATACAGATTGTGTGCACATTACTGCTCAATTACTCCCTCAATTGCCTTGTGGTGTTCAGGTATTTTACCTCACTGGGGGTCCTGCAGGGAAGGGAGGGTTCAGCTGAGCTGGTGGGCAAATTGGACCAACCTCTGAACTGGGTCCAACAGCACTTGAAGGGTCTGTTAATGAACAGGGGTGAGCTTGTCTGTACAGTTCTAGACTCGAGTGGATGCCAGAGCTTGCATCACTGTGCCCTTTTAACACTTATTTTTTTATGTGCCCTCCATTCTTTTAGATATACACGGCCCTTGAATCTGCAGACTGCAAAGTGTTTACCCACCAGACAAATCTTTTCCTGAGAAAAGGTGTCTTCTGAAAGTCTTTGATGGCTGAGTCTGAGAAAATGGAAACTTGTAGCTCATCACAGCCACTGTTAAAAGCTGTGTTCAGTAATTAAGGAGCTAATTGCCTCCAATAAAGGGGGAGAAAAAAAAATCTAATTCTTTTCGTTTCTACCACGCACATTTTCCAGAAATATTTCTCCAATAAAGACCGAAAAAGTAAGTTTAAAAAATGATACACACACAGGACTTGCTCTCCATTAGCTCAGACTTCACAGCAAACAGACTAAAATCTTCAGGGATTTAACATCAGCTCAACTATAAATCCAGCACCACAACAGGCTCCTTGGCCAGAGGTACAAAAGGGCTTTGCTCTATGCAATAAATCTCACGTTCTCCTCCTCTACCAGGGCAAAGAGAAGGAACGGCACAAGTGAGGATGCCTGTACTGCCTCTCCAAAGTGGAAAAGCCTTGGTTCCTGTTTCAAGAGGAACTACATACAAAAGAAAGAACACGGTAAAGCTTTTCCATGCTCAGTTCAGTAATACATATTTAGAAAATATTGATATGTGCACAGAGAATAAATTATTTTTCCACTCCCCTCCTGTTGTTATTTCAGTTATGCTGCAAAGGTTTCTATCAATACACCAATTCTGCTGAAAATATCTTTTAATTCTGTTTATTTCATCTGTTTTAATTCAGTCCTCATCTAGCACCGGAAAATGTTAAATATCAATAATGGTGACTACATTTTGGAAGTGTATGCAAAACTGCTCATGCTGGAATCCTAAATTTCACATCCTTCCAATGCCTGGAGAGAAAAATCAAAGCCACCATGCACACTGCTGCTCCTGGGGGCAACCAGAGCCGTACAGCACGAGCAGGTGGAGCTGGCACAGAGAATGGAGGAAAACTGTGCATTCTTTCAAGATATTTCATGAGGAGAAGAATGCAAAAGTAACCAACTATGGAACCAACAGTCAACGATTCACACATCTCCACCATCTGATTTTCTCAACTGGATTATTTAACCCCTCCGTAAACATGACACCTCAGGCTGCTGCTGGCTCAACATATTTCAGTATTACATTTTAAAAGAGCGTGGCCAGCAGGTCGAGGGAGGGGATCCTCCCCCTCTGCTCTGCCCTGGTGAGGCCTCACCTGGAGCACTGTGTCCAGTTCTGGGCTCCCCAGTACAAAACAGGCAGGGATCTGCTGGAAGGAGTACATTGGAGGGCTACAAAGATGATAAAGGGGGTGGAACATCTCCCTTATGAGGAAAGGCTGAGAGACCTGGGGCTGTTCAGCCTTGAGAAAAGAAGACTCAGAGGGGATCTGATCCATGTCTATAAATATCCAAGGAGCAGGAGGCAAAGGGACGAGGCCGGACTCTTCTCAGCAGTGTGTGGTGATAGGAACAGGGGAAATGGCCATGAACTGAAGCATAGGAAGTTCTGCACAAATGTGTGTGGGAACTTCTTCCCAGTGCAGTGATGGAGCACTGGAGCTGCACACAGAGGTGGTGGATCTTCTCTGGAGACATTCAGGACCCACCTGGACACCGAGCTGTGCAACCTGGGCTGGGAGCTGCTTTGGCAGGGGGTTGGACTCCATGATCTCTGGAGGTCCCTTCCAACCCCTTCAGTTCTGTGATTCTGTGATTTGTATTTCTCTACATGCCTGGGAATTCTCCCCACATTACGCTGTGGGTTTCAGGGCAGTCCTGCCCTAACAGTGTCACGCAGCCTGGGACAGAAGTTCTCCATCCCTCCCATAGATCCCCATTGCTATCCTCTGGTTGCTACTCCTAACAAATGTATTTTGGTATTAATGCACAGACATATAGAACAGATTAAATTTTAAAGTCAACAGAAGTGAAGATGTTTGACCTCTGTTATGGTAGTGTTTATATTTCTAGAATGGATTTCTTTTAGCCTTCAAAGGTAAATCGTGTTCCATAGAGAGGTTTCTGATGGGATTTTCGTTACCTGGCACAATAAATTGTTTAGATCTGGATGCAATAAACATTCAAATCCAGTACTGAGAAATCTGAAGCATTCCTCATGGTTCCACTTCCATGTACGCTGCAGGGGGGGGCATCATGAACACCTTCACCTACAACCAGCCCTGGCAAGACACGTCATGATGTGGAAAACAAAGGCATGGGGTATCTGAGGCTGGAAAATGAGCGACCTGTGTGCTGCAAGAGCAAAACACGAGTTGGGCTGGCAGCAAAATGCCAAGGCACGGATTTGCTTGACACGGCACTTAAACCTGGGAGCAGGCTGCACGGGCCAGATGCTAAATGAAAATGATAGTTGTTGATAGATAAAGAAATCCATTACCAAAGGGAGAGGAGGTGAGCCTTGAAAGTACAAATCAATCATCGTGTGTTTCGACTTCTTCATCTTTTCTCAAGCAGCAGGGAATGAATGACTTGTTCAAAGTAGACAATGGTACCGTAATTTCTTTCACTATATATATAGTGGCATCATGAATATGCATCTTTGGAGATTAAAGAAAGCTCCTTTTCA
The DNA here is from genome assembly GCA_013399175.1 of Odontophorus gujanensis. Taxonomy (NCBI): domain Eukaryota; kingdom Metazoa; phylum Chordata; class Aves; order Galliformes; family Odontophoridae; genus Odontophorus; species Odontophorus gujanensis. The sequence continues at coordinate 324,345 of VXAB01005340.1, forward strand.
GACCACAACATGCAAAACTCTGAATTTGATTACTTAAATCACAGTAAATTATCAATGCAATTACCACACAGACAAAACAAGTAGATTATTATTCCGTGTCATTCTCTTTGAAATGAACAGGGGAGAAACAAAAGGCAAGGGAAAAGCATCCTAACCTTCAGAATGAGCTCCAACCCATCTCCTCTTCTTCAGTATTCATCCTTTTCCTGCAAGGTGATGAGTGTTTTGCCTCCCAGTGCCCCATCCTTTTTCTTCTTTCATAAACTTCTCCAGTTTTCTTGCACTCACAAAGTGCAGGTGTTCACTTACAGTAACCAAAACCAGCTTGCTGCTGGCACCCATGTCCCTCTGCGTGGCAGATGTCCACTGTTGATGGCCACAGTGATGGCTGCAGAAGCCACGCTCCAAATGTAGCCCCCACGGACCTGCAGCTGCTCACAGGGGTTTTCAGTGTGCCAGGAAGATGTGCTGTGCTGTGAGGTCACTGCTGAGGTGTGTGGTACAGGGACAACGCACAGTAACTGTGTCCTTCACAATGTTGGTCAATGAAGACCCCCAGGAGGTTCTGCCACCACGGTGCATGATGAGGGGTGATGGGCTCACGTTGCACCAGGGGAGGGTCACGTTGGGCATTAGGAGAAGTTTCTTCTCCAGAGGGCATCCAGGTGTTGGCACAGCTGCCCAGGGGTGGGGGATGCCCATCCCTGGAGGTGTTCAGGGACACAGAGATGTGGCACTGAGGGACGTGGGCAGTGGGCACAGTGGGGGTGGGTGAGGTTGGGCTGGGGGATCTGAGAGGACTTTTCCAGCCTTAATGACTCTGTGATTCTATGATCCTCTTGAGCTCTCAGCGACCAACCTCACTTCATGGAGCAGAGGAAGAGCTAAGGGTATAGCACATTGCTTACATGCGTGGGTGCAATGAATCAGAGGATATCCTGCGTTGGAAGGGATCCACAAGACCATGAAGAACAACTCCTTCCTCCACACTGAACCACCCAAAATTCAAACCATATTTCTGACAGCGTTGTCCATATTTTTCTTAAACTCCCAGAGGCATGGTGCCATGACCACGGAAGCATTTTTCATCTGCAATGGGGTAATCTAATCTAATCTAATCTAATCTAATCTAATCTAATCTAATCTGTGGGATTTCCTATTTAGATAGTTGCATCTCTGCTGCTTTCACGAAGGGAGAACAGCAGAGAGATGCACCACATCACATGAGTACACAGTGATGTGCTCCTGCCCTTCCCGTGCTGCCAGCAAGCACTAATGCCTGCTGATGTCCAGGGAGAGCAAGGCAGGGCTGATCCATGGAGCTTTCTGGAAGCTTTCTCCTGGATTGTGAGCAATGCTCACTCTTTTTCCTTTAGCACATGGGGTCCCAAACTCCTTTCTTGTTGTTTAAACACTAACGAAACCTTTGTGTATACTCATGGAACATTAAGATAATATATATGTCCACTGAATACATCCGTAGCAACTCTCCTTTTCTGGAGTGGATTTCTTTATCTGCCAACAAGACAGGTAAATAATACTCAGAAGTGGAGGGAGTGCAAGTAGCACTGTGCAGCACCCCACAGCAAGATTTAAGCACACAGAGCTGCCTGACGGCCTCACCTTTCTGCTCACTGCAGGGGAAGTAGCATCAATTGCACAAGGACTTTTGCATCCTGCTTCTCGTTTTGCAGCTCTTTGAGTGAGGGTGGGTGGGCTGCCAAGGGCAAACCACAGTGCCACATCCCCACGACACAAGCTGCAGGCAGGGAGCTCACTGCATCGTTTCTCTGTGTCCTGGGGGTGACCAACCCAGCAGTGTTTCTGCTGCGGTGCAGTGACCTGGTATCAGCAGGAGCAAACAGGAGCTGCAAAGCTGAGAGCAGTAGTGCCTGGTATGCATGTTCAGCGAGCCCCAGCACACGAGGGGAGGCTCAGAAGGAACAGGAGCCCGCAGGAATCGGGCTGAGGAATGCAACACTGCTGTGAGCAGAGCACCCACCCTGGGAATGGTCTGACCTTGGTGCTGGCATGCTGCCTGGTAGGAGATGCAAACAGCCACTCTGCCCAAGGTACCTGGGTGACAGAAATGCTGCCACTGCCCAGGAGAAAGGGAGGGAAGTGCTGAGGCCGTGGATCCCAGAGGGTAAGATCTCACATACAAGCAGTAATAATTTATCATATCTATTATTGAGCCTGTTCCTCTTCATGTACATTGACATTGTGACTAACGGTCACATTGCTGCCACATGATGCTCTGTGTATGCAATGGACTCACAGGGCTACACAAAACCAAGGCAGATTGAGCCCTTCTGAACTGTCCCAAAGCTCTCCCCCTGTGCCACTAGCAGAGCATCCTACACATGGCAATAAGTGGCTGCAGCCTGCTACAGGAGCTACCTCCATTGCAATGCTGTCATGGCCTCAAGCTCTCTTAAGCTGCTACTGTTATTAAAATTTCTATTAACTTTTCTTTACATGAAAGTAATTAGAAGTGAACTTATTCCTGTCATTTGCCTAAAGCAAAAATAGAATAGAATAGAATAGAATAGAATAGAATAGAATAGAATAGAATAGAATAGAATAGAATAGAATA
>VXAB01005340.1:326949-475305 GCA_013399175.1 Odontophorus gujanensis
GTCCCTTGGAGCAATTTGGTAGAAAATGCATCATTTCATGATAAAAGCTGTCTCTTACAAAAAAAATAATAAAATAAAATAAAATAAAATAAAATAAAGTAAAATAAAATAAAGTAAAATAAAATAAAATAAAATAAAAATAAAATAATAAAATAAAATAAAAAAATCAAAACCAACAAGCTGCGAAACAGCAGCAGCAGTAGCTTTCTTTCTTCCCACTAAAAAGGAACAAAAGAAATGAACAATATTAGATGTGGCAAGCTCGTTAACAAGTTCATTAGCTCACTCATTTCACTGATTAAATTCCACAATGCGCATTCAATAGAGACTGAGTGGCATCAGTGGAAGCAGGTCCTTGCAGCTCAGCACAACACAGGGCTGAGTGCCCCTGGTGGTGGGGCAGGACCTGGCAGTGCCTTCTGTCCCCACTGCACGTGCTGTGCCTGCAGCAGGAGGAGCATTAAATCCCAGTGCTGGGACACTGTGGGCACGATGCTGTGCACCTGAACGGTCCCACAGGGGTACACAGCAGCACTGCTGCACTAGCAAAGGTCTGGAGAATGAGGCTGATGGCATCTGTCCTCTGCCTGCTTGTTCTTGAGCTCTTTCTATGGGTGCACACATGCAGGTGGGACTTAGGGAGTTTAACTTCTTGCACCTTGCGTTGTTTACCTTTATTTCCAATGAAAAGAGAGCAGTTGGCAGCATTGTCCAAAACACAGAAACCAAACTCCAACAGCAGGTTCGTATGAGCACTGCTGCTGCTCCTTCCTGTGCATTGGTGACTCCAGCAGCTTCTCATATAGAATAGACTGCTCGTATCTTAGAAACGGGCTGACTTAGAAGTGAATATGGCTCAATGATTCCATGACTCCATGACTCTGTGGTGATCCTGGTTAAAAAAATACAAAACGTACATGCTTACCCTCTCTTCCTCCAACAATTAGATGTGGTCCTCAGTGTAAGGTTTCGCTAGTGCTCCTGGAGAAGCTGGAGAAAGCAAACATGTCAGATTGCTCATTTCAAGTGTACTTCAGTGATTTAAGATGTGTTAAAACTGAAAAGTTCAGGTCACACACCCGAGCATTTAGAGTCACCTCCCTTTGAATGTCCGCTTAAATGCCTCTTCTGCTCTAATGCTCTGTCAGTGGGTTGCAGCAAGTGATCATATATGTTGCTCCAGTATCATATGTAGTAATATGAATCTGCAGAACGTTAAATATTAAATTAAATTTTACCTTTAATAGACCATCGATTTATAACAATTGTAACTCTACAATCCACTGAGTATTTGCAGAGCTTCCTGACCAGAATGCTTCCCAGGCATTCCAGGTGGTTCTCAGCACATCTCCATGCTGGCTGTGACCTAGGGGTGCAATTATCTATGTCTAATGGAGGGGAGAAACAGGGGCAGCACTTGGTTTGACCTCTGGGCAATGGTTGTTACCCTATGGCAGTGCCCACCAGCATGGATTCCCCCACAGCCATGCTGACAGCCAGGCTGGGCAGACACACACACATTTACAGTCCTTCATGGGAATGGAGCAGGAAACAGAAAATGCTGATATTAAACCAGCTGGGAGCATGAATGATGGCATTTTCAGCACACACTTGCAGTACTGCCAGATAACAACGTGTTTTCCAGAAGATGCCTTGTGGTGAACTTATCATGGTTGTTGAAAGGGTTCTCCTCTTCGTTCAGGGAATGACTTGGAACATATTCGAGGTTGAGTTCCTCTAGCAATTTCAGCTCTAACAGTTTTAACCAGTGAACCGTGCACTGTAAATAAGATGGGGGCAAAGAAGCATTTCTCAAAATGGTAATTTCTGGGCTTTCCCAGGCTGAGGCTCCAGGAGCAACAAGCATACGTGCACTGTGTCAGCACCCACACACCACAGCTCTCTGCTAAGCTCTCATATTAACAGTGCACACAGCACTGGTGGTTGTTAAACTCATGAACCAACTCAGTGACCTAAAAAGCTGGGAAAGAAATGCGTGAACTGGAATAAAATGAGGATGAAAGGAGTGCATGCAGTGGTGTCACAGGCAGCAGAACCCAAATTGCAAACACTGTCTCTACCCCAGTGAATGCCATCGTGGCCCCAGCAGCCGGGCAGTCAGTGCCAGACACCAGGAACAGGAGAGATGTGGGTGACTCCCACACCCCACAGTGCTCTTCTTTCTCTTGTTTCTCATTAAAGGTTTGGGTTTTTTCTTCCACCCTTATCTATGGGCTCAGTTAGAAGATGAAATATCATACTGAATTAAATGAAGAAAAACTGTAATTTTAATTTAGAAGTTGTGTTTTCCACTCTCTCTAAAAATGTCTGTTTTTCCAGCCTTTGAATTTTTCCTTAGGTAATACCAGTGTACATAACAATATACCATAATGGTTCCCAGTGCTGTTAGAAGAAGATGCTTTTATACTGAGAGATATTTCAGTTCACTGAGTGGAATATCAGAGGTTATAGAGCTGTGATCGGAGAAGGAGCGATAAAGATATATAAAGTTTCCCCCAAGTAAATGATGAAACTAGCAAATTAACAGCGCTGGTGCCAGGTTGCCACTTTCCTCATCTTCTTTTTCGCTCATATTCATTCATCATGAAGCACACAGCATTTGTGAAAGGGCTGTGGTGTCAGTTACTTCTGTCTGCCAAGGGTCAGCACAATACCTGTTGGGGTTTGGACTTCCTTTTTCATTGGAGAAATGGAAATCTACCTACATGCAATTTATTTTCTGTTTTCCAAACGCTAGTTTGGGTGATTTATATATCATCACAGTTAATGCCTCTTTCACTGCTTTAGAGACTGGGGGGGACAGATGAGAGCAGTTCCCTGTGTTGAGGGAAGATGGGAACGTAAGGAAAGCAATGAGAAGAAGAGGTACTTGGAGCAGGGTTGGGTGATGATGGGCAGTGCAGGAGTGCTCTGGGATCAGGAAAGATGAGCCAAGCTCCAGCCACAAAGCAAAGTATTTCCAACTCTACACACTGAGCATATGAGCACTGACTGAAAGGCAACATGCTAAAAGACAAACGACAAAAGTAATGATGCTGTCTGCCCTTCCCCAAAGAGAACCATTACAGATGGCAGTGTACAATGATTTGCAAATTAGATCATTCGTGTACCCGTTTATATTCCTAATTTGCCTACAACTTCAATACTCAATAAATAATTACAAAGCTGCTTTGAACTAAGATTGTTTTGCTGTCCCGGTGGCTTGTGGCTATTTGATCATACTGCAGAGCCCTAATATTGCACCATATACAGACTGACTTGTAACATATGAAGATCAAGGCCCATATTCATATCTCAGTGGGAGCTCCTCGTGCCCTGCCCTGAGCAGCAGCCCCCAGCTGCCCCTCCTGCAGTCAGGTGGCTGTGCTATGAGCTAAGGACAGCTTGTTTACCAAGGCAAAGAAATGCACAAAAGGTCAAAAGTCTTGGTAGAGAAACATTAGATAAGACTATGAAAATGAACCGAATTATCAAGGGAAAGAAGAAAAGAAACAGAAGAATATGGAAATCAGAAGCTCTGACCTTTAGAAGATGTGCAGTTTGCAATGCCAAAATAAAGCCACGTGGGAAGATCCAGCCTCTAGTTTCAGCATGGTTAAATATTTTGCCAATGCACAGTTTATTGTGACTTGCTGGCATCCATTTCCATTTGCCCTTATGACGGTTGAATGCAGCATGCTTGATATCAGAATGAGGCTCGAGACGGAAAAATAAGAATAGAAAGGCAGATTCTGATGCAAGTTTCATGTCCCATGGACTGCTCATCGCTGGAGGCAAACAGCATAGGAAGGAATCCTCAAGGTCAGTAACAAATCAACGCGTCACGCTTAATCTGCACGTTAATAAGTTATGCAGAAAAGTCTGCAGTTCTGACAAAACAGAAAATAAATCAAATGTTTAAGGCTGTTTGCATCAAGTTAAAAACTAGGTGATCAATAGGCTTTCAGCAACATGCCGAGCAGATATCATCTAGCTCTTGTATCTGATAGGAGTGGTATAACCGTACCTCTGCCACATGGTTTTCCTGGCAGAGGACACCCTGAGTGTGTCCACTGGGGCTGCAGGAACACTTCCACTCGTGGACACGTCTCAGATGCTGCATTTGGCCCCAGCACCTGCTCCAGCCCAGGCTCACACAGGAGCAGAGGTCTCCAGCACATGGGATGGGGCTGTTCAGACCAGAGCTTTGCCTTTCCAGTGTCAATCAGAGGGTGGAAGAGCAGTTCATGTGCTTCTCATGGAAGTAACAAAACCATTTATCTCACTTTGGAGAGGAGTGACTTGGTGCAAGCAAACAGTGTATTTGTTCACAAAGGCCAGCACCTGAAACACCAAATGCCTTCTACTGTTCCAGCAAAGACTTCTCTGATTTCTGTGGATGACCTAAGGTTAAAGTTAGAGGAGATATCCAAATTTTACAAATTCTGCCACCAGAAAGGAAAGGTTTCTGTGAATTACTGGGAGCACTGATCTTTTCCTGTGTCTAACATGTATTCAAAGATGTCAAAAAACAAAGAAAAACGTTTGATCTCTTTCTTTTCTTTGTAGAATTATGAGCATTTATAATTGAAAACAATTTTACTGCATTTAGCTGTCAGAAGAATGTTGCCTGTTCGTTCCAAGCAATGATACAGGCACCACGAGGGCTGGGCAGGATCAGAACAGTGGGTGTGTATTGAGTAGGGAACTGCCAGGCTCTGTGTAAATGGGCACGGTGTTTTGTTACTTGCTAAATCAGATAGATAGAAAAATGAACAGGGAAGCGCAGAAAGAAATGGAAATAAGAGAATCCAAGGCAAAGAAGGGTGATGAATAAAAGCCTTGTTCACTATGCACCACTCTGTAAGAGCATTAATGGATGGCAAAGGTTGCCATCACTTCTTGTCCAGCATCCTGCTGAATGTAGATGATGTTAAATGAACAAGCACCAGTGGATAAACAAGTACAAATCCTCCACAGAAAATACATCATAGGTCACCCATGCAAATTCCTTGCCTTGGTGTGCTGTGCCCTTTTAGGCCTTAGTTTCCCTTGAGAAAACCTGCCTGCAGGTGTCAGCTGTCCCCCCATGGGTGAGGCAGGGTGGGCAACATCCCCACAGCCAACACAAACCAAGCGACAAACAGAAATGGAAATGAAGCCAGGCTCAAGAATTCAGGTGTCTTTAGGAGCAATGGTAGAAGTCAGCAACAAGGATGTCCCACAGCTCTGAGTGGTGCAATCCACAGAATGGCAGGTTAGTCTGAGGAAAAGAACAGTCAGGACTAGCATTGAAAAGGTTAAGTGTAATACTTGTAGCACGACAGCGTGGGAATTTTTAAAATAAGGATGATAATTATACGTAATTATAATTATAAAATAATTAGTATTATAAAAATATTAATTAGAATTTTTACATGCTGAGTTGTCCCCAGATTTCTCTACAATTATCGCTGTATAATAATTACATTATTGTTAGAGAAAAATAAAGCGCTGTTTGATCTTGTCCCAAGTGTGTGCATGTGGGGAGAGAAGGGGAGAGGGGGAGAATGCTCTTTTGAAGTATAAAACTATCATTTTTGGGGATGTGAATTTAAATGAAGCCAGTTTGTGCCTCGGCGCGTTTGTTGAGCAGGAAGCAATTTTTATGTATGATCCAAATTCTGACTTGCTCGTGGCTACAGTTGGAAGCATGCATCAGGAAAATGCACTCAAAGGCTGTGTTCCCATTGCCTGCCTCCATTTCAGTCTTCACCAGGAAGAACTGAACAATACCAAACACCATTCAATCATTTCCAAGCTAACTGTGTGTTTATTGGCCTTGCTCAAGGTAAACAAGTGAGCACAAAAAGCCCTTTCAGCAGGACAGTGGTCCTGGCCACATATGGATATGAGGCAACTGCTAGAGAAAACAAGATTACCAACATCACCATGGGGCTCAGTGAGCACTCTACAACCAAGCTCACCTTTCCCTGGGAAGAGTGGAGCCTCATCCAGGGGAGATCAGGCATGGGATGCCCCAAAGCACCACATCCCTATCCCTATCCCTATCCCTATCCCTATCCCTATCCCTGTCCCTAACCCTATCCCTATCCCTGTCCCTGTCCCTGTCCCTGTCCCTGACCCTGACCTTACAACCCACCGCAGCAATCCCATGTGATGCTGTGGGTCAGCAGTCTGTAACATGTGAAAAAACAGCAAAACAGAATATTTCCTTTTTGGACTGCAGAAAATCAATTACAGTGGTAACAAAAAGGGGCCAAGCACTATGCTGCTTCAGTTACCTCATTCTCTGGAAAAAAATCCGCTCTAGAAATCACTCAGCAGCTCTGTAATCGTGATGGATGGTGGTGTGCTCAGTGAGTAATCCCTGCACAAGGTGCTGAAGCCCTTCAGCTAATGCCAGTGTCCGTGCTTGACTAGTTCATTTCTTTCCTCTCTTTTGCTCTCTCTCTCCTTTTTTTTTTTTTTTTTTTTTTTAACATTACAAGTCGATTCTTAGTNTTTGAAACTACAAATCAATTGTTGGTTATTTATTTGTTATTTCATATTTATACAAGAAAGAAATATTTCTCCCCTAAAGCAAATCAAGGATAGAATAACAACCCCGGAAAGGTCAGCATCTATCCGGTTTGTTAATTGAATCTGTCTTCAGAGCCACAATGCCAATACTTCAAGGGCGAGAAAGGGCAGGGATATAATAATAATAGGAGTAAATGTCTTTGTACGAACTGGAATTGATAGTGGATAGGCTCAAGACAAGTGCAGCCTGAGCTTCAAATCTTCTCTCAAGAAGCCATCTAGTCCTTGGAAATTTTGTCATTTTTCTCAAGGCAAATGGTTCCACGTGGCTGTAATCCTCTATGGCTTGTCCCAGGGGTGTGAATTACTGTTAATGCCTCTGTTATTTACAGTCTGCTCAACTCCTAACAAAAAGATCCTCCAGGAGTTTCACATAGTTTACTGAAATTGGTTTGTTCTGTTTTCCTGTGCATAAAATACCTGGTATTTCTGTGTGGGCTGAGCTGCCACAGTACTGGTGGAGAAAGAAAGGACAAAAAGAGCCCCTGGAAGCATCTGCCTGGTGATGGGTGCTGCACAGCTCCTTGCTGCTGCAACCATGGGCTAAGGACCAGCACGTATTCACAGGGCTTCACAGGACTTCCATGACCTGTAGACATCAAACATTACCATAAGTCTGCAGCTGGCACATTTAGGATGCTGCTCCCTGAAGCCAGGGGGCTGCAGGGCTCAGTGGGATGCACCCAGCTTCATTGGATCATAGAATCATGGAACCACTAAGGCTGGAAAAGCCCTCTGAGATGCTCAGAGTCCCAGCCACCCCACAGTACCCACTGCCCACATCCCTCAGTGCCACATCCCCATGGGTCTGAACACCCCCAGAGACAGGGACCCCCTCAGCCCTGTGCAGCTGTGCCATGCCTGGCTGCTCTGCAGGGAAGAAATTGCTCCTGATACCCAACCTGAATTTGATGCATCTCCTGTGCTTTGTCTTCCTTTCTTCTGGCCTATTTTTGCTGAAAAAGAACTCAGTAACAGATCTTTGCAAATGAGAACAGTTACTTAACTTGGAAATTAGCAGTCCTGGGTTCATGGTAGAGTAGCTGTGCTTCACAGTAAGTCTCTAATTCTAGCAAACTTTGACTAAGTCAATGCAGGTTATTTGGGGACGTAGTTGACAAAAGAATTTGATTATTTGGGTGTTAACAAGGGATTTTTTTCATGTTAATTTATTTGGACAAGTTATTACTGTAAGAGACTCAGAACTGCAAACATCTCATCAATTGTAAGAGTCAGTTAAATGAAACCCATTGGAGGAAAGGCACTGCTCTTGTTTATAACTTGTTGAAGGACATCTACTGGATTAAGATAATTCTGTTCCAACAAATAAACTAATCCTGTAAAGAGGGGGAAAGAAATCCTTTTGTTTTATTCCATAAGGATGCTCACGAGTAACTGATTTCTTGCATCATAATTGAATGCTTACTTTAGGGAAACAAGCAGGGACTTGTATAAGAAATCAGATTAATGCACGTGAGGACCAAACAGCCCCCCCACCCCCGGCTTGTCACACGGTCCCAGGATTGTGGAACATTTACCCTTGCAGTGACAAAGAGTGGTAGCAAACCCCCAAAACCTGAGCATCCTCTTGTCCCCACCCTGCTCCTGCAGCCAGATTCAGGCTGTGATCCCACTGACAGGCATCACACGGACACTGCTGCCACCGGAGCCCTGAAGCTGCCCATCTTCCCCATCCTGCTGAATACGTTTAACCACAGTGACTGTACGAATGATTTCAAACTATTTTAAAACTAAAACGTGCTCTACTGCATATCTCATTTAACTTCCAAATACACACGGAACTATATTTACCCTGCTATGTAAGTTTCTCATTTCCCATTACATAAGGTGGTTTATACCATCTGCCCATTTCTTGTACTAAGTTTTCACCTAATTATCAAAGCTAGATAAAAAAATAACGCTGCCTTCCTGACCTCTATTATGCATCACTAAGTTAAATGATAAAGACACTGCCTGAATATGCTCCTGGAGGGGTACAGGAAAATGGTCAGTGTGCCTGCAGTGCCCATTTCAGTGGGACGTGGCAGGACTCACTGGCAGCCTGCATCACATGGCAGCAACACGTGAGTGGCGGGGTAAGTTCCCTGACCTCTGGATTTTGTTTGCAGCACGTCAATTGAAAGTTGTTGTTGATGTCATTGGTCTGGCTCTGATCTTCATCCACTTGTTCATAGGTGGGGGGGTCCCTTTGTTAAGCCAGTTGAGGGGACCCCCTCCCCACTTCTGCTTTTCCACAGCGTATGATAGATATGCAGCCAGCTCCCTATAACTGCAGTGATGTAAGCAGCAGTTGGATGGGCAGGGGCCAGGGGCCAGGCACTGCCAGTGCTGATGGCACTGCTGGTCACCTCTCCGTCAGCACAGCTGGGGGCTGCAGCTTGCATCAGAGTGCTGGTGCTCCACACAGTGTCCGACAAAGCTGCTTGCTCTGGGATCAAACAGCTAGCTTTAAAATCTGGAACAATAGAAGCTAAATGAAAGCAAGGAAGGAACAGTTACGGTGAGTTTCCAAGTTAGTCCGGCAAAATCACAACTGTCCGTGGGTTGATCTCACCAGTGGTTTCACACCAGCTTGATTCCACAGTAGCCATAAAGTTTTCCAAGTTTCCAAGTAATGCATTGGAGAACAGCTTTAGATATCACATTACCTGCATGTGTACCAACCTTCCATCTACCCTTCCAGTTCCTCTTGTTGGGTCTGGAGGAATGCTCACTGCTGGCATTCACGTTAGCAGAACTTCCCCCATTCCTACAGACCTCCAGGCATGAGGCAGCTGGCCAGATGTGCTGAGCTTCAGCAGCACAGCAGCATTTTGGTCATGGATTTGCTGCACGTTCCCACGATTGGTTGCTTTGCAGCCTAATAAGAAAAATAATAATAAAAATAAATAAAAATCTATTGTTGTTTTATTGTATTATTACTGTATTGTTAAGGCAGCTTTAGTGTCTTAAATCAATAAAAATGATTGTTTAGAAATCAATACAGAATGGAGTAATATAGTCAACTGAAATTAAAATAAGACTAATTGAGATGCCTGCCAAACATTGAGCATTATAAATTGGACAGGGTGGGGGAGCAGGTCTCTCCTTGAGCAAAGTCCTGTCCAATTTGCATCACAGAGCCACCAGTGCCGCCAGCACAGCCTTTGTGTGAGGCAGCAGTGAGCCTGCAAGTGAAATCTCTCCTTCATTCAGTTCCCAAATGGATGGCATCGCCTCTCCAGCGAGCAGGAACACGACATCAAGCACACTATGGGTTTCATTGTGGTCAGCACATAAACAAGAGAAGTACTCCGATGCTCCTCATTACAAATACCTGCAGGTAAAATGCAATCTTCCAGAACGGTTTGGCCTTCAGATATAAAATGAAGACATGCTGTGGTGCTTTGGTGGTGATGGTTTCTTTCTGGCAATACGAGAGCCCATCATGGACCTCTGCTTTCAGAGCTGCTGACCTCAGCCCGGACGCAGGCTGGCGTGTGCCACCCCAGCATGGAGATGGATGTGCTTGTGGTGTTCACATGATGAGCAAAACCTGGCTCCTCTGAACTAAGCTCTCTTCCTGGAAGCTTCCTTTGTAAAGTACTGTGCTTTCATGGAGAAAACAGTTGATTCTTGTGTGCTTTAATTGCTTAAAGGTGTTTCTCTTGAAGCACACAGAGGACATCAAGTGGTATATTGTTTCTTTTTATAAAGGGAGACCCGTACTGATGTTTGGCCACCACCACCTCCGAGAGAGGCGGTGGAGATGTAAAACAAGCACCATTTTCATAACAAATGATGATGATCATACTGGTGAATGTGTCCTCATAATGCTGCGTTTGTGTTGCTGAGCTTCTGCTGAGCGTTAATGCATCGATTGCCAGGTGACATCAGAGGAAACAGATTGGAAATGCTCAGAGTCTGACAGACAAGCGGACCAAATTAATATGGTTTTGCACTTTTCAGATAATGATCTCTTTCTTAATAATGGTTTAATGTAGCCTAGAGGTCATACGCTTCCATTTCCACTCAGTGTTTTTCTATTGTAGAACATAAAAATGATCTATTGACTCCGCACAGCATCAGGTCTAACATGCAGGGCTAATGGCACATGGATGAATCGTTAATGCTTTTCCTATTGTCATCTTGACAGTTCCCCAGGAGTTGTTTTCAATGTCAAGCTTTTGCTGGGCTTGGTGAAATGTTCTGTGTTAAGAAGACGCATTACTTCTGTTTCTCCCCATCCATTATGCAGGCACAGCCCAAGACAGTAAGAATACTATTTATTTTGTGTGCTATTAATAATCAGTGATTATCAGAAAGGCCAAGGGAATGTACTTCGACAGTTGTGCAAACCAATTCAGTGAGCATGCCCAGTATGCAGTGCTGTGTCCCGAGTGGAGACCAGATACAGGCAGGGACTGCAGCCAAAATCAAGAATGTGGTGTTCCCTGAAAGGGCAAAACACAAGGACGTGGAGCCTGGTAAGGGCCAGTGTGCTTCAGCTGCAGCTGATTGAGAAACACAACTTCTGACTTTGTCCAGTGAAGAACAGTGTGCATATAGCAGACACCAATGCTCCCATTAAAGCTCTAGAGCTGATTAAACTAATTACACACATGAGGCTGGCAAATTGCTGGAACATCACAGTGAAAAAAGCCTTACATAATTCAAAGGGGCAATGATATTTAAACATAAAATTGCTGGAAAAGGATATGGAAATGAAATGTAGCAATCCATTAGCAAAAATTACACTCCCTTAAACCAAGACTTCTTTTAATGTCAGGTTGATAATTTTTCTATTACATATAACTTTTGTGTTATGTAACACAAAAGTAAGAAGAGAGTTAATAAACACATCTTCACTGAATCATTACACTCCTACATTTGGATGTCAGTAACGACTGCCTCAGTTGGTGGATAGATCTATGTATTCTATGGTACTGGGCAGTAAAACACAGCAAAAAACATGATGTCAGCAAAAGGATTAATGTATGAAAGAAGAGTGTGAGTTACACAAGGGAACAACAGAGGCAATGCAGGGCTGGATACCTCTAATTTGCTGCCAGTGCTATGTGGTGGTGAGTCCATGGCTGCCTCCAGGGGTGGTGCCCGGGCAGCAGTAAGACCTGGCAGTCACACCACACACAACAGCCATCCTATTGCAGTCACTCCCTCAGTTACAAGCACAGCTCACCTCTTTTCCCTACTTCTATTCATTCAAGCACACGCTCATTTCACTTCAATTAATGTCAGCATTATATATTTCTTAATGACTGTACTGTATTAGCGTTTCTTGCATAACATAGAGGCACATTTGTTCTGGCGAAGAGGAATGTAGCTTTACACTGTGTTTTATATTCGTGTATATCACCAAAATTTACATCGTGTGGAGGAAGTTTCCATTTGGCTACTGTTAACAAGCTGTTGGCTGTTTATCAGAGCACCTATAACGGAAGCTGGAATTAAAAAGTAATTCAGGAAAACTTCATCAGCCTTTCCTCAGTCCCTGCTGGCTCCTGCCTACCTTGCAAGCCCCCATGCATCACACCTGAGCCCCTGAACAGCACTGTTGCTGGTGAGATCGGGGCTGTGGGTGCACTGAGCATCGCCTGCCTCACCTGGGAGCAATGGCAGCGAGCTTTGCGTGGAGATTTGCAATTTCCACGTGAACGTCCCTAATAAACCTGAGAAGCGCGGGCCCTGGAATTCAGTTATGAGGTGCAGTAGCAGTACATCAATGTCACGCTTTATATTATGGCCTAGAAAAACGGTTGTGTTAAGCACTACCCAGGTCCTCAGAGACCGGACAATTATTTTTCAAGCGATATAAGCCCTGACAGCTTTAGCAACAGCGCTCTATTCCAGCATTGTAATAAAGGCCCATCGAGCACCTCTGAGGTGAATATATCAGGTGAATATATAAGCAATGCAGAACACACCTGTGGCTCTGCAGCCGTCCTGTTTGGCCCTGGCATGCTGATAATGAGGTGCTGCGTGCCTCCCCCATGTGCCCTGGGTGCTACCATGAGTCCAAGAGGGCCAGGGCTGAGCTGCCATACCTGTGCTCCAGCTCCTCCCAGCCATGCACTCCTTACTCTGCATCCCACCCATAGGATAGGAGTGCTCCACCACTTGGATGACACCAACCTGCTCCCAGCCTGGGAAGTGTCACCTCGGGCTAACATCTCAGCCAAACCAGCAGCAGCTGGAAAAAAAGAAAAAGAAAAAAAGAAGAGGGGAAATGATGGAAAAGCCAATCGCCTCCTTAAATAAGTGTAACAGCACCACTGGGCCTCGCCTCAATGATCCCGTGCTTGCAGGTTGCATTTTTTCCCTCATTTTGCAGCGATAAGTCAGGTTAAGCATAACACAGATGACACTCAACAGGTTCCAGAAAGACAAATAAACAGAAATTCCCTTGTAACCAATTTCTCTTTTTCCCATCAGAGAAAGTAAGAAGAAGTCGGTCTGCTGGAAACCCGTGTATGTATGACTGCCAGTGTTTAAAGATACTCTGTAGTTCTAACCGCAGAAGAAATTGCCCTGCTATCTTTCCATTTCTCCTTGACACGCATCCAAAAGAACATCAATATTTCTGTTAAGGCGTTGCTAGACTTGACTGCTGTGAAGCTGCTATTATTCTCCCCTTTCCTTTAATTATTTTCTTCTGTATATAGAAATTTGTTTTCCTCAGCTGATAAATATCATCAATTTAAGGAATGCTACTATCATATAACCGCATGAATATATTTAGCATATAGAAAGTGTGTTCTCCCTTCGTCGTTATAATACAAATACAACTTGATTTATAATGATGTTATTGTCTCCCACAATCCATTCATTTTCTCCAGTGGAAAGGATGTAGGTGAAGAGAGGAGAGGAGGTGGCACTGGCAGAGCGTTCCATTGCTGGTTCTTGCTGGAGATTGCCTCCGTGGCTCTCTGAAAAGGGTGGGGTACCCCGAGGCCCTCTGAACCCTGGGTGGGATGTAAGGGTTCGAGGCTTGCTCTTCTCTGTCATACCTACCAAGCCCCCAGCACCGTGCAGGCACCCGAGCATCCTCCCTCCCAGTGGTGCCCCCTCAGAGCAGCTGAGATCAGCTCGCCCTGCTCCTGGGAAGGGTTTCTCTGCTTACTTTGCAGAGCAGCAGCTGCAAGCACTGAGCTCCCCAGCTGCCAGTTGTCAGCTGAGAGGTGAGAGCTGCCCATCCTGCATCCTCTCCCCCACTGGGCCACTGCCTGCTCCTATTTGCAGCCCCCAGCATGCAGAGTCCAGCTGCTCTGCAAAGAGGACCAAGGGATGGCACCATTCATCTGAGCTCACTCCCCACGCTGGCAGTGCTGCAGCAGCAGCTGAAAAAGCCTCTCACTGTCTGGGACAGGGAAATTTCAGTCCCTGGCTGTGATGCACATGTTTGATGTCATGAACTGAAAGCCAGATTGAGCTCCTCTGACAAACACACCTGTAATTTACCTCTGCTGCTCAATGAATTACACATGTGAGGAAACTTCTGTCCATCTCCACAGCTGCTGCTCACAAGGCACTGTGCCTTAGCCAGTTCTCTCCATTGGTGGCCCCAACATTTGCAGACTCTCAGTTTTTTCCCTCAACCCTGTGTTCTCTTCTGAAACGGCCGCTCAGAAACACACTCAACTTGTTTTTCTCCATCTTCCTTTTGCAAGGGAAGCATTTGTTTAATGAGACATTGATGGATCTGGGCTGCCAGCTGGAATTGTCTCAGTGGTTTTGTGGGTATACAATGGCCGCTTTTATTCTCCAGCTATGAGTCTCCAGCCCTCAGTTTACATGCTAAAGCCCTTATGTAATTTCTGCCCTGCTTCTTCCAGTATCTCTTAGTGCTCTGAGGTCCTTGGGGATGCCCTGCTGCTGGTACTGCTCTGCTCCCTCACACAGCATCCAGGGTGTGGGGTTCACCACAACGTATAGCAAACATTTTTGGCTCGAGTAGTAAATCTTTAAAACAATTTACTGCCATTTCTTGTATTTTTTGACTCACCTTGAATATTCAGATGGAATTTGAAGTGCTTTTCAGTGTGCTGATTCTGTTCTGTGTTTAATTCATTCTTCAACAGAGGCCTTTTTCCACTGACAGTGACTTGAAGCAATGTATGTGCATCAGATACAGGTATGGCATGATGCGTGGCATTGTATGAAGTACCATGCTTTTTCCTAAGGAAGCACAGTTGTTGGGTGTCCAGGACCTGTCTCCCTACAAGACAAAAGAAGAAGCCCCAAGTGACAGCAACCAACTGCAGCCCATGCATGTTCCCCATTCACTGTGCCCTGCCCTGCCCTGGGGTGCTGGGCACTACTGGGGCACACTGACAGCCACAGGGGATGTGATTGGCAGCCACCAGGCTGGGGCAAAGTCTGCCCCGTGTTGGCTGGAAACTACTACTCTTCCATCTACATAAAAATGAATCACAGCCATAATGCCTATCATCTTCTATACTCCTAATTAGAAGCAACAATCGAACTGTCCACATACTTAGACATCTCCATTTTTGCTCCAGTCTGCCCTATTCGTGGATATACGGACCATCAGTTATTAAAAAGTCCTTCTCTTTCTTATATAAATATTCACTAGGTGCAGCTTCCTTTGTCTGCACAATAAATATTATGGGGAAGCTCACCAGGAAATTAGAGAGGAGCCTGCAGCTGGCTGTCTTGGATGATGTACTGCGAATGAACCGCGTCCTGTGGGGATTATTCCAGTCCCTGAACATCATACTTCTTGTATCTGAACATCAAAATATGCTTTCTTCCAACTCCAGACAACGGTACACATATAAATTCTCTAATGGATTTTCTGTTCAGCTGTCACTGAGGCTGATCCAGCAGACAGAAGTATATCAGCCACATCCACTTATATTAAAAGTACTGTAACATTCCCAAAGTCGCTTTGAATTTGGTTTGATGGTCTGAGATTGTAAGTAATATCCAAAATCACATACTAAGCACTTTCTTTTAAACTCCTACAACTGCTGTCATCCACCTGGACGTGCACAAGGCCTTAGGCATGGTCCCACTGCATCCTTATCTCTAAGTGGGAGAGATAGAGGTTTGAAGGGTGGATTATTCAGTGGGTATGGAGTTGGTTGGTGGTCACAGCCAGGGGACGATGGTAGTCAGCTGCTGGGGTGGCCATGAGGATGTTCAGAGGGCTGGAGCACCTCTTCTATGGAAACAGGCAGAGAGAGCTGGGGAAGCTCAGCCTGGAGAAGAGAAGGCTGCAAGGAGACCTCATTGCAGCTCCTCTGTGGCTGAGGAAAGCTGTACAGCTGCTCCTCCCACAGGTTTCCCACCCACGAGGACTCAGCTTGCAGCTGGAGGTGACTGCTTTAGAAATGCACTTTCCTGCTCCCCCCCCACTTCTTGGGAATGAGCTCAGAAGGTGTTAGTACATTCTTGAACAAGTCGTCCTTACCTTCAGGTGGGACGTTGGCACAGGACTGAACGCTGGAGTGGTTTGGAATGATAAAAGGGGGTCTGCTCTTCATCCATCAGCAGCTATGCCGTGTTCATCAGTGTCACAAAAGCTGTTCCTGGCTCCCATCTGGCCTGACTCCAGCCTGTGCTGGGGCTGTTATATTGGTTTTAAATAGATTAGCTCTTGGTTAGTCTTTAGCTGTCTCACGGAGGAATTATTGCACTATAATGCAGTCTGTAATTACATGCTCACATGATATTTTTTCCATTCAATGCACAGGATGGAAATGTATGGAGAAGCGTTAAGGTTACCGGGACAAAAGTAAATTTGACCTGAAGGTGCTTGCATCTAAAAAGCCTTCCTGTTGGTGCAGCTTGTCAAGAACTCCATTAATTGCCCAGTGGTCAGATTTGCCAGGCTGCACATAGCAGCCAAGCAGGCAGTGCTTCTGCCCTGAGAGCTGCATGAGTGAAATTCAGCCCTGGACAACTCAGAAGTTAGGTGAGAGCAATGCTACCAGCAGCTGGGAGGGGATGGGACAGCCCTCAGCAGTGGTGTTTGCACATTTCTCTCTGATTCCTCCTTTGCATGCACCCTCTGCAGAATTGTTTTCTGTGCAGCCCCACAGCTCCATGTGCACATCCTGCTCCTCCCAGGGATGCATTAAAGCCGAGGACAACAGTTTTGCAGCAACACCATTCCATGTTTCTACAGCACCTAAGCTGATTTCTGGCCCAGCTCTTCCCCTGTTTTCCTCCTGCAGAGGCAGTGCTTGTGCTGCTGGTGCCTCTGCTCAGCAGTGCTCCTGGACCACCAGCAAGCACTCCAGTATCACTCTTACTGCAGCTCATTACACCGAAATCCCATTTTCAAGGCCATTATCTTCATTTTTGTCATTTGAGGAGTGCTATAGCCTGCCTCAGCTCTTAATGTTCCCGTGGGAAAACCAGCTGAGGCAACAACAGCCACAGAGCAAATACTCAATGGGGCTGCAGTGTGTGTGACTTTCAAGTGCCACATGCACGTTCAAAAATTCACTGCTGATATTACTGCAAAAGCTTCAAATGTGTCATAAAAAACAACAGGATGAGGTTTGTGAAATTTGTTTTCCAAAGGGGGAAGCAATTAAACCATCCATTGGAAAGTGTTAATATGTTCCATAATTATTAGTAGGCAGCTAACAGTGCCATTCTTTTCCAGCTCCTCACCAGGTGTAATGCAGTAATGGCACACTCTGCTGCTAAGCTCACTTGTAGTGAAGTTCTCCCAGGTAATTCTGCATTGTGATTTGAGCAGAACTTCTCCTCAGAGTATCAGTAGCTGTTGCCCATATGTCTGAGACTGGGAAGGACTGTCTCAAATCAACATGAGAGTACCAACATCACACAAAATTTTACATTTGGAAGCATTTCTTTGGAGCTGTTTGCCTTTGAAATGGGGTACTCAGGAGTGTGAAGACTTGTCCTGGGAGCAAAAAGCTCTGATTTGATTTGGGAGATCAGGAGATGATACCATTGTATCCCGTGAAGGTGGGATACAAGTTGGCATCTCCCTGCTTCCTCTTACTGTCTTAAATTTGCAAGGCCTGGAAGACGGGAACACAGGAGTTCCTGCTGAGATCCCAAAGCTAGAAGCCTTTACTCCAAAAAGACCTGACTCCATCACTTTGGACTTATTAACTTTGTACTGCCACTGTTAGTAATTGTCAACTGAACACCACCATCTCTGCAGACCCACCACTACTGAAGATCTGTGCCTGACAACAAGACACTGCTGGATCTAGGAGTGGTGAACCACTTTGCTTTGCATCAGTCTGTCCCTCTTTCCTCATTTTCTCTTTATCTTCTTTTATTCTTTTACTCTTTGTAGTTGCCATTGCCTAAATTGTCTTACCTGTAACTCTTATTAATCATAATTAGGCAATTTTACCTACACGTAGTTGTTGTTACTTGTTAAGAAAGCCCTACTGATGCCAAGAAACACATCCATCTGAACCCAGCACAACTGAAAACTCCCTGTATGATAAGGAAAAGAGAATTCTTGCAAGCAGGCGCTTTTGGTACACCCCTCTTAGAGGACAGGAAGGGATGAAGCTCAGGAGTTCAGTTCCAGCTCATCTTTCCTATCTGATCAGGGTAGGAGGTGCCCAGGCTGGGGAAGGTATCAGGAATGCAGGTAAGCCTGGTCCCACTGCAGCCCCGGGCTCAGCCTGCAAGCATGGGATGCAGCAAGAGGTGGCAACAGCCTGCTGCTTTACCCTGAGTAAGCTGCACTAAGCCCGTGTCCTAAATGCCTACCCTTTGTATTCCGTGTATGCTATATATCAAACATATCCTATAAGCTCCTGGATTTTCTCAGCTGCAATAAAGCAGCCCTGTTTGTGTCACAGTAATATCCCGGAAATTATTACCCTTCAAAGAAAAATCAATTTTTTAAGTTATGTATTACTTAGGGGAAAAAATGTGAGCGAGGAACATTTGTCCGTGTTATTTATTTCTGTTGCACTACAGTGATGGTGGGTCGAGATAACATCTCAGGACTACTTCATGACTAATATTAGGGCTGACTGAAGTTACTTTAAGCCTGGCTAACTGACTTCAGTACTAACAACTTAGGACTAACAGTTAAGGAGCAGCTTGAGGACTGTGCAGCTCTATGCTTCAGAGCACTGACGACGAGTTTTGTATTACAGGACGCTGCCACCTGTTGCATATACTTCCAGGCAGAAGCAGAGAGCTTTCTGCCAAGATCTGTACAGAGTTTTCTTTTCATCCTGTCTTAGATCTATTTTCTCCAATTCGTTATTTTTTTGTTGTCATTTGGCTGTTCTGTAGGTGTTTTGTTTTTTTTTTTTGTAATTATTCAAACAAAATCTAAATGATTTAATTCTATTTCACCAGTCATTGTTTCCCATCAAAGCAGAGTTCTTCCAGAGGAGAGGCTTTTTGCAGGACCCCTCAGCACATCACTCTGCTGTTTTGGAGCAATGAGTGCTGAAATGCAACACAAAAGCTTCAGCTCTAATCCTTCAGGGCTTGAGTGCACAGAGCATGACTAGATGTGGTGTAGGGAGCGTGATTACATTCCTATTCAATTTGTTTTCTTTGACTTGCCATACGCAGCCAGGAGGGATATCCTTATGCAGATGGATTTGACAAACAACACAGCTAACAGTAACAGTGAAAGCTGTCTGAAAATCTACTTTATAAGCCCTCCCTGCTTCTACAGCCTCAAGCTCATAAGGCTCAGCATGTGACTATGCAAGGGTCACTGCAATATGACTGGCATTTTCCCCCTTCTAATTCTTTGAAATCTGAAGATGATACCAAATATCTGGTTTTCCTTTGTTCTCACAGTTTCCACCTCCTTGGCAGCTAGATGTGCACCACATGTAAGGCTTATCATTCACAGATTCAGTCACAATAACATTTTGAAGGTGGCACCAGGCAGGAGAGGTAACGAGAAATCAGGCCACGTGCTGTGAGGTGGTGGATGGAAACAGCCAAGACTGCAGAGACAGCATGGGACATGAAGCAGGGAAGTCCAAAATCACCACCAAAATAAAGCAGCAGGGCGAATAATGGCCATGGCTTCTGCGTGGCTGTGGTGATGCAGGGCAGCCAGCACATCACAGTCTCCCAGGACGAGGCAGCTTTTATGCAAAAGCAGCTCATTCTTCCAAGAGAATTCAGCTGTGCACCTTCACAGGGCATGCATGCAATACTTTCAGAGCAGCTGTGGTGCTCTTGGTGTTTAAGCTCTGCAGTGCTCTGTTTAGATGACATACAATCTTCTTTTCCTTTCCAAATCCAAATAAAACAACCAGTTAAGTTCTACTGAATGTTATTTCAGTTGTTCAGTAGTTTCCATCTTCTCTGGCAGTATCACATTTTCAACACTCATGCATAAACATGGCCAAACCCCTAACACGTAGGGATTCGTTCTGCATGTAAGTTTCATCAGCAGCTCTAGTAATAAATCCAACACCACGTTTGCATTTCCAGCATATGCTTATCTTTCCAAGATAGTAGCTTCAGAAAGGCTGTTCCCCTCCAACGTGACACATGTGATGGTGCCACAGGAAGCAGGAGCCCTTCAAAGAGTGCTGCAGCATCGCTGGGAGTGCAGAATGCATCTGTGTGCATCTCACAGCAGGAAAACCAGCCACTTCTGGAGTAATTAATGCAAATCACTGCTCCACGTGCTCACACACATGCTTGCTCTGCTGCGAGAAGCTTGCCATGCTGAGTAGCAAAATGCACAAAGTGACAGCCATGGTCTGGAAAAAAAGGAATAAACCCTGCACAGAGCAAACATGAGTGGGGCCTTGAGGTGGGCAGGAAGTTACACGGCATGCCCCAGAAAACTGCATCTCCTGTTTATGGCATATGTTTGCTTAGTTAATGCCATATTGCACCTTGGAAATACAGTTTTGTTACAGAGTGGTACCACCTTTAGCACATCTGCAAGTTTGGGCCCAATTCCTGCATGCCTCCAAATCAACATTTAACAGATCCCAACTTTCTGGGCCTGTGTCATCACCTCCAGCAGTTGAGGATTCTCAGAGCCCCCGTGGGCCCCACAGGACCCAAGAGCCAGCAGTGATGGTGCGGGTGAGAGCAGCTCCTGGCAGAGAGCAGCCTGCAGTTGTGCAGACCAGGAGCTGCACCCCGCACCTCAGGTCACCCCATCACCAAGCAGGGAGCTCTCTGGGACCAATTCTAAACACATCTAATGGTCAGGCTCAGAGCAGAGTTTGTAGAAATGGTGCTCAGCATGTTTTCTGTGACGGTTTTTGAGTACTTCTGTTATTTAAATCCATTTTCCTGCATAGTAAATTTGCTACCGTTAGCTAATCTACTTCGTGTCAGGTGAAAGTAGAGATAATAGGAATACTTAAAGGTTCCATTTGATACAAATTTTTAGATGAGACACAGTGAAATGGAAGAAATTTCTGAAACAATTCACTTGACATTTCTATACAGTTCATTTCCCTCGTTTTCATTTTGCCTGCATCTCATTCTCTTTGTAGATTCTTCCACCCAGGCTGTAAATTCTGCAGAACGTGATAGCAGTCGCAGATGACCCCTTCAAAGCCATGCAGGTGACACAGGAACTCAAGACTCGATTTCAGAAATGAGTTACAATGCCTCATTGAAAGTCAATTCATGTCTCTAAGTAGTTTGATCCCTTTCAAAGACTTTGCCCAGCCTTTCTTCCTTCCTATAGACATTTTAAACACTTTGCTCCTCTGAATCTTTTGAACTTGTACACACTCATATGAGTGCACATAATAGCTCATGTGCACCTGAGCCGTCTGTGCTCCAGCAAGTTGCAAGTGAGAGCTACAGGGAGGAAACCTGCTGAGGCAGGCTGCCCAGGGATGCTGCAGGCTCCATCCATGGAGATACCCAAAGCTGGGAACACCTCTGGTTCCCCACTCTAGGGTTGCAGGATCTGCTGGGAGCAGGAAGGGATGAGGAACCCTGTGCTCCTGAGAAAGAAATCACACTCAATATCTTCCTTTGGGACAAAAGCAGTAAGTTACAGCCACCCTACAAGTTATGAAATAGTGACCACATCCAGG
This sequence comes from Odontophorus gujanensis, assembly GCA_013399175.1. Taxonomy (NCBI): domain Eukaryota; kingdom Metazoa; phylum Chordata; class Aves; order Galliformes; family Odontophoridae; genus Odontophorus; species Odontophorus gujanensis. The sequence goes on from VXAB01005340.1 coordinate 348,576, forward strand.
GCTTTGCTCCAGAAAGCAACCTCCATTATCAGACATTTAGAGACGTTGTCATCCAGGTTTTGCAAGCTTCCCTCCCCAGCTGAATGAGGCATACAGATTGGCCCTGTAAAAGCTTCCTGTAAAACTGCATTATGATCTTTTCTCAGCATCAAATCATTAGAAACTAAGAGAAATAAGACAGTATCTGGATATCCATGGCACACTGGCAATTTTCGAGTGTTCCTGGAAGATGATAAGCAAATTGATGTTACCCTTGACTTAAGGTTCTATTTTAATCTTATGCATACCATTTTCCTCTTCTGTTTAATGGAAACTTAATTGCTACAGAAAAAAAAGAAAAAAAATGAGAAGCAAAACGAATGTGTGATTCAACACACACATTACTGCTTCCAGACAATGGTTCTGAATGGGGGATTTCTCAATACAGAATGCTTTTCTTTGGAAAAGGGCCACCTGCAGAGCAGTGCCCCTCACTCAGCCCACAGCCACAAGCTGAACTGCATGCTGCTGCTCCACTTTTAGCAGTGAGCAGTTGAAAGAAGGCTGGGAGTGGTTCCCCATTGGTCCCATGTCCTGTAGGAAGCTGGCAAAGAGAATCTGGGACATTGCAGACAAATCAGCAACAAGCAGGGCATTTCTGCTTTGCCTCAACAGCTGGTATTTTCCACATAGTGAAAATATCTCATGTTGGAAAGGCTCGGCTCCTTGCAACCCTGTTAAGATGCTTTTTAGCTTTTCACAAATGCAAGGAGGGAATACATGGGCTAAAGAAGTTGGCTTGATGCAGTTTGGTCATTTATAACTTAGACGGCTCTTAGAAGGGTGAACAGGAAGTCTTTGTCAGAGCATTGCAAGGTAAAATTGGTTTCTGTGTTGATTAAGGTTGAGTAACAGTAATAAGAGAACTATGGTAATGAACAAGCACATGCTAACGTGAGGCTGGCAGGAATAACCAGTGTACAGTTCCCGTAGCAATATGAATGCATGCTCATTGATAGGACGAGGCATCTAGCTGCTGAGAAAAGGTTGAGAAAGGAAACCAGAAGAACAACAAAAGCAGCAGTCCGTGTGACTGCTTCAACACCACCCTCCTATCATGGTGTGTCAATCTGAATCTTGCTGAAATAAAGCTGTGACTTCCTGGGCAACCTCAGAGAGAAAGGGCAATTTAAGGAAAGGAATGAATCTTTGTGCCATGCCTAAAATCAATCTAATCTAAAAATCCCATTTTTGTTCTGAAGAAAAGTAGGATTCCTTTATTTTTGCTTGTGGTATATCGGTGTGAATTTACGTTTCCTTCCTCTGCTTTCATTCTTGTAAATCATCTGATCCCATACTAAATCTCAGCACCCAGTGCTGTTTTTCTGCCAGGCAATTCTGACACTTGTGCACTGGATGAGAAAAAAGATGAGAAAAAAGAACTGATGGAAAACTCGTGTTGCTTAACAAGCATGAGAGCCTCCCAGGTTACAGAAGCCAAGATCCCAAGACTAAGAAACCATCCTTTTATTTGCTGTGGCATCTTTCCAAGTCATAACAAGATCTCTTGCCTGCATATATAATTGTTTCTCCTTCTGGACCACTGTGACAGATGGGTGTATCAAATATCAACATAAAGCTCAATTCGTATTGTAGAAATGTGATGCTTGTTAGAGAAGATTAAAATCTGGAAGGGTAATAATGGATATCATTCTTGCTTTTCTGTCCAGCTCAAGCCCAGGGGTCTGGTTTGCAGGTGGATGTGGTACCAGCCTGAGTTTTGATCTTCCTGCCAAGCAACAGCTATGGTAAAATCGAGGAGGGGAGGAGATACATTTTGTATGCCACAGCTAAAGCCCAAGAACACAGGCATCCAGTTGGTATACACCTTTTAAAGACGATGGTCTCTGGACAATCATGCTCTAAATGTCTGCAATAAATAATGTGAGTAGCTGTGCTTTTTACAATTCCCTTCTCCCTATTACTAATTGCAAGCATCCTATTAGCTTTAATTACAGCTACTGAACATTCAGCAGCCATGCAATATTTATCAATCTAGCTGCAATGGCTCCTAGGTGATGTTTTTCCTTAGATGTGGCTGGTACTGTTTAGTACCAGAACAATGTGCATATGCAGTATGAGGAATATGCATAAAAGCATTAAATCACTCAGGAGTGAGTAGCTGAGCAATGAACACATTTAGAACTCCTTGCAAAGCTCTGGTTAAAGCCAGTAAGGCGTGTCCTCCAGGGGATGCCCTCTGCCATCCTCCTCAATCCCTTACAACAACCATGGGATCCTTCAGACACAGAGGGCGATCATTAGCTCACCTGGCCCTTCAGCTCACTGTCTGCAGACATTAATTTACGCTCACCCTCTTCCGATTTTCTGCACGACTCCAAACTTAGTACCACAGAAGGGGGCCCTGTGGTGCTGCATAGCCCCCACCTGGGGAAGTGCTGCCCGTGGATGTTGGGGTTTGGAGTGAAATGCATGAGGCAGGGATGGCAACGACCGTGATAGCGCTGAGAGCAGCAAACCTTGCTCTTAATGGGAGCTCCTGCGTGGCTCCTCATCCCACCTCCTCATTAAGTCACACCTGCTCCTGAAGCCAAGGCTGTTCCCCATCACACAGCCACGGACACATGCAGACAGGAGCTCCCCACCAGCAGCACGCAGCCCAGCAGGAAGCCAGGGGTGTCCCCTACACACTCCTCTCTCTCTACAGACACTCCTGGAGGAGCCAGGACACAGAGACATCAGAACACAGGGCACCAGGACGCAGGGAGACAAGGACATGAGGACACAAGGTCACAGAGATATCACGACACAGGGCACCAGGACATAGGGACACCCCCACAGCAGGAGGGGAAAAGCAAAAGCAGAGCCCTCAGCCCCACTCGTGCCCTCCTCCCACTGAAGGGGCCCCATGGTGGTGCCTCCCTGCCTTGGGGAATGGCAGTTTCCTAGAAGAGCATCCCGAAGTGGAAGAAATAGCTGCTGGAAACATTAAAAGATTCTTACAGAAATGGCAATAAACACTATCAATGATTCCTGCATTTTTTTCTGCATTTAAAAAGAGCATTTATCATGGCTATGAGTTTTAATAACCTTTAAATTTTTTTTATCACTGGGAGTAGACTTGTAGCACTATGCACTATATATTTAACACTTTTGATCTACACAATGATTACTTTGTATAAAAGCTGATCTTTTTCATTTTGATTTCTCTGTTACAATGCATCTTTCTCATTCTTTTGTTGTGTTTGTTTCTAACCAACTAAGGAACCTCGTGCTCACTGGAATTACCATTGTCTTACCTTCAGATGGGTCGGTTTCCTTCACTGTGTCCCTCTGTGGAGCAAGGCAGTCGAGCTGATGGCATTTTCCCATCTAAAGATAAATTTATCAACAAAAAACAAAGGATGAGTAGAAAGCACGTGTGCAAGCTGCTGGGTTTGAAGCTGGAGTCGGAAAAGAAAAGAGAAGGATGCTGCCAGAATCACAGGAATAACTCAACAAAAGAGCTTTTGAGCTAAGCCTTGACCCCAAAGAAGCTACAGAAGTAGGAGATGAGACACTATTTCTTTTTTGATTCTTCCAAAAAAAAAAAAAAAAGACTTCTATATGTTCTCTGTAACAAACAAACATTTCTACCGGTGATGCCTGATGCTGTGCCAGTTGTTCACAGTGACCACCAGGAGCTCTGGCAGCAAGGATCTCTGACACTTGCTCACACTCGAAGAGCTCATCTGGGGTTACCAGGATTCACAGCAATTCTTCTCGTAACATTTTTGGTGTTTCCCTCCTCGCTGCACCTGTATGAAAATATTAAGGTGACAGAAGATACCTCAAGGCTTATGTTCAAATGCTTTTCAAGACCAATGGGAAAGACTGAAGAATTGTTCAGAGCAGATTGCTTTGTTTTGATGGTAATTCATGCCACATAAGCTTCCTGTTTATTCAAATGCTGCAAATTCATTCATATTTAATGCATCTCTACCACAGCCAGGACCTGAATTAAACCTAACTTATGTGTTTTGTAGATCAGACACTTCAAAGTCTGCTTACCCACCACCTTCAGGGAGTGCAAGCCAAGGTCTCAAGCAGACCCCTTTGTCCATGGGAATGTCCTGCACCCACGGGGCTGTTGACACAACAAAATGCTTTCAGCCCCTTTGCTTGAAGCTGCATTGTGACACAGCGAAGCACTCAAGCATTGGTGGCCCAGAGATTAAAGAAGCAGCAGAGGAGGCTTGTGGAGGACTGGGGAAGCATCGTCCTGCTGGCTCCAGGGCCTGACCAGCAAAATGCCCCAGTTCTGCCTGCCAGGGGTGGCTGTAATCCTGAGAACACAGTGCTCCTAGCGGGCAGTGTACACAGAGGCACAGCTCAGCACACCAGGGTGCCAACGTGAAACAGGGAGAGGTTTATGGAACAGAGACAGTGTCTGATTTGTGATGATGGGCACTGGTGCCCAGCTGTTCATCTCCTGAGATACCCTTCCTTACACCGTGCAGTCCACCCACAGCATGGGAGCACTGTATGAAAGGCTGTGCTACGTACACCCTTCTCAAATTCTCATTTCCAGCTATCTGAGACAACTTTGTTCTGGTGTAATTTGAAACAATATATTGCACTGATCTTACATTCACAGACATCAAAGCTGTTCCCATTTACGTACAAAGTGTGAGACTTGCTCCATTACAGCATTCATATCAGGCAGAAGACAAGCCTCTTTGATCCGGTTTTGTTGCTTCCTGAATTGTGTTCATTTGTTTTCCCTGGGAAGTAAAAGACGTAGCTTAAGAAATCTCTATGAAAATTGTCCCCGGTGTAGGATGTGACAAGCAAGCAGACATGGTTCAATGAACATTTATGATGTATTAATCAAACCAAGACAATCTTTCCTCCAAACATGCAGATAACCATATAAGCAACTTTGTCAGCCCTGACATAATAATACACGATTTAACCATTCCCGATGTGCAATTTGTCTCCTTCAAGCTATCTGTAAAGAGCACACAAACATGAAAGGAGGTTCTGCTGGCTGTGCCAGTGGTCTGCATACGTAGACTTGGCTGGCAGAAAGGGACATAGCAAGGCTGCATCCCAGATAAAAACACGGTCCTGTCAGATCAGGGCCATTTATGTAAGTAAGTGTAAGCCCAACAGTGCCAAATAGATATCAGGAGGAGAATCCATTAAACGTTATTGAAAGCCAGGGTATCCCCTCTAGCTAAGAAAAGTTATTAGTCTGACAAATGTCAAGTGCTAATCTAGAACTAATGGGATTTAATTTTATGAATTGTTTTCATAAATATTCTAAAATGTCTTTCGAGAGACATATCATATAGTTTCAGATCTCTTGAAATCGTAAAAGTATTTTAGCATAGAATATGAATAATTCACTGCTAGAATTTTATTTATATAGCGAAACGGTATTTGATTTGTTTGCGCCTTAAACCACAGCATCTTGACGTCTCCTCTTGCCACGAGCCCAGGGAAGCAGTGGTGTGCAGGAGAGGAGCAGAGAGGGACAACCAAGCACTGCTCCACAGAGCTCCTCTGCCTTAGATGATATGAATGAAGCACCGTCATTTTATCTCCACGGTGCAACGGTACTTCAGAGCGCTGTTCCAGTGCCTGCATCACCCTCTATTCTTTTTATATGAGTCTGGGAGGGGAGAGTTGGATTTTCTGTGCTCTTTGTGCCAGCCGCCTGCTGTCAGCGGCAGAATTCTTCTCTCTGTTGCTTGTTCCTCCTTCCACCAGAAGAACAGCGCTGGAAGGCGAGTTGGGAGAGATGAAAAGCACTTCAGAGGGAGCGGGGAGGGGAAGCGAGAAACTGGCACTTGCTTGTTTACTCGACTCCTTTTGTTCCGGGGAACCATCCTGCAGGGCAGCCCAGCATCCTCTGCCCCTTCATTTCTGCCTTTCTTTGTGAATAAACAATGCTGGGTGTATTTTCCCAAAGAAACCAGCGCTCCGTCCCCCTGTCCTCATTCTCTGGGTAATCCTGCTTTATGTTGGGGTTTGCCCTCGTGCCCCTGTCCCTGGGTGGGGAGGCTGCACAGTCCCACACCTGCCCAGGTCACAAGGTTCTCCTGCCTGGGGTCATCCTTCCCTACTGTCAGCATTGCCTGGTGATCTCCTTCACAGCTCCTGAGAGCAGAAAGGATTTCCGAGCATAGAAAATTCATCTCTTATAATAGCATTTCCCACTCAGTTGTTACATCCTTGTGAAAGTGATATTAGGCACTCTATAACACAGCAAAGTATTCCAGCAGTAAATGAGATCGTGCTCACCTGAATTTATTCCCCAGCACAGGCATGGTCTGGAGAATCACTGAAGTGCAATGTTCAGACTCTTCACCATCATGCAGATATCAGAGCAGAGCTGGTTCAGCACGTGTCTGCACCAGCACTGGCACCCTGTCCCCTGCCTTGCTTCTCAGTGCTGTCCGTGCTCAAGTCTCCACTGGGCTTTCATGCCTGTGATGGGAAAAACAAGACATTTTACCCGTGGCAGATCAGCTTCTGCTTTCTAAAGGGAAGAACATGTCACTTTATAACTCAATTGGTTCTGCTTTCTGCCTATTTTGCTTTTAATTGTTCACACATTTGGTATGTGGAGAGGGACAGAGCAAATGTCATTATTTTCAGCAGAGTTTCTGCTGTTTTGCTCTACTTCATTAGATACAAACAACTGCATTCCTAAAAACCACCAGTGATTAAGCATGCTCCAAACGGGGTTGCAATGTGCCAGGTTTGTACTTCCATAGTTATCATCTTGAATTCACTTTTAAAGTTATGGCCCTCAGTGTCAAAGCAGCCATACTCCTTCCCTGCTCAGACACAAACACAATGGCCATGTGCAGAGCAGGGCTGTCTGCTCTTAGTTGTCACATCCAGCTCATTTCCCACGTGACATCCCCACCTTCCTCCACATGCAATGGGAAGAGCAGCACTGATACGTACAAATACCTGCTGGGGGCTAATCAGAACCACTTCCAGCTTTATGTTTCCAAAACAGGAGATTCTGCAGAGCAGCTTCTCCAGGGAGATATAGCAGCTGCTCAGTTCCTCTCCTTGGTCAAATAGGAGTGGACAATTTTACTGGAATGGACCTTTTCCTGTGAAAGCTCTCATTTTGAATGAATGGGCCCCTCCCTCCCCTCCATCCCCCGAACAAATCCAGCTCACACACACTTTTCCAGGTTTGTTTTCAAGCATCAGCTTTGGAGCAGCCTTCTGCTGTGCCTGGAACGTTAACTCAGTGGCAGAGTGCGAAACTGTATTTCCTTACATCTCCTATTGCATAAAAAGCTGTTTACTCCCAAACCGTTAACTTTATAGAGACCTACATGGTTGAGCACTCCTGCTGCTGGAGATATTACTTCTGTCTATCACAAGGGAAACCTGTCCGATGAAATTTCTTATCTGTCACCCAGATGCAAGCTGAAGCTTCTCCGCGATGCTCTGGTTATCTGCCTCAGATTAAAAGAGTGAGTGCCATGTTGGGAAGCGATTTGTATAGATCGCTGGGTTTTAATGATAAGTACAAAGCATTTCACCTCTTCAGGAGCGTCACTGCACAAACTGAGAGCTGAACACGATCTCCTCGGAAAGTCATTTGTGCCGCAATTACAAAATACCGGGGTGTGTGTCACGGAGAGCGAGTGGATTGCAGAGGTTTAATTCGCCATTTACTGGAGGCAGGCGTTCTGTTATTCCTGACATCCTCGCGATGTGCCGAGTGCTCAGTGGTGGCTTTCACATGCTAAAACAGATTAAAGAATTTTGTCGAGTGAAAAGGTCTGTCTTTACCTGAGCGCCTTTGTTCTCTGCATGCCCAGCTCTGAAGGTAATGTAAGTTGCAAGGAATGCATAAGAGCTAAATCAGCTGGCTGTGCAGCGTGTCATTTAGCATGTCATCAGTAACAGCTCAAAGACCACCCACCCCAAGATATTGAATCTGGGTGCAAGAAGAGTCCAGCCACTACCCAACCTCCTTTCTTTTTGGGTGGGGGTTGGAATAATCTGAACGTTTTCCAGTTATATACTTTAAAGATAACAAACCCAATCGCTGTGAGCACATTTCAAGTTACACTTAAACCCAAACACGTGAGGAAGCTTCTTAAAATATTATCTTTAAAGAAACTGTTTTTCTTTATCTCTAGCAGCTTCGTATCATCTGACAAAACCGTCCCGGGTGTATTCTTTAACAATAGCTATGCAACTGAAGAGAGGAGACGAGTAGGTTTACTGCAGAACAAGTTGTGACTCAGACGGATTCACTTCAGTCACACAAAAGAGATTTTTTTGGCTCGTTCCTCCAGGAAAAACTACTTTTTGGCTAAGACTTCCAAGTCAGAAAAATATGGTTTCCGAAAATAAACCCACACCCATCAGAAAATCTGGGTTATTTTTCTCCAAGGGAGAAAAACATCAGAAGCCCAAGGGCTGTGCAGCCCTGTGCTGAGCTGCTAGGTGGGAGCATGGTGGGCTGGAAGGCCCTGAGCCACGAGGAAAACAACTGCCAGAAGTGTAGGGAAGCTTTCCACTCATCGTCACATCACTCTCCCACTCCCAGCTGCAGCTCACAGCACCACCCATCTCATTTACTAGCATGTTTAAGAATTGGCTATTTCAGTGTATTTATATGGGAGGAAAGCCTTAAGTGCCTGTTATTAGTATGAAAAATCTTGTTACCTTGGGAGAATGGCCGTGGGTTTGATCTTAAACCACCAGTAGGATCAATTTTCATTAGGAAAGTAACCAGCATTGAGGTTTTGGGAAGAACACTGAATTTGGCATTCTGTGAACTGGTCGTCAAAAATTGCCCACCTAATGGATATGAAATAATTAAGGACATGTTGCCTTAAATTCCTGATGCTGGTTCTTACATTATGTGATGCTCAGTAGGAAAACCAATAAAAGACTCTGTGAGGTTATTTTTCCTGTGCTGTCAGCACATTGCTAGTTAATGACTTTTAGAGTAGGTCAACTGAAAAGTGGTTTCTTTCACAGTTATATGTTACTATCAAGATTTTATTTCCTTTGTCAGCTGTTATTTCTAAACTCCAAGAGCTGTAAACACGATTTTTGATTTATTTATTGTAAAAAATGATTATTTTCTAGTCACCACACAGCTGATTTTGAAAAGCTATTCCTTTTTTACGACTGCACAATCTTATCATCTTATATCTCAAGCACCATACAAAGGAATGCTGCTTTATAATTACAAAACCTGTCTAATAACATTGGTTTCCTTACTGGCCATATTAAATGTGCTTTTATGTCAAATGCTTAACATGAAAACGTGCCTGCATGTGAACCATGGCTGCGAAGGCAAGGCACAGCCCAACCTTCAAAGTAGGCCCAGACTGGGGAGACAAAAAAGGATCAAGATCAAACTGATGCCTGGACAAGCTCACCAAGGTGATGTTCCAAGAAACTTGTTATGTGTACATGTATATATACACATTCTTAATTTTACCCTGTCCACAGCCCCAAACAGGGCATTATTTGGCTGCATTTGATGCCTTGTGTCCCACCTCTCACCTCAGGACCACACATGGTTGGTTGGGCATTCAGCACTGAGGTACACAGAACACGGTCACGCAGCAGCACTGGGAAAAGCATCGTCAGTGGGCGCCAACAGGTTATGCTAAAAAACAGAATAAAATAAGGCTGTTTTATTAGGACACCTCAAAAGGGAGAGTTTGTGGCTTGGACCACTTCCTATATGCTGCATGAAATCAACTTCAACTGCTTTTATGAGTTCAGTTCTCAATTCAAGCCAGCAAGGGCATTATCCATCAGTGCAAACCGTCACCTACTACCTCCAGATCTCCTGCTCCTGCCCAGGGCAATGGTAGCAGCTCAAGTTCAACAAGAGCTTAAAAAACACCATCGCTGCACAGTCAGTACAGCAAGTGGCCAAAGCCAGTTGCACACTGACCCAGCTGTTAATCCATACAAGGCTACCTTCCTTTTCAAGAAACTTGAACTATTTTGAAATGAACTTTCAGTGAAATTTCAACACTTATGTATTTTCTGCTTATGAGTGATGGCAGAATTTGGACCACTGCCTATACTTTTAAAAGCAAGGCTTTGAATAATGCATGGAAGATAAGAATTAAATAGTTGTCTTCTCTAGAAGAAGATGGAGTTGGGTCCTTATTCTTTTTGTTTCCTCATCATTAGCTTTATAACCAGCTTCTCACCAGTTCATGAACATTAGAAGAGTTTGACAGTGAAATATATTGTAATTGAAAGAATATTAATTAAGGTTCATCTCATATTCCATGGCTTGCTGTAATATCATCTGAAAAAGAGTCATTATACAAAACTAGAAAGTCATGCTTTATTCAGGATAGTGTTATCTTTTTAAGCAGATGTGAAGCTATTAATTTAAACAGTAAAACATTTCAAAACTTGTATTCCTCATTGTTTCAGATATTAAGAAATGCCTTTACCTACTTAAGCAGTAAAGATTTTACTTGATGAATCTCCTTTTCTGAGAATGGGAACCGCTGGGTTCTTCGTGATTATAACTTTCCTCCTAACAAATCAATGCAGAGAGCAGGACAAGTAAATTACCTCCACAACAGCCACTGACGAACTGGTGACAAGTCCCCAGCATAATTCATTCCCATACTGTTCCTGACGCTTTCCATTGCGGCATATCAATTCTCTGATGCCAGAAACAATGCCCACTTTACTGCAAATCAGTACTACCAGAAAAGTCACATAATCTATTCCTTCTGTTTCTCTTTGCTCATAAATAGCAATTTAAATACTCCAGGGATCATCCATTCAAATAAGTTATCATGCTGCTTTCCAGACTGTGCAAGAGTTCTACCGTTAATGGAACCCAAACCTATTCTTTTAGCCTTCATTTTTAAATATGAATGTTGCTCTTAGTCAGAAAAACAAACAAATGAACAAAAAAAAAAAAACCATAAAAACAGGAAACTTCTTTTTTACTAAGAGACCTATGGAAAAAGTCCTCTATTCATTGCACTGTCTCTGTGTTAGCTTTAATAAACGGAGGCAAATAGTTTCAACAGACAGACTGTCTCAATTCTGACTGACTCACAGGTATGCAAAGGGGATGCAAATCTGATGGGAATTTTTGCTTTGATTCCCTATGAAAACGTTAGTAGATTTGGAAAACAATAATAATTTTGCAATGAAATACACTGCCTGGCACTCACACATCCTGTGGCTCTCACAGGCCAAGGTTAGAAGCAAAGTCTATTTAAAAACTGCCCAAATTTTGAAACAACCAATGTTGTTACACCATTTAAATGTTTGTACATCTCTTATTTCTTCTATTTTTATATACTCTGATTTGATATAAAATAGAAGTGTAACACTCGATCAAAAATTTATTGTTAACTTCTGTTCTAGCATCAGAATTAGTTTGAGTCCATTCTTAAAACTTTGCATATAACACTTAATGAGCAGTGTAAACTTGTTTGAAAGAGAACCTTCCATTGAGCTGCGGTGACGGAGGCTTTTTCCTCACACAGGCTGCAAAATCCACTTGAATACTAATTCTGGTTATATTCTTGGAATGACTGTGGATTAATGACCAACAAACTGAACAAATAAGCCTGGGTTTGCCAGTCTGTAAATAAATAACACGGCCTGCAGTACCATCACCCTGGGTCTGACATGGTCTATTGGGTGCCATCAGGGCTGGAGTGCCACAGAAACACTGAGCTACTGCAGTCATCTGATTCATTTCCTCTGTTCTCTCATTTGAATGGTTCCAAACCAGACTCAAATTTGTTGTCAGAAGACTGAGACCCTTCATCTAATCTTACCAGTCTGAAAGCGTGGCTTCTCTTTGTCTTCTAACCAGTTTTATTTTGGTCCACCTGAAAACCTTTTGGGCTACAGATTAATTTGAACCATCACTGAGAAGCTCAGTGCTCCGAGCACCAAGCTAGCTCAACCAATTGCTTTGCTGCCTCTACAGGCACAGCAGCCAAATTTAAAATATTACTAAAATTGAGTTTATTCTTCTGGTTATGCGCTGCAGCTACACTGATTTCTGTCACTTCTGTAGTTAGTGTCCTTTATTTTTTCAGTAAAATCTTCTGTTGGAAAAGGGAATGAGTCTGCTCAAGGACTCATCCACTTTTACAGGGAAGCTAATGCTGCAAAGCCATCAATCTCTGCTGTATTCCCAGTTTTACTGCAATTCTCAGCTGCACAAAAGGAAAGCAATCAAGTCAACAATTTCACTGTGATCAGAACCCAATTCTTCTGGTTTCTCTTCCACATCCGTACCGTGATTCAACCCGCTTCACTTCCTTACATATCTGTAGATACATTTTTCCAAATAATTTGCCTGACAAAGGGTCAAAATACTAATCAACATCCATGAATATCATCTTAGACAGTTTTAAAATAATTCTTTAATTAATGTGGAGAAACAGAAAATGCATCTTACAAGCCCATCAGGATTCTTATACAACACTGTCTATCTGTAATTGCTATCCACACTAAAAGGCATGCCCTGAAAGTAATGATCGAGTCTTAAATGCCTGAAGTTAAAAGTTCAATTGCATCAGATGAAGGGAGTGCTGAAAATTGGCTAACTTATTAAAATCTGTATCATTTGACAGCACACGATAACTAAACGCGCTGAATGGATTCTGTGTTGACGTTAAAGATAACGCTGCGGCACTGGAACACTGACAGGCTCTGATCTCCCACTGACACCAGAGGAGAAAGACAAGGCTGGGATACAAATGGGACAGGTGAGGAGGGCATGGGGCTGTAGCAGGGTGATGCAGTTGCAACAGGAATTCATGACAAAATAATAGTACTTGGAGAGATGGATGCCGATAGCTTCAACGGTTTCTGCATAGTGAACAACTTTTCATTGCTGAGTATTACATGAACATTATTTGAATATAAATAAATACAAAGAGACAAATTCCTCCCTTATATGGGACAGAACTGGAATAGCAGTAAACTTCAAAGTTGCTGAAGATGTTATTTTTTCTTCGGTCTCTATTGAGCAAAAGTGATTCTGAGCCACCAAGGAACGGATGCTGCTACTTTTTCTCCTGCTACTTACCATCAAGAGAAAAGCCTAATAGGGAAATATTCTTATAACATATCCAGTCTCATTTTCCAAATGAAAGGTTAAGATAGACTGCCAGGTATTGCATCTTCTAAATTACTGAGATCTCCTAGAGCAAACCCCCAAACACAGACAGCCTTCAGGTTCTGTTGTTCCTACATGGAAATGAACGGCAGTGACACATTGCAGTGCTTATTTTTAGTGCTTGAAGACAGCACTTGCTGAAAGCTCACCACAGAGAGATGCAGCTGGTGAGGATGTCTCAAGTGGGGTTTTAGGAGGAGGATGGGTACTTATGGAAGAAAACTTAATTCCCTGTGAAACAAAGAGTTCTCCCTAGTTAAAGTTTTCTCACTGCTTTTTAAGCCAGTGAAACAAAGCTGTAAAAGCTGCAATGGCACTGCTACCTTGTAGCATCCTACAAGAAAAATAAGGGGGCAAGGAAGGACCAGCAGTTGCTTAGGAAAGGGAAGGATATGGCCAAGACACAGGAGAAGGGATGGAGGGCACAGCAGGCTGCTGGATGAGCAACCCTGCATGGGCCAGACCTAGCGGACCCTTGAGGCCAAGGCCAAGTGCTGTGGGAAGGGCACAGGCAAAGGCACAGTTGTGGGACTGACCTCAGGAATTAACTCAGCTGAATCTGTGACAAGGTGCCATGCAGTGCTCCAGGTAACTTGGTGAGATGCAGCAAATTGCACCTGGTGTCAAGCACACATGATGACGATGACAACAGAAGTCTTAAAAATAATCTTTGTACTTCTGCTCTCGGCTTTGTCTGGAGGATGTGTGCTGGCTTTGTGGAATCACTGCCCTGAGCTGTAAATGATGTATGAAATAGAAAACCACAGTTCAGCAGCTGTGGAGAGAAACTGCAGACTGAGCTTTTTAGTCACTCATGAACTGTGCTCTTTGCACCAGTATCAAGCACAGACACACCAGAAAAGCTCACCAAACTTGCACTGGTACCCAGAACACAGCAAGCAATTCAAAAAATAGCACAGTAAGAGCCTCAGACAGTGCAACGTTCAGAGGATGATTCTGATTCTAAGGGAACCTTGCTCTGGACGGGCTTACAAGTTGTTTGCCATCTGTTGCATGTACAAGAATTTCACCACAGTCTGACTGAGCTGACTGTGGGGAGCTGCCTGCACCTCCCTTGCTTCCTGCTTTTTGTTCTTGAAGTTCTTACACTGTTTCCTTTATTCTCCTACTTTCTCCATCACACAGATCCACTTATTCTGTTAGCATCAGTAGCTTTAGCATAAAGATACTGTACCAGGATATACACCCCATATAAAGGATATATGTGTATATATGTGTATATATATATCTCTTGCTACTAGGAGAGGATGCACACGGCCTGCATGAACACACCAGCAAATGCCTGGAAGACAGGTCTGAGACTATTTGCTAAGGACAGGGTCATAGATTCATCATAGCATCACAGAATCATTAAGGTTGGAAAAGACCTCTGAGACCATCAAGTCCGACCTCAACCCACTGCCCATCACCACTCAGCTATACACAGAAGTGTAAGGATTAGCCACTAAAACTCTGCAGACTTCTTTCAGACTTCACATTTTAACACCCCTCCCACTGACAGAGGAGCTCTTGTCTACCACCCCCATGTCCCAGGGCCACATCCTCATCCCCACTCCAGCACCAACACAAGCCATGGGGAGGGCTGCAAAGACAGCACCAAGCAGCCTCTGGAGCTGAAAGATTGGCTTTGTGCTGAGGATGTCTTAGCTCACTCGTGGATCTTGGAGCTTACCAAGAGCAGTATCCACACCACAAACCCCAACTACTCCAATGCCGTTGTGATATATGAAAAATACAAACATGCTCTCATTACTCAGGGATTTTCCCCTCTGTTCCCAGATGAGAGACAATCTGTCTCTGAAGACACATCACTTTAAGGAATGGAGACAACTAGAGGGAAACAGGATGACCTCTGTTGTTGAGGTTGCCTGATCACAGTGCCGAGCAGAGAATAACTCTCTATTTTTTCTTTTTGGTTTGTCCAAGAGTGCTGTGCTCCAGCCACCCTACATCTGGCAGCAACACAGAGCCAAGCCAGCACTGCCACATCTGGAGAAACCTCTGTCACCCACTGAAACCCATGGGAATTGCTGTTCCACCGTTCTGATTCCTTCAAATCATCTTTTTATTCCTTCTCAGCAGTGGAGTGCCTTAGGAGCGCCAGGGAACCTCAGCATCTCAATGGTTACTTCTGACATTCACAACCAGCCTTCTGAGCTCTCGTTTTCTGTTCTGTTTCTCCTTCATTTCCACAGACAGATGGTGAACAATTAATTTGGCCTCGACAGTGACAGTATTTCACTTTCTTCTGTCTTTTCTTCTCCATAATTAATTCACCCAGTGCAGCCTGCCACTCCATAATCCATCAATTAGGTAAAAAGCCTGGCCTTTTAATTTCAATACATTCTGATATTTGATGCATATTCTCGTTTTCATTCTGCACTTCATGGAATACCATACCCACACCAGACTCACTTTCAGGCACTGTACAGACCCTTTTCTTGGGCTGTGTGGCAGCCAGAGGGAACTGAGGTTTGCATTCAGACTTTGCAAAGATGTTCCCTCATACAGAGGTCTCCTATGCAGTACTGACCAAACCAACTGTACCCAAATCTCCTTATTTCACAGGAGCTGCTTCTGGTTGACCAACACTCATAGGACAATCTTCCCAATGCCAGCCTTCAGTGAGATGTTATACTCTGAAACAAAAGCATTTTGTCCCTTCAGTACATTTAGCCTGTTTAATGAATAATTGGATATTCTTACTACTCGTATAAATATTTAATCTTTAACAAATCCCTTTGAGTCCTTACATTCAGTAACGCTGAACACTGGCTAACTTAAAGCTTATGCAAGCAACAAAGGGCTTTATTCACTGTCTGGAGTTAGGCATGATGGTCTTTGGTTGGCTCCCAACAAACAGCCAGTGGAGCTTCAGTGTGCTCAGCCCACTTGCTACCTTCTCCAGAAGAAACAACTCAGAAGGTGGATTTTTTCTTAAATCCCTCCACCCATACCTATCTGGGGGCAAATCAGGCATCTATTTCATTTCGTCCAAACCCACTGGTGCCCGTGGTTCTAGCACAGCTCCTGCAATGCAATTCCAGCCCCAGCAAAGCAGAAATCTTAATATCTGCTCAAACTGCTTACTGAGATTTCATCTCCAGTATTTCTGGTTTTTGAAGCAGCCAGCACGAGAGCTACTCCCACAGCCATCCATTTGCACAGGCACTGAAACCATCACCTCAATCAGTGCAGGACCTCTCAGGTGAGTGGGGATCACAGTACCCCCAGGGCTATCCCAGGAGGGAATCGCTGACAGCTCTGGAAAGTAACCTCTCATATAATTAACTCCCTGAGTGGCTTTAATGCTTTAACAGTTGGAATATTAGTATGCCAAAGCACTTTGAACAGATATCAGGGCTGCAAAGCAAACTGCAGCACGTGAAGAGACTGATTCCGGTGTCCCCATGGATCTGAGCAGAGTTGATAGAGTGGGCACAGTCACAGTAGAATTATCTCTGCTGACTTACAGCCCCTCTTTATCCCCCTCAACAACAACAAAGCATTCAACAAAAGCCTGCGAATACCTTTTGTTAGCAGTAACTCTTCAAACATTAAGGAACAGAACAGGAAATTCTGCCTCCCTGCAAAACAATAATCTTGTTGTCAAAAAATAATCTGGAAAAATAAATGGAAAGCTGCATTTTTCCCAGACCTGAAACAAGACAGGCCATCCCTCCCTGAGGAAGCTGGCTGTGTGCAGGCAAACTTCCACCAGCCTTATGGCACTCACTTCACTTCTGTAATAAAACCACCATCCTCAGTAGATGTTCAACAGCAAATGAACATCAGTAGTCTGTACATAATTACTTGCAAATAAAACATCATTTTTACGATGCTGACAGAAAAAATCAAAGTGTGATTTTAAGACCAATTAAGATGATACAAAAATTTTACCAGCAGAGATTTGGTTTTAAGTCCATTCTAATAAAATATATCAGTTTGAAATGGTCTGTCAAGATACAAAACTGTGCTGTCTGTGGGTCCCATTTCAGAAAGTCATCTGTGAGAGCTCAAGTGCTGCTCTTTCCCCAGTACTATTTAAAGATAGTGGGTCAGAAACAATAAAATTACCCTTGATATAGAAATACAGTAAAAATTAGAGCAGAAAGGCATACAGAAATATCTTATTTTAGAGTGCACTCTATGATACTGAAATGCTGAAGGCGATGACAGCAGCATCACGAAGTTATCCAAGTATTGGAAAGGTGCTCAGTAGTTTGGACAACCCATGAGGATCATTGAAGGAGGACTCAGAAACTGTTCAGGTATCAGAAGGAGCACTATGGTGGCAGTGCTGACACCAAGGACCTCACCACATCCCCCTCACCCCCATCACTTCCCAGCATCCTGCCCTCCAATTGCCCCATCTCCCTTCTTACCAGATGCCTCCCATGTTAGGTTGAGGACTGTTTCAAATCTTCCTCTTTCCTGAAAATGTTCTTGCCTCTGCCACATGGTTCTTCCTTCATTTTTCTTCCCCAGTGTTATTTCTGTGCTTTCCATCATCTGATCCATTCTGACCCCAATAATGCTTTGGTTATTCAGGTAGAGATACTGATTTTCCCTTCTTTTTGTCACTCTTAGCCTCTACACTCATTCACTTCTTTCTCTCCTTCACTCATCAGTAAGTTCCTTATCAAGCAAAACCATAGGTTTGTTCAACCTCTGACGTGATGTTGCATTTCCAAGAACAAGAAATCCCATCCACAGACACCCTGTGGTGTGAGCTGTTTGACCCAAAGCCTTGGTCAGCACGTGGGACCTGTGCTGCTTCCTCTGAAAAGCATTATTCAGTGGAGTGAGAACCTCTGCTGTGTCTGTATGTAACCTCCAGAAAGTCATCAGAAACTGTTTTTCTTGCGTTTTCTGGACTCACTTGTGGATTTCATCAAAATGCTTAACGCGTGGCGATTATAAATAAAACCTGTACTGAAGTTGTATTTTGATGCTGGATAACTGTTGTTTTTAAGACATGGTGTAGCATAGATGGAGTAATCCCTTCTCAGGCAAGGATCATGTTGCTTCTCCAACCACTGCCCTGCATCTCCAAACTGCAGAAAATCAATTACACTCCTGTGCTCAGCTGCTCAATTAAGCCTGCACCACACTGGGTAGCACTGCGAGTACATTTGGTCTACAGCAAACACACGTACACACAGGAGCTGTGCTCTTGATAAGAAGGGGCTGCTGTGGTTTGAAGGCACATCAGAAATACTTACTGCTAAATCTGCCATTCTTTTTGAAGCTGTTTTTATCACCTTGTGATCTTCCCACTTCATGAAAGAGCAATGCACAGATTCTGGGAAGCCCTGTTTTTTCCTTTTCTACTGATGGAGCCAGAATTAGGCTGGCAACACTGAGTGGATTTTGCGAAGTGCATTGGGAATGGTGTACCAGGGAAACAAGCAAGCAAACATAACTGTACATAGGCAAATTATCAGCAATTCTCTCAGTTTTGCAGAGCCACCTGTCACATCTGTAGGGAAGGAGAATAAGATCACTGTGGTTAGGTCTGAACCACAGGAGCACTCCTGATGCTCCAAGTATCAATGCTTTCTGCGTTACGCTATTGTTGTCTGCCCAGTTCTGCTGGCCATGAAGGAGGGCAGCAAAACGCACCCATTCTGCTCCCAGTCTGAGCTCTCTCTGGTGCTGGGCACCCCACTTGAGCTCTGGTGATGATGGGGTGGTGCAGCCTCTCCCCTGAGCAGCTGACTGTGGGACATGAGCAGAGCTGCAGAGAGCCTGCAAGCTGGAGAAAATGACAAAACAGACATGGAATGAACAATGAAATTGGCAACCATGGAAATGAATTTGGCCCCAGCTCCTCCATAATGCCCAAGTGTTTCATGTCACCCCAGAGAAGCACTGTAAAAATAGGATCACTAGGTGCTACAGTAAGAACCTGACAGTCCCTACAGGCACCACCAAATGTCTCATCCTAATCACCCACCTAGCAGTCTAGAAACTGAAATAAGAACCTGTGCTGGCTGGAAGAGGAAAGAAAAGAAATACTTTGTAATTAAGTCATCTTTCTGAACACAGTTAATCTCTGCAGAGGTCTCAGTGAGATCACATAATTAAAGATCCCATTATAATGCATAGTGCAGATTACAGTATTGCTTTATTTATAAGTGCTTCTTTGGTAACCTCAATGCCTGTCTAGGCATATAAGCCGATATTTCATAAGAGACAATGCGGAAACCCACTAAGCATAATGTTATTCCAGATGCATCTTTCACTGTGGGAATGTGAACTTGCTGCAGCAGCTCAGGCCCTTCCTGCACTCCCAGTGCCATTCTGGGATGCTGTGGTTCTCACCCTGCTGCTATGCTCACCCTTTGTGCACCACAGACTCACCACCAACAGTGTAACATCCTCTGCACACGTTTCAGAGTTAGCCCTGCTGATGGACTGGGATGAGAGAAAGGTGGTTCAGGCTGCAACGCTCCAGAAAAGCAGAATGGACCAGATGCTGGATCTCACTCCTGGTAGCTCTTTCATGCTGTGAGGAACATGGGTTACTTCACCCACTGTTGCTGTTGGAGAAACCACCACCTCGAGAGGTGAATCCCAGCTCCCCAGGCACAGGATCCCATGAGCACTTGGAAGAGGTGATGAGTACTCAGATGTCAGAAGAGGATCAGCAAATCTTGCCTTCCGAGGCAAAAGCAGCAGGAATACAACTCTTCCACAGATCCTCAGTGAGTAATATTTCCCAGTCCATGACCACTGCTCCTCCTCCCGCGCAGACAAGCCACAAAACCTGTTCTTTTTTTTTTTTTAATCAATCTGTAATACAAAAATAACACGATTCTTTATAGTAATAGCATCATGACATGACAGAAAAGGGAGATAAAGCCATTAGCAATAAATTCACTGCCTCATGCTTAACTTTAAGGAACAGGACACCAATATTGCTTTTTCCCTGCTGAAAGCCACACGTTGGACTCACACAATCTTTTATTATGACGTTTTCAAAATGCTTCCCTCCTTCATATAGTGGGCCTGTGTTCTATCTGTGTTTTAGGCAGCTGTCTGGCCAGCTGCATTCATAGATTGATGAAACTCATACCCACAGTTTGACAAATTCCAAAGTAACGCCTACATACACTAAAAAACATTCCAAGCAATACACCAGATAAGACACAGCAATAAAAAATAAATAAAAAAAGGCAATAAAAAGGCACTGCCAGAGGGGAAGTGCAGCATGCAGGGAGGGCAGGACCACTGCAGGGCACAGCCCTCCAGGCTCACAGGCTGCAAGCGCAAACACTCTCCAGAAAAATGAAAGCCTTGATCCTTTCGCAGAGATGATGGGAAATGTGAGAGATGTGTGGGAGCCTGAGGGACCTCGTGATGCTCCTTGTAGTTGTGTCATGCTGCACAATGAAAGCAGGTCCTACAGAATTGTTTACCCTCAGCAAAACGATGAATCCCCAGGAGGATATCTCTATGAGCTCAAAATACGTTTGCTGATCTGGAATCAAAACCTTAAAATCTTTATCAATCATAGAATGGCTCGGGTTGGAAAGGACCTCAAAGATCATTGAGTTCCAACCCACTGCTGTGGGCACAGTCACCAACCACTAGAGCAGGCTGCCCAGAGCACATCCAGCCTTGCCTTGAGTGCCTCCAGGGATGGGGCATCCACAGCCTCTCTGGGCAACCTGTTCAGTGCATCACCACCCTCTGTGTGAAACACTGCCTCCTCACATCCAACCTCAGTCTCCCCTGTCTTAGTTTAAAACTATTTCCCCTTGTCCTATCACTATCAACCCATGTCAACAGTCATTTCCCCTGCTGTTTGTGCGCTCCCTTCAAGTACTGGAAGGCAGCATTGATGTCTCCCTGGATCCTTCTCTTCTCCAAGCTAAACAAACCCAACTTCCTCAACCTTTCCTCACAGGAGAGGTACTCCAGCACTCTGACCATCTTAGTGTCAAATTGGAGGAAAATTCTCCTCTGTGGAATATTCTCCAGCCAGATGTACCTGCAACTTCTCCTTTTTCTCTGTTACTTAGTCTTTTATTTTTATTTTTATTTATAAAATACATAAAATAAATTTTAAAACTGCATGTGGGAAAAGGATTTTACAAGCTGCTCCTGGCTGGCACCCATTTATCTCATGCATAAAGTCTCTGGCCTGTTAAGGCTTCTAATTTGTTCCACGAAGGACTGCTAATGCCCTGAAATCACCTGCCCAAGGAGCACACAACTTGCTGGAAAGATTTCTCCTGTCTTCAGAAGGCTGTGGATCAATCTGTGGGAAATGAAAGACAATGTTTTATCATAAAGATAAACCAATTGTGAGCAGCAAATAACAACTGGTGGCAGCGAAGTAATGAGATAATGATCTCAAGGTTCATCTTTAAACTTTAGTGCTGTAGAAATGCCTCTAATTAGTAAAAGAGCTGTGCCTGCTGTATAAAACAAGGGAACATGTCTCAGTACAAATGAGAAAAAGAGGAAAAATAAACAGAATGATTTTTAAAAGCTGCAAAAGCCTTAAAAGCACTCAGCCCAGCCCTCCTTGAGCTGTGCTCCCAGCAGGTTCCTGGCTCAGAGCTGAAGCACCCGTGTCAGGGGGCAGGAGGTGTCCCACATGTGATAATGGATATCTATATCACATATGCTATCCAGCACCATATGTGATGCATACAGACACAAGCTTCTGTTAGTACTGCCAGTCTTTCAGAGCTTACAAAAGACCAGCAAAGTGGTCTTTTCTTCCTCCTCTCCATTGAATCTTTAGCTTATGCTCTGCACAAACCACATCTGAAGTGCATAAAGGAACCACTGACTCCCCTGATTCAACATAGGTGGTAACTGGCTGGTGGTTTCCCACTCCAGAGACATCTCTGTATTTAACTGGACAGAATTATCATCCCTTCCCTTAAACTCTTTATGAAATATGCATCATTTGATAATATATGATCTTTTCTACTGTAGACTGCTCTACATGACAAAATGATGTGACAAAAACCAGGTCACTCCAACTAAAGGATAACCCACGAGATCAACCTGTCCTCTATTTACGATACTTTCAACAAAATATGTCTGAGGAGTTAAATAACATTTGAGGTATGGAAGAAACATCACACAGCCATTATTCCAGCTTTGGACCCCTATCAGGCAGCTGTTGGAAAAGAGGTGCTACGCAGTCTTCACTCTGTCCATACAGCATCTCTCACTGCAAAGAACCCTGCTCCCCAGCTGGACCAGCTGCTTGTCTGGGGAGCTCCTGGCCTTCATCCCAAGAGCTGCCCTGTAGCTGAAGAGAACAGGCACAAGATGCAGAGAATCAAGAGTCGAGCTCCTCCAAATGCTGGCTGTTGTTAGGGCAGGGCAGGATGAGGCTGCCACGTGGCCATGTGGCATCCTGGCAAGAAATGGGGATGGGAATGAGCACGTCACTGATGGGCACACATATTTCCTTTTTACAGCACTGTTTGTGGATCTGACCTCCCTCATGCTGGGTGAGTTACAGAGAAAACATTTATCAAAGAGTTTCCTCCAGTTGTTGCAAAGATAATGAGGCTACAGTGACAGACTGAAGCTGCTGGTCTATCTCCAGCATGTTCCAGGTCAACTGTTAGACAGGGCCAACATTTTCCCAAGCAAGAAATAGTTTTTTTGCCCCTGCCACGCTACGTCTCTAATAAAAAGGCTGCTGTTTTATCACCACTGTATTTACAGCATTTTGGTGACCAAACTAGAAGCAAAGCGCATCATTATCCACTCCTTTGCTGCCAGAGGAATGATGAGCCATTACACGATTTCCCATTATGCAATAATGATGGAGGCAATTTACGCTGTTGCTCACATGCCTCGCTTACGTGAGCCTTTGGTTTCACTTGAAAGTGATTTGGGGAAAACTTGTATCTGGCATAATATCCTTCCAGATAATAAAT
Source organism: Odontophorus gujanensis (assembly GCA_013399175.1). Lineage (NCBI taxonomy): Eukaryota > Metazoa > Chordata > Aves > Galliformes > Odontophoridae > Odontophorus > Odontophorus gujanensis. The sequence continues at coordinate 371,691 of VXAB01005340.1, forward strand.
TAAGCTCCCAAATTAGCATGTCTCTATAGAAACAGCTGAAAGAGAAATATTAAATTAAAAAAGCAATTTTCTTTATGATGTGATGATTTAGCGAGGATTTCATTCTACCATATGAGTTACAGCCTGCTGCTTGTTCATCTTATTGTAATAAATATTTGAAATCAACCTTTTGAACTGTATTTCTGAAATCCATTAGTTGACCATTGTTAGAAATAATCACCAGGTGACTCGCATCCTCCTAGCTCTGAAACATGAGTTTGGCATTGAGTTTCAAGAACTTAATTAAAACTTTAACAGTCTTACATGTTTGATAGCATTAGATGCAGATTAGAGCAAGCATACACAGGGGGAAAAATCTACTTCTTGAAACTAGCCTTGAAACCAGAGAGGGGACCTTGCTTTAAGGAGCTGTAAGAACTACTGGGTAGAAAAACACTTTAGAAACAAAAAATGTTATTTCATTCCTAGTTAACTTGAATTAATTGCAAGTGTTGGGCCTTGTGCTGGCACAGTGCTGCATTCCTGCCCACTTCTCAGTCTTCAGTATCAACACATGAAAGTTCATTCCTAACTTAGACGTCCATCTTCCTGAAGTTGCCTTGGCAACTCATCAAGTGTTTGAAGGTTTTTTTCCCCCTTTCCCTTTCTTTCCACCATTCTGGAGTTTGGCCTTATTTTCCATAAGCAAGTACAGATATTGAAGTGGAAGGGCGAAGGAAAGAAGCCTCGTTAAGCCCCACCTGCACAAGCCACTGCCCTTCTCCTGTTTTATTTTACATCTACAAATAAATAATGCCAGTCCCTCCCAAAGTCCATTAAAAAAAAAAAAAACAAACAACCTGTAGAGCTTTCTGATATGTGAAGAATTATTTTTTACCTATTTAATTCATAACTCAATTTTCTGCTTCCAATGCGTTCCCATGTAGCTGTCTTATAGTGAAATATTTCCTGTAGAAGTCAATTCCACTGTCTAGGCTTCCTAGGCTATATTTCTTATCAATTATATAATAAAATAAGTCTCTAGCCATGTTACTTAAATAGAGTTCACACTCACGGTGACACCTGAAGAATTTAATAGAAGTCAATCCATCACGGGCAGTTCTGCTTGCTCCCCTTCACTGGGTAATCAAAGGACAGGTATTAGGTTTAATGCTTAGAATGTCTCACTGTATCCTAAAGGAAAATGCAGAAAAGAGTGGAAATGATAAAATTAGCATCTTGCTTCATAGAAACTTCAGAAAATTCTGAGATTTGCCTCAAGATTAATCACAGCATTCTTCACAGACTTCTTCATAAAAATCTCATTTTTCCTATTGGCAGCCAGGCCGAAGTCTCTTTAAAGTGAAATAAAAAGCAATTGTGTTGGAAAGGTGATGTCGCCACATTCATGGTGAGAGATTAATGCTACCCATATTTCTTCCTGACTTCTATTTTTTTTTAATTTTTTTCAGAGGAGTGTTCTTTGCAGTTGCACCCACAGTCAGTCAGATGTGCGTTAGCTAAATTTATGTATCTGTACTTTTTCCCCACCTTACATCTGTGATGGTTTCCCTGCCTGAGGGTTGTAAATATCTGTGACAATCGCAGAAGCTTGCCGTGGTGAAGCTCTTGATATAGTGAAATGGCCTCAAGACAAAAAACAGTTTGCTAGAGAAACACTTTTCTGCACCTTTTCATGAGACAAGGTTGTTTGGGGCATGGCTCCCCTCTGCAAGAGCACTGTGCTGCTCGTGCCTCTGCCTTTGCAGGTGACTGAGTTGGGTAGCAGGGCTGAGCTGCTCTGAAGAAGCTCCTTAAATAAATTGCAGTTGGAATAACTCTCATACACAGAACTCTTGCCATGCATGGAGATACCACAATGTGCCAATAGGAAAGTACCAGCAATGGCAAAGGAGATTCCAGCTGGGAGCAAGGTCAGCTCCCCAACTGGGTTTCAGAAGGATTGCATGACAGAAAATGGTTTGGAAACCTCATGAGTACCATGTAGACAACATTTCGGCTCTCCTCAGCACCAGAAGAGGGAGCAGTCTGCCAAATGGCCAAAGTGCATCACCACATACCCGACTAAACCCCAGGACACAGCCATAACCCTGAGTTACCTCTGGGTCCAGGTTCAGCAGAATGATACACTGCATGGGTGTGATGGCTGTGGATTAGAGTGGGACTTCAGTTCAAAGCACTTCTTGTCCTTAATCTTCAGGAGCAGGAAAGTCATTCCACCACTTAAAGAAAACAAAGGGCATTTCCGTGATAGCAAAAACAAACAAACAAAAAAAACCCACTAAAATATTCCCCTGCCCCAAATAAAACAAAACAAAGCAAAACAAAACAAACAAAAAAAATGTAATACGCATTAAAGGGTTGCACTGAAAATATCACTTAAGAGAAAATGAGTTTAGCAAAAGCAACATATAAAATTAATGGTTGGCTATTAGAGCAATTGGTGTAGAACATCACCTAAGGGAAGAAAATTGTTGTCATCATTTTAGTGGTTTTATTCACCGAAAAGGCCTGTGAGAAATGCTGCCATTTACCTCGGGGTATTTTTAATGTACAGCTGCTGCCCTGGTGGAAATGCAGCACTTGCAGTGTCTGCCCCTGCTTCCCCAAATGTTCAGTTCCCCATCAGAGCCTGAGCAGCTCCAGGTAGCTGAGTGCAGGTGCTCATTGCTGGTCCTGGTTGATTCTGAAGGGCTGTGCTGAGCCAGGTGCTCCCATTGCATTCAGCAGAGATGCTGTGGGTCTAAAGCTGTCTTCCTGTGCTTTAAACTCCCTCCCAGCCACACCGTGCTGTAGACAAGCAGCGTGTGCACCTGCACATGTATATGTGCATGTGAACTTGTACATAGGTGCACAACTGCTGACATACAGCCAGGTTCCCTACATACAACACAGAGGTAGCTCAGCACCAAGCCTAAAACTTCCAGGTTCATCATGTGGACCGACACCACTATGCAGTAATCAATGAAGTAATCAGCACAGAAGAGAAGTGAAGCCAGTGGGATGGCAGAGAACTGGAGGCAGCAGTGAACTGGTAGGGTTCAGCCTCACACCTGAGGACATCCCCGCAGATGAGCTCAGAAAGTCTCTTTTCTCTGCCCTATCTGCTGCTCCTCCAGGCTCCGTGGGCACAGTCTATGTTTTTCTCATCAAGCCTTTGCTGACTTCTCCTTGGTCTGGAAGGGCATAAAGAAGGGGAGGTTTCAGAAGATAGCAATTGTTTCCTGCATTTCCCATTACCTATTATTGAGGCAATTCAAAGTCAATCCCAGGCACGAGCATCACCCAAAGCAGGAAATCTTATGTAAGATATATAAAAAGCAGTAGAAAAAAACCCATAAAACTTAAGCAGGAACATACTGTCCCTCCCAAAGTTAGCGTACCCTAAAACATATCTACATGTAGCAAAACGTCCAAGGTGCCTTATTTTTCTGTCTCAATGTTATTGGATTGCTAAAAAAAAATATCTGCTCCCACATCTGCTTCCCTCTCCCTGAGGGTGTAAACCTGTGAGTGTTGGGCTCGCCAGGAACGTGCTGGGATGTCCAGCATCCCCAGGGGACAGCCTGCCAGACCCAGAAGTTGGGCAGTACCAAGCAGGTAGAGAGGGAAGAGAGCCCCTGGGTGTAGAGCTCCCCAGCCTGAGTGCTTCACTTGTTCTGCACCCTATGTTAGTACTTACAGGCTTGTTTTTCTCACAGCCAAGCTCTTATTTCTCAGTACCAGCAGTGTGACAACCTGAGATTACATGCACATTTTCTGAAGCTAATTAGCACCTTTGAACACTGAGACTCAGCACTATCACATCTTTGGGAGCTCAGCGTTGCTCCCTGATCTCAGGGTCAGAGCTCTGCCCCCTCAGAGCTCATTGACACAAACATCAGAATATTCCCCAGTACATTTAATGTGACAAGAAACTATTTTGAGAACTTAGATCCCAAGAAGTGATGGTTTCAGTGAACAAGCTTTCCTTGTATATTCTTTCCATTGAATGGAAGATCCCCAGAACTTTGAGTAACCCTAAAAATGAGCAAGCATTTTATTATTAATTTATCTGCTCTCTTTGTAGGATCTGAAAGCCACTTAAAGGAAGCCTAATGCTTTGCTGTTCCTGTGGAAAAGCTGTGTATTGAAAGCCTACAGTTCATCAATAAATCCTCTGTGCAGTGAAACCAGATCACACTTGTGGACAAGTAAACCAAACTACTGAAGTGACCTGCCCCACCTAAGGACATAGCAGCTGAAGGTGGGAAGATTTATGCAGTCTTTTGACTGTTGTGTTTTTTTTTTCCCCTTTTTTTTTTTTTTTTTTTTTTTTTTTTTTTTTTTTTGTCTTTTTTTAAAACTAAAAAAACAAAAANTAGGCCTTACTTAATAACTGAAGAGAATATGAAATGGAGCTGCTTACTACTTCAACATTTCCTTCTGTAAAAAAAAAGGAAAAACAAACCTACAAGGGAAATCACTCGTGCTGTTTAAATGAAAGTTCTTTTTAGAAGAGGTAATGACAAGAAAAAAAACGGAGAAGAATCACATAAAGACTCGAGAATGGTGCAATAAAAGGGTAATTAGCTTAATTCCACCATTACCAGAGGCAGGTGTCCTCCAGTTTAATCAGAATATCAATTTGCAGTGGTGGTGTATTTCTCTTTTTTCCACTGCAGTGAAAATAAAAGCACTATAATAAGAATGAATACATCTTCCATCCTTTTCTACTTTGACCCTGCCACCACGACTACCTTCCCTGTGGCATGCACTGCAAACAGCCTCTCACTGCCACAGCTGCTGAAAGATCCCCTTCTGCTCTTGGGGTTGGAGACAACTCAGCAACTGCTGGTGATGGTTCACAACCCCAGAGCTTATCCCAGTGCTGGCTCCCAGTTGGCTCTTGCTCTCTTTCACTCACACTTGCTAAGATGCTCTGGAGAAGCCTCCCAGAGAGGATTTGGCATCACCACCCTAAGGAAACATCGCCTGAGTACTTCATCTACCACCAACTCCAGAGCTGGCTCTGTTAGTGAGGGGTGAACATAACCACAGAGATCTTTTCTTGAGATTGCAGCTGTAAGAATTAAAGTCTAGCACAAATATTAATACCTCATTCATCCTCTGCAAGTGTTTTCTTCTCCCAGTTGGACAATTCAAGATGTATTAAGGTCTATTAGTTGCTGCTACACACTAATGTTCAGGGCTTTTTTGGATGTTGCAGAGCACTTTGTTAGGTGACCTTTCTGGGGTTCATCTCTCCCATTCAGTCTCTGAAGAGCTCATACATAGCAATTTTACTTACTCTACTAGTAAATCAAACCAACTTCTGTAGGGAAGAAAAAACAAGAATCAGGAAACGCCCTTTAACATCTTTGTAGCCCTCCTCTGGACTCTTTCCAGCAGATCCCTGTCTGTTTTGTACCAGGGAGCCCAGAACTGGACACAATGCTCCAGGTGAGGCCTCACCAGGGCAGAGCAGAGGGGGAGGATCACCTCCCTCGACCTGCTGGCCACGCTCTTCTTGATGCACCCCACAATCCCATTGTCCTTCTTGGCCACCAGGGCACAGTGCTCATGGCCAACCTGTCATCCACCAGGACACCCAGGTCCCTCTCCTCAGAGCTCCTCTCCAGCAGCTCATCCCCCAGTAATACTGATCAACGCTGAAAATGTTGGCTTTCAGACACCAGGCTGAGACCACGATGCTCATCAAAAGGTGGGCAAATGCTCAGCAGCCCACTCGGAGCTCTCTTTGCTGAGCAGCACGGGGCTGTTGTTGCACAGCACAACAGTATGTTGCCACATTGACTTTATCACAGCCTCTCTGCTGGAGGAATTGCTCACTCTTGCATATGAATTGTAATTCAAATCCAACAGAGCAGTGTAAATAATGATGTTGGCAACATACAGGGAGGGAGAGTCACAAGTAAGACAGGCACAACTCATTTCCAGCTCTATCATTAGAGCAAAGTGTGAGTTACCGATTGCTGTTTTGATCATCCTGCATAGATTCATGGCCTCTGAAACTCTCTCTCATAGCCCCTTGAGAAACTTTCTAGGTTTCTTTTTCTCTTTTTCTTTTTAATATACTTCCTGATGTTTTTCTATGAAATGAACCATCTGTCAGTGGCAAATATAAGCAGTTTCCAATTCTGCTCTATGTGCTAACAGCCCAGTGCACTGTACCACATCCCCATAGTGTTTGTGCACGGTCAAATTAAGTTAATGAAATCACTCTTTGAAATAGTCACATTCCAGCTCTTCTGACACCTCTACAGTGTAATTTCTGTTTACTTCTAATTTGCATAGACAAGAAATTTGTTTGGACTGAGATTTTAAAGTTCCATCGTATATCTGCTGCTTGCCCCAGATTTGCAGGCCCTTGGAAACAGTGGGTAACTGTGGATTGAACTTCCCCCCACAGTGATTCAAATGGTTCTGATGTGCAGTAATTTTTGGCACCATGATTTTATTCCCTCTTACGAAAAATAGTGACCCTCAGGAGGCCGCAGGAATGGGTCCTCAAGGCAATACTTGGAAAAGGTTATTTGTGGTTTCCAAAATTGCTCTGGAACACACTGACTCTGCTTCAGCCTTTGGTTTTACACTGAAACCACATTTAAGGCAGTCTGTATGCCTGTTCCTGAATCACTGTCATAAAACAGAAATGGTTGGGAAAGCAATGAGGGGGAAAAGGGAATGCTCCTGAGAAGAGGGTTGTCCAGTTAGATGAAAGATGTTTTGCACTCTGCTCTTCACTTCAAGGCTAATGGATAAATAACACAGAGCTTCCTCACACTCTTTACACACCCCTTGGGCTCCCAGCCTCATTGCTCTCCCTTTCCTACCTGACACTTTCACAAATCCTGCTGACACACGTTCCTGTGGGCTGTTAGGATGTCACATCCAATCCTCCTGCTTTGATGCGTGGTAGCACGGTCAGAGCAGCACCATTGTCCCGGGGCTCCTCAGCATGACGGTCACCTGGCAGCGTGCTCAGAAACAAGATGGGACAGCCACAGGAAGACTGCTGCTGTCCTAATGGGGATTTGGTTCTGACACAGCACTCCTGTCTGGTATGGGCACGGTACAGGAGTGAGCGTCAGCAGCATGATGTTGGTGACATCCTTCCCCACACTGCCATCTGGAAAGCACAAGCACCTTCCTGATGGAGAGCTTTCTGCAGGCAGGGAGGGATGCTGATGGTGCCAGAGGGCCTCTGTCTGCAAAAAGATAGATGGTGAGGGTTTTGTGAGGCCACCATGAGGGAGCTGTGGGCTCCCAAGAGGTGGATGTAGACCACCACAAGGCCTCCCCACAATCTCATCTGCTCTGGGCAGAATAAACTGAGTGAACTCATGTGTTGCCCTTTAGACACTTCACTGCCAACATTTGCTGTGTTTTTACACACTTTTCTCATTTAAAAAAAAAAACAAAACAAACAAAATAAGAACAGATTTTCCTTCAGTGGTCACATTGTACAACACTGAATAACCACAGCACAGAGAGCTGCTGTGACCTCCTGCACCAATGGCTCCAGATAGAAACAGCCCTTATGTGAATTTCCATGCATTTCTGCACACAGCACTCGGCTGCACTCATTGCACTTTTCACCCTAAAAAAAAGCAGAAATCACAGGTTTTAACCCAGCTCAGCAGCCACCACAATGCAGGTGACAGGCTGTGCACAGCAAGCTATGGGGCAGGTTCTGCTGCCTCACCTTACCCTATGTGGGACAGACAGGCATAATGTTCTGAGCAAATTCAGCCCACAGAAAACACCCTCAGTGAGACACAGCCCGTGAGCCCCTCTGAACAAGACTGAGATTGCTTCCTAGTCCCAAAACACAACAGGTTTTGCTCCTCCTGTGATGCCATCATCAGTGCTGGAGGACTCCCACCACAGGTATCTGCATTACTCACCCACTATCCAGGGCAAGCCAGGTGCTGGAAAACAAAATTCTCAGTGGTTGGCATGTCTATAGGGTGCAAAATGTCACAGTGGCTCAGGGCTCCTGGAATCAAGAAGTCCATACCTGCAGTTTTGATCCTCTAGTCTCTCAATCAGGGCCAGGATGCTCCCACGCTCTGTCACATAGCAAGAATGGATTAATTAATGTTTCCATAACACTTTGAAGAGGAGGATTTCTGTACAAGTGTAAAGCAGACGACGTTGGTATTTTATAGCACAGAGTCAAACTCTAAAGGAAGAGGCAGACAACAGCCCAGGAAAGAAATCATAAAAGGTTATTTCAGCAGAGGAGCTACTATCACTGCCTGTCCTCCCAGCTCAAAAGCTGCATTTGATCATATATTCTTCTGAATTATCTAACTGCATCACTTGAATGCTAAAGGTAGAAATAAATACTGGATAAATATCAGAGGGTGGGTTTCGGGTTATATTGACCCTTGTGGTCCATAATTCCAGATTTCACACTAAAAGTTTATTATTTAGCATTGCAGGAAAAAATAATAAAGGTCACTCAGAAAGGATATGTGGAAAAGAAATAAAAAATATGGTGGAATAATATTTGTCAAGAAGTCCCTCTCCAGTAAATTTTAGCTCCGAAGAGCTTGTCAGAGTTCTTTTGCTTGTCTACACAATTTATAGCTGTGTCTGTCTCCTGCTCATGAGGCAGGACTGCTCGTGTGTCACCCACACAGCAGGGCTTCCTCCTGCTGCCTGCCTGAGGAACCAGAGCCATCCCCCAGCCTCTGAACACAGCAGTGCCTCTGGGTGGGCTGGGGACGAGATGCACACCAATGTGGGGACAGCAATGGCCACACCAAGGTACACCCCAGCTCCCTCCCAGCCCCTCACCAGTCTGCCTCCTGCAGTGTTATACCCACCCACCATTCACAACATCACAGAAACACAGTCCCATAACCACCACTCTCAGAGGTTCCACCTTTATCCCTCAGGGAAGGAGTGAATCTCCTCTCCAGCCGTGCATGGTCCACCCTGGTGAGAGGATCAGCTCTGCCAGTATCTATGAGGTTCATGGAAATAACACAGTAAGAGAAATAATCAGTGCTCTGACAGTACCCAGGAAAAATTCATGTATATTTTATATATTTTCCAGCTTCTCTCCTTGGTATTCTCTTATCCCCACTGTGATCTCCCCAAGAAGCTGAGTTCATTTAACCACCTCTCTATATTGTGAGCACTGTTCATGAAATGCTCTGAAATCGATACGAGTTAAAGAAAGTGTGTGCTTTCTGAACTGCATTTAAATATATACAACTGTGTAAGGACAGACAAAGAATTCTTGGCGTTAAATACTTCTGCTAGACACTTCCAGTATCTCCCCATCACTCTCCAAGCTGTACAACGGGTTTTTGCTCTCTCCCCATTGACCAGTGGGCCCTGCACTGCCCAGTTACATCACCACAGAGACAAACATTCCCAAGCAGTAAAGAATTCCCATAAAAAGAAAATAGGTAAAGGCAAATGAGCAGCTGACTAGAAGCAGAAAAACATGCTGAAGTCATGTACTGAGAAATGAGAGAGTGAATTCAGCAGCTTCGGTCACAGTAGCAGGACCATGGGCATGAATACACTCAGTGTTACTTACTTCAAGCACTGCTGGTACATTGGTGACCAAGCTGTTCACTGCCTGCATTGCTGCATTTGGCTGTTCTCTGTGAGTCAGCACCATATTAAGCTGAAGTCAATTACCTCAGCTATACAATAATTACAGCGTTCCTGGTGGCATCTGGAAGAAACTCTGAAAATTAACTTTGCTCCAGCATATCTTAATTAGCGCAATCTCTTTTAGCTTGCATGTGGAACAGGAGTTTGCAGCAAGTGGAGCAGCAGCCGAAAGAGGAAGGGATTCTGCAGAACCAAGGCAATAAATAGCCACTGCCTTAGGGTGGGTGTGCAGCCTCTCATCGCAGGCAGCTACAGACTGCAGCTAGTGATTTGGCCATGAATTGGTCTAGAGCTTCTCTTGGGCCATTTGTTCAAGGATACCTATCGTTTTCATAAATATTCACACAGCAGAGCTGCTTCGGCTCCTCCTGCACTCACCAAGACCCCAGGTAGCATCAAGGTCTGCCCACCAGCCCCAACACTTGCTGGGTTCCCTCTCAACTCCTGGGTGCTGTTGCTCAGGACATCACACAATGACAACAACCCTAACAACCCTTCATTTCCAGCTGGCCCCTATGTGCTACGACCTAAGTCAGCGTATCTGCTGTGATTTCAAATCCAAAAGCTCTTGGGCAAAATCCCAAATGAAGGAGCAGAGGAATTGGCAAAGAAATCTTTCTGCTCTAAGTAGTGCCTAAGCACATTGAATACTTTTCAGTGACTCAGGCACAGGAGGTCAATATTCAAAGAACTCTTCTCATAGGGCCTTAAAGCCAAATTTTGGGTGCATGTAAAGAGAGTACACAACAGCACATCCTCCAAAACTGGCTCCACCTGAAGAACCTCCCCAATGCTGGCCCCCACCCCCACCAGATGAGCACTCTGGCCCCATCTCCCCATGCAAGAAGCTGCAAGGCATGGAGGAGCCTGAGGTCCCCAGCAGCTGAGCTGTCCTTTCATGACCCTGTAACATCTCATAAGGAGACCGGCCAGGTAGCACTCATGGTTAGCAGCTGTGTGATTGGCAAGAAATGATCACTACAGAAGACAGCATTCACTTGAAGTCAACGTAATTTGTATAAAAATTAGTTGCAATTGCCATGTTAATTGGTAATCAACACAAACATTAAACCATTTTAGATCTCTCATCACATGAGTGCCCTAACTGCAGATAAACAGGCAAGGTTGCTCAGCTGCCAAGACAGATTTTTTCCCCCCCCCTCGCACTCTGGGGAATTATTTGCTAACCAACAACGTAAGCTCTCCTACATTTTATCACAGAGGGCTCAATGCAATGCACTACAGCATTTCTGGGAACTGCTCCACTGGGACGTGGCCACAGACTGCAAGAAGAGTGGAAAGAAAGCTGCACTGATCTTCATCATAATTCACAGACTGATATTCCTACTCATCCACATTACTGATACATGGAAACAAACAACCTCTGGGGTTACCTAGGGTCAGAGCCATAATCGAATGACTGTAATCTAACAATGTCTAATGAGAAGCTGGAGATAGCTTGAGAGACAGCTCAGAGGGAAAGGTGAGATCCCGCAGTCGCTGTTAAAGTGAAAAACACTCTCTTTGACCAGCTCCTCTGCTTAGTTCTGAAAATGCTGTTAAATTACTGCATTCCCTCTGAATTTACCAGGGAAAAACATCCAAGGGCTGCATTCCTGAACCTGCAACAATCTTAATTGGTTAAATACTAATTATCTTGCAACTCTTCAACACTCATCTGAGATACTGCAGCAGTAAGAGTAATTAGCACATTATCACTAGATTATCTCTCAGCAGTTAAGTCTGGCAATAAGGTGTTGATGGTAAGAAACCATCATTTCAAGTGTTAAAGAAAATAAAAGTAGCTGCCAGATGAGAACAACTCATTATTTCTTTTATTACAAGGGAAGGCATGCAGTAACATCCTGTGCATGATTTCTCTGACCCCAGGCTTCTAGGGACAGGGCACAGGAGCTCCTTGGTGTCACAGGGCCATGCAGAGTGGCCATGGAGCCATGGGAAGCTCCAGTGCAGTGTAGAGACTGGTGAAAATTCAGTGCTGCCTCCCAAAGGTGGGCTCTGGTGGGAACCCATGCAAACATTTCATGTTGAACGGACAACAGCAATCTGCTTTAGTTTCAGCTCCAAAAAAGGGTTATACTCATTAATCATAGAATCATGAAGGTTGGAAAAGGTCACAAAGATCACCTGGTCCCACTTGCATTCCCATGTGGTAGCAAAAAGTAATTACTAAATGGTGAAGGAGATTTCAGTGCACCCTACGAAATCAGCAAGTCCTATCTTCCTACTAAAAAATGCATTACAAATCAAACTGGGGAAAGGACTCTCAAGGCAAGGAAAGACACAGCCATACTGAGGATTACGGTATTACCTGAGGATCCGCTTTAAAGAATGGAAATCCATGCTTTAATTCTCTGCAGATAGTGGCAGAAGGGTTATTGAGACAGATCCCTGGCTATTTGTCTACCCAGATTCTTTTTTTGTGTGTGTTTGCCAAAGAATTAATCTGAAAACCTGTTTCTTTCTTTGCTCACAGGGCACCCCAGCGCAGCAATGGCTTTTCCACAGGAAGGCACAGCAGCTGCAGACACCACAGTGGGTACTTGGTGCTCCAGCACATGGTGCCTAACCACCACACAGCTGCACCTTGGGAAAATGGACTGAGGAGGATCTCACACAGCAGCTCCTGCACTGCTCCTCTTCTCAGCACAGAGCCCAAAGCGCATTCAGCGCTCTCACCTTTGCTTTGCTCCATCCAGACTTTTCCCATCTTCAGTTACACATCACTTGGGTATGAGTTTGGAGTTGAAATTTAAAGAGAGAGGAAAAAAAAAAGCATACTGAGAAAGACTGCACTTCCCTCATCTAGGCTTCCTCCAGATTTCTTCAAATATTTGATATATTAAAAAAGAAGCACCAGACCCCTTTGTAAGGATGACTTATGACATGCCTGCTTTCTTCAGTAAAAATGAGCTTCTCTCTTTCTTCTCCAAACAGATTTCAGATTCCCCTCTCCTGACATTCCACACTATTAAGGAGCCATTTATTACCCCTGTTTCTTCACACCTTTATAAAAGGGAACACAAGTTGATCAATTACAATTATCGTGGGCATTCCTTACACTCCTTTCCTCAGAGGAGTGCGTTAATTAAATCTTAAAACTGAAAATACTGTGCCGTATTTTCATAACCTCTGGGTCTTCATATGCATGACAAGCACACTGCTGACTCGAGGAGCTTTTTTTTCTTCTTTAAGAAAGACAAAAGCAAATTCCATTAATCCTTAAGTATATTCACTTTCAGTAGTGCGGAGCATAGAGCAATTTGAAGTGAATTTAATCATCTCCCTGAGCACCACTTAATAACTCAGCCAGATTGAGCTTGTTTGGGACCTTATTTCTTTGGGTTTGTTTCACTTTAAAGTCAGCCAAAGCCAGGTTTTGTAAATATTTGCAAAAACTAACTTTGTTACCAACATTCCTATATTTTCCTCTGTGTACTATGTGGAAAATAATCAATGTTATCAGGAGCATCAATGATCCCTTGCATTGAAAACTACAGAATGAATGGACAAAATCTCACTGCACGCACTCTCCCCAAAGATCTGATGGAAGTGCAATGTTTCCCAAGAAGGGCCCTAAGACTACAGTTACATTTTCTCTTCTTATGTGCTCGAAGCCCTGCGATGGTGTGTTTTGTGGCCCTGCCACTGGGTGTGAGCAGGATCAATCTGCAGAGCTTCAGCAACCCACTTAGATGGAGCAGGGAGTGCTGCCCCCAAATTGGCCTTTTGCAGTTGTTACACCAAGTGCCTCGTGCTGCCTATTTCAATAAACCTGAAATAAGTCCATAAAGCAACACTCTCTTTTACTATTTTTCCCCTCTTCCTCCAGCAAGCATTTCAAATTTATATGTTTCTCTACTGTAACCTAAAAATTACATTGCAAATAAATGCAGAGGTCGCTCTGGGCTGAGTGCAGCTCTCTGTGCATTTCACTCAAAAATGTACAAATGGTGTTTCCTATATCTCTACCAAGGAGGGAAATCCTGGGGTGTGTCCATGTCTTCGTGCCATCGTGCTGTGCAGCCAGAGGCTCAGATCCAACCCGCATGAGCAGAGGGACTCTCAAACACTGCTGCAGCACTCAGGCCCTCTCAGGAACAGAGCACCTGGAAATGCACATTCAATTCAGAAGTCATGAGCAAACCCAGAGGGGGCCATCACCAAGGCAGAGGCAGTGCTGCTCTCAGGACAGCTGTTGCTGGGGTCCCTCCTCTCACCCCACATTCAGACAGAACCAGATGACAGCATTATCAATTTCCTTTCCTGAGTGAGCTCTCATAATACATTTTCTTCATTTTGAATAATTGAAGCTGTCAGTGCAGTGGGTCATCAGTGCTAATGCCCACCTCAGGTATTTCCTGCAACAGCCTCAAGCCAAATCTGTTAAAAAGTTAATCAAGCTGGAAGGTCATGGAATTTAATAACTACCAAGAAAGAGGTCTTAAGTTCCCTATACCACTCATAATATTATTTTCCAACAGGAAATATAGTAATTAGACCAAGTATTATTTTCAGTTATATGAGGCTACTGATAGCTGCTCATCCCAGTTTTGCCTTCTGCCCAGTTTGGTAATGAACCTGCAAGGAAGCAGGCCCAGCTCTGACCCAGCAATCCGCTTCCTTGCTCTCCTCCATTCCCATTTATGGAGGGACTTTGCTGCATGTCCTGCAGCTGTGGTCCCTTAACCTGATGGCTGAGACAGGTGACCAGCAGCAGCTACTGGTGTTTGTTAAGGATTCGTAATAGAGACATGGGAATGACATCAGATCACAAGGACAGACCAGCTGCAGTGTCTTTATGACAGTGGGGCCTATAAAACACTATTTCCAGTATGATTGCTATCACGCATCAGCAGGCAGTAACAGCTTCTGGCATCTTTAGGAAAGCACATTGGAAGAAATAAATAAAGCTGTGCCTTGAACACCCTGTTAATAGCAACCAGCTTTGCATAGGCAAGCATGGGTCTCACATGGAGGCATTCTCATCCCCTGACATTCTCAAAGCCATCTCACACTGGGAGCAAACTAAGAGCCAACAGCAAGAGAACATCAGCTTAGCATCACACCCATTGGTGTTAAAGGTGTTATTCTTCCATACAGAGCAACAAAGTTATTCCTTTCTTCTCCCAGACATATAAAACCATGGGTGTGAAGCATAGCATTCAGTTTAACTGCATGTGGGCAGGGTGCTGGAGAGCTGAGTGCAGAAAGATAGTAAACAGTGTCCCATAGGACCATCAGCACTTTAACTTGGCAGTGAATAAAACGCGGAAGAGAAACTCCAAGGCAACACATGTTTTTCACCTGTATATTTTACCACCACATTTCCATACTTCCTGGGTTACTCTGAGATCATTGGCAGAATGGCACCTGGGGCAGGCCCTTTCTTCTGTTACTTCCAGCAGAGTTTTAACCACAGCTCTCCAACAACATCCCCTCTCTTCCACCGAGTTCAGCTTTTGTCGAAACCTTCCTTTTCTTCACCCTATTAAGCACTGTTGCTTCCCTTTCACTCTAAATCTTCTCAGCTGGAATTTACCTCCCATAAGGATTGCAAAGGCAGAGACCAGCACAAACAAAGGAGGTGTTACAAAAAAAAGGAAAACAAATGCTCACCCACCTCCAAAGATCTAGGCTCGTGGAGAAGGAACTCCAAAAGGAGGGAACCCCAACATAAGATCCTTCCTCAGTGGCAGTCAGCCTTTAAATGAGATCTAAGCACAGCCTGGCTCCATCCCTTCTGGTCTCACAGGTGAATCACCTTCACCTGTGCTCCTGAGCCTTTAATCTAACAGGCTGTACACAGCTCTTACTTCTCATCTGCTCAGCTTAACTTCATCTCATTCCCAAACACTGAAGCAAAATATAAAATAAACCCTTTGTGATCATCCATCAACATTCACCCACTCCACCAGCAATGCTCCAGCGAAGGGGATGTGACCTCTGGGCAACCCGTGTCCTCCCAGCACCATTTCTTTCCCTCCAGCATCAACACACAGAAAACAAACCTGAGAAGTACAGAAAGAGAGGCAGTTGGCAAAGCTGCTTCACTTCGACACACAGCAATTCTGCAGTTGTGCTTCCATGGAAATCCACAGTGATACACTTATTTCTCTGAAGGAAATTATTGTTCTTCTCCTTCACAGTTTATTGGCCATTATTCTAAGCACAAAAGGAATTACTGACGAACAGATCATAAACGTTCTGAGAAAACTCATGGAATAATTTGCAAAGCAAACAATCTGTTAGCAAAGACTGAAAGGATTATTATTTAAAAAAAAATAAAAATAATAAAGAAAAGAATGAGTTTGTTATTTCCTGTAAGAAACACATTAACTTATATTTGAATTAGCTACAACACTGGCAAACTCAGCGAGCACTGATTGCCAAAATTCCCAGTGCTAATTCACCAAACAAGGCTGAAAAGCTTTACTTTTTTATAGACTGGGAAGGGCCAAACAAGGAAAACTAACAGTGCATTGTGGATTATATAAACTTGTATTTGGACACACTGCTGGGGATGACAGCTAATTAAGGTGGCTGCATCACGTGTGCACGATGCAACCCTGCTGATAGAGAAAGCAATCACCTCACAGGACTTCCACCAGCTTTTGGGCTTCCTGGCTTTCTGGTTTCTTAGAACCACGGAATCATTCAGGTTGGAAAACACCACTAAGGTCAAGTCCCACTGTATTTCTCACCTGGGCTTTCCAGATGAGAGTGGGAACCACCAGCAGCAAGCTCACAACATGAAATGGGAATTTAGAGAAAGCAATCGATGATGGCACCTTTGAAGAAGGCAACAAGGAAAAAAAGGATGCTGGGGGGCCACCACACCCCCGTGTGCCTCGTGATGGAGGGTCGTGCTGCTCACAGTCTGATACAGATGCACACAAAACTGTAAAGCAAAAAGTTTGTAGACGATTATTCTTCTCTTTACACAGTGTCTGGCCAGAGAACTTAAATTCAGCATTTCAGTGGGAAAAAACCTGCTGTAAATGGAAGCCAATAAAATCCTCAAATCTTCATAATCAGGGCAACTTTGTGCCCAGGTGGTTTTTTTAGGGGAAAGGGGGAATCTTTAAATTTGAGTAGAGAAAGCAGTAGGAGTACCACTGCCATTCTAAGAACAGTTCGAACTGCAGACAAGGATTTCTTCAAATCATCCAGGCTCAGACTTACCCACAGTTTCAAGGTCACAAAGCCTCATCATTCCTTCCCTGGCATCTGCAGATACGTGGGAGCTCCTCTGGGCACTGAGGTGCTGCAGCCGTGGGGCAGCAATAACCTAGGGCTCATGGGAAGGCATTGGGTAGAGGGTCCTGAGCCATTGAGTGGGGCTCAGAGGCCTTCAGACAGCTGTGAGCAGCCAAAGAGGGTCTTTATTTTCTAGGAGAGAAGACACCTTTGCATAAATCTTAAATTTCAGTGTATTTTTGGCTGTTGTTTCTTTGTGCTTCCGCATATTTTTCATGTATATTTTATGAACTTCATTAGAATTTGAGGGAGACTTTCCCCAGTTTGAAGTGAAATATTTCCTGTTCATTTTTCTGTAGCGTTATGAAAACCTACGTATAAAAACAACAGTTTTATGTTTGGAAACTGTATCTTTAGTAGAACTCCTTCTGGATGTGGGACGTTTCCTTTCTGCCAACTTTTAATTTTTTTTCTTTTTAATTTGCAGTCCTGAGATGTTTTAATGCCTTCCTTAACACACAGTATGATTGGTATGATGTGACAGTTTTTTCTCCATAAGAGTCTGTGTGATGCTGCAGGGAGGATGTGCTTATTAGTTATCACTTCTACTGGAATTGTGGGTTCCTTTGAAAATGTTTTTTTCAATCACATAAATATTTTGATGAAAATCTCTGAGCGTATCTCAAAATGTTTCATATCTATTGTAGTGCATTAAATGTAAAGGCAGTATTTTCAAGATTTAGTCATTTCTTTTTAAAGGGGCTTGCATTAAGCCTTTATGAAAATTCATGTAATGGGATTTTACGAATATGTTTTTCCCCAAAAGTGAAGAAAGAAGGTATTTTTGTGAAAAAATCCTGCTGTATGACTGATAGAATCCCAAATCCACTAGAAAATATCACAGATTGCAAGAATTCCCCATTGCCTTGTGAACAGTGAGCTCATGGGAGGAAGATGCCCATCCCATGCAGGATAAACCACAGCGATAGTGAGCAGGCAGTAGGTCTGTGTGGATAAATACTCATATTCCTCTCTGCTTGGTTGTAATTTGGTGTTTAATATTCCAGATCCAAAACAAACACCGAGGGAGGAGTAGAGGTCTACCACGCTGACCCGCTAAACCCACCAAAAATCACAGATAAGATCCATTCAGGATCCATTACTGATCATTTCACAATAACACCAGGAGTTTTTTGAGCATTTATGTTTTCTCTGAACATACAGAGCACCTGGGCAGGTATTTGCAATGGGTGAGCAAAGAAAAATGACGGCCAGGTTTTTTCATCCCACTGCAGGAGCAGCAGGGCAGGTAGCAGCTTTGTTGGCAGCAGCAGCACTCTTGGAAAAGGGTGAACGACCATGTGTGACCCATTGTGGCCACTGCCAACAGCTCTGTTAGGTTGGATAGGAATTCTTTTCACCAAGAGGAAGATGTCTAGGTACTACAAAATCACTTCCAAATTGGTAGTGCTAAAGCCCAATATAGCATCTCACTCAGCCGCAAGTGTGCTTTATAGGGTCAGGCAACTGTGTGCTACTGATGTTATGAAAAGAACGGCCTCAAGCAGAGCATTGATCAAACAGCAGACAATTTAATTTTAACAAGACCACATGCTACGCTGCTTGAACTTCCTTCCCCTAGAAAGGTTCTGATTCCTGACTGCTCCTGAAACAGAGCAAAGCTGTGCTTTGCCATGGCACCTGCAGCTTGGGCTTTGGGGTTGGGCTGGCACAACCCAACCCAGTGGCTCTGAGCATGAGGGAGGGAAGAGCTACAGCGCTGCAAGTACACAAGTGGTCGCTCACAGGCACCAATGCACTCAGCAAACCAGAGCACCCAGTGAACTTGTTATTCTGAAATTGCCACAAAGCACAGTTCCTTGCTAGTTAATATGCCCCAGAAATAACATCACACAGACGTAGGTTGCTCCATAGCACACCAACTAAACACCATGCAAACCACACCACTGGTAACAAGGCTACGTATGCATTCTGTGCTTAGCCTAACGAACCTTCAGATTGAGTGCAGCACCTAAGATGTGTTATTTTTCATTTCCATAATACGTTCGCATATCGGGCCAGCGCTTCCAACAGGAAAAAAGAGAAGTGCAAATCAATTTGAATGTATACATTTCAGTAGCACTGTGCAAGCCACTGTTATCTTCACAATTAAGATCTAGTAAGGGAGAGTCTTGCTAAGTTGTTGCTTGATGCAGATATGACTCTTTCACTTAAACAACTGTATCTGTCTAATTTGCTCAGTGTTGTAACTGTTCCTTGGTTCATGTGGCAAAGCAATGATGTCTATTTAACAAACCCCAATGTTGTGTCAATGCCCATGAATTCCATCAAATCAGACAATCTTTTTTTTTTTTTTTCCCAGACAAATAAGTACCACTAGGAGCCCAATTTTTATTACATACTTAGGTTTGGATTTTAAATTTTAAACAACTGAACACTGAATTGAGTTTTGCATTTAGCAAAGACACAAATCCCATAACTGGTAGTTTGGAGTCTGCAGAGGTTTGACTATATTGCTTTAAAGAACCAAAACACAATTATTGGCAAAAAGTCATTTTAGCTTTAGTGTTTCACGGTTGCAAAGGGCTCAGTTATAAAAGAAACTGAGATGTTTTTATTATTTGTCTCTTACCTTGATGCCAAGTCTATTGAAATTCTCTGCAGCTACTCATTTTATGACATAATTTTTAATATCTAACACAGACAATAAACAAAATAATTTAAAGAGATGATATGATACATCATTCTGTTATTTCTTCCATTATACAGCAAGATTTGCTCACAATATAAACCATTTTAATTAGAGGACAACAAAGTCATTGCTCTGAACCCTCGAGCACCTCAGAATTACAGTATATTACGGTGAATTTATATTTGGAGAAGTATTGGAGAAGCAGCCCTGGTGAGGAGACATTCTCCAACAAAACACTGCAATATACATTATCATCATGACTGGAATCATAGATTAATGGAATAATCCAGGTTGCAAAAGATCTAGGAAGGAAAAAATCATCAAGTCCAACCATCAGACCGACCTTTTACCTTCCATCATGAAATCATGTCCCTAAGCACCACATCCACACCTCCACCACATCCATGGGCAGCCTGCTCCAAAGCTTGAGCACTCTCTCTGTAAAGAATTCTTCCTAACACCAAATTAAACCTCCTCAGCACAACTTGAGGCCATTTCCTCATGTCCTATCACTTGCTACTTGAGAAAGGAGAAGCAACAGCTCTGCACTGCAACTCTCTCCAGGTACCATAGGGAGTGATGATGTCACCCATTATCTCCTCTGGTCACACTGCTCCTGATGCTTCCTTTCCTTTGGAGCAAGGTGAAAGCAGACTAGGGACGCACCAGATAAAGTTAAACACAATGAATGTGTGTCCTCAGGATGGTTTCTCCACCTCACATTTAGTCAGGAGCACCGTGTGGATTGAATTTATTTCAAGCAAAGTCGGTTGCCAAAAATCTCCCTCTAAGACACAAAATTCTCCAACGGTGTGGCTCCTAGTACAGCATACACAGCAAGTGTATACAGCCCATGCACCACAACACCAATATATCATCTTCTCTCCATTAAGATCTTCTGCCTGCAGCATCACTAGCAAATTTTAACAGCAATTGCTTTAACAGGAAAAAAATAAAAATAAAAAGGTATCTTACAGTGTCAGTTGAACTTTTCAAGGTGACTGCAGAGTCCAAACACTGAGCTGGAGCTGCTGAGAGTCACTGCAGCTTTGTAACATCCCACCAGGGCAGAGTGGCTCCCACTTGCACTCCCTCATCCCCAGGAGGAATACAGAAATTACATCCTGCAAAAGGTCTGGTCACTGAGGAAAAAAAAGTCATGCCATCATCAGAGAAAATTTCTGACACATTTGGGAAACAGGAGAGTTACAGTCAGCCTTGATTTTTTTTCCCCTGCTAAGTAGTGATGGATTCAAGCCGAGTAATGAAGACATATCTCTGAAATGTTGAAGGAAAATAAGCTCCGTATCCAATTCTGGTTCCAAAAGTTGTTCCTGAGACCCATTTCTGGCTCTGAACCCATCCTTCCAAGCTCTTCCAAAGACAGATGGAGCACACGGATCTGCCTGGTGGAGGTGCTCACCTTATGAGGATAGACAAAGCACAGCCTCAGGATAAACTGAATTACAATCTCGTGTGGTGCTTTGCCTCCTGCACTCTGGTTACAGACATTATATGACTCTATTTGATTTTGCTGTACCTTTTTCAACGTGCTGTTAAGTGATAACGAAAGAAGGAACCATCCAGGCAGAGCTTCCTGTACCTACAGGCAAAATCAATGGAGCATGAACAAACTCAACAGCGTAGCATCTACAGAAGGAATGGAAAAACCCAGCTTTGCAAAACTCTGCCACTGCTTTCCCTAGCCCAGTACGAGACTGGTTGAATTCCCATGCAACAACCATGGATTTATAAATGCCAAATAACGGAGAAGGTGAAAGAAATTCATATCCCACTGAACATTTGTACATAGAAACTGTTTCCTTGCAACCCTGAAAATTCAGTTTTAAGCCCTCATTAATGTGTAGAACAAATACTTTTTCAAGTACCCATTGGATTACGGTCTGGAGGCATTCAAGAAAATTCTCTGTAATAAAGCAGGTAGTATTGGAGGGGAAGTGAAAAGTTATTGCTGAAGATGAAATATTCTGACACAGCTGAAGAGAAATGCTTTGCAGGAATGTCAGTTTCAGCAAACTTTAAAAACATTTTTCACCCAAATTGCATTTCAGGGTGTGCTTTGAGCAACATGCCACAGCACAGGGTAACCTGGCAGTGCCTGCAGATATAAAATGGGTGTTTTGCCCACGACCCCTATGTCCTGATGATGTCCAGCCCACCTCCCTTCCCCATGACCCCAGGGTTCCACCCTACAGACATGCTCATCCATATTCAGGGGCTGGTGGAGCTGACTGCTCTCACAGTTTCTTGCTGCGGTGTCTCATAACTTTATCCAGAAACTGGCAGGCATCTCCATTTTTCCTACAGAAAAGTAATTTTGAGTTAATTGCAGCAGGTAAGTTCCCTGTCAGCCTTCACCTCAGGTGCTGAAATCCTACCAAGTCCGGCTTTGCTGGGAGCTCACAAAAACATGTGGTCTTACTATTATGGGAGAAGTTTTCTTGAAAGCACAAATTTTGTCCGTGTGTTTTCAAGGACAACTTGTCCCTTGGCTGTCCAGAGCATTGTGACACTCACCAAGAAGATGTTTCAGAGGATGTTTAGGATGTTTCTAATCAGCTTGCTGGGATCAAAAGCATTACGAGATCCTCTGCTCCTCTGGGGAAGCACAACGCTGATGCTCCCTGCACCAAGTCTCCATTAAAACCCTGCACAACCTACAGAAGACGACACAGGAAAAGAAGAACACAAAACAAAGCTCACTGAGCTATGCCCAGACAAACAGCACGCTGAGCTGAACAAGCCTGCTGGGTAAGGTACTGGTTTTCTGCAGTCACTCTTGTAGCTATAGTCACTATGAGGGAACAGTGAGCCTTTCTACACTGATTGTCCCAGGGAAGTTTAAGGTGCCAGCATGTGGAAGTGAAGGATGATTAAAGGCACCCATCCAAGCCATGGAAAGCCCCCTGAAGCCCCTGAGGTACACATGCTGATCCCCACTCAGCACCAGAGCTCCTGCAGGACCTAAGGTACTACTCAGGGGCCAGGGATGTCTGCAGAAGGTGCTCTCTTTGGAAAAATCTGGCCTCAGGTCTGCAAACACTTTCCAAAGAGTACCTTCAGGTGTGCATGCTGGCCACCTCGGCACAGGTTATTATCATCTTTATTTATTTATCTCCAGTCTTGCATCTGTAGTGGTGAAAACAAGCTATTGAAAGCTCTGTTGCCTTCCTAAAAAATCTTCTCTGGAAGGATCGAGAAGCTCAAAGAGTGGTAGGTACATATGAACAGAAAATAATTGCCTCCTCCTATGACACTATTATTAGTTTTAGACACATATTTGAATTAATATTAACCTCCCATTAAAATAAAACTGATTTTCAATTTTTTAGTGTATTTTACAGGAGAACTGACAATGTTCACAAGACTTAAAACCCACATATCTCTTCAATGCAAGACCAATACTTTGGAGGAAAGCATTTTGTGGACCGCCGTGCTACGGACTGGGACTATATTACTGCTAATAATGCTGTCTTAGAAATCTCTAAATGAAGGTTCATTATGATGGGAGCACACTGCTATAAGCACTCTTTGACAAAGATGTTTTTTAACGCTGTGGGCAGTGGCATCAAATTAAAAATACACACTAAATCTTATTATCTGGCAGTTTATTTAGCAATTTGCAGCTTGCAAACACAGCATGCTTGTAATTCATTAGGATGAACATTGCCAAAAATAAAGCTCTTACTTTGTAATTGTACTTTAAAGGCAAAATCACAAAATCCTCGCAGCACTTCTACCCCTCACCCAGATGGATCTTCTCAAGCCTGGCAAAAACATCGATTCAGGCAAAAATTTACAAGGGAAATGGAAATCTTCACTTCTGATGCTGTTGCAAAGTTACCTGCTATGCAAATAGCCGTACAACAACCTTCTGGGAGCAGAAGCAGTGTCTTAGGCCAAGCCAGGTATCTGCAGGAAATCTGAGATCCTGGTGCATCTGTCTGGTACTTCGTTTGCCCATTGGTTGAAGCTGAAATGAGAGTGAATGGGTGGAAGATGCTGAAGAGAAGGCACTGCTGTTTGTGAAGGGAGGAGAGGCTAATTCATGCTCCCCGCTGAATAGCCTTATTGCTTCCTGGAGAAAATGCTGGATTTTACACGTCTGAATAAATTACAAGAGAATCCCCAGTGTATTTTTCTTCCGTTCCTCCTTTTTTCCCTTTCATGCTATCCTTCCTTCCTTTCTTCCACCCATCCATTCACCCACCACTCACCTTGTTAAATCACGCTGCTCCTCTGTGTTTCTCCCTGGTTTCCCTGGACATTTTTCCCATTGTGGATCCCAAGTTCCCCTGTGCCAAAAAAACTACATTCCTTTTGCAGCCAGACCGAGCGCTGCCCCAGCATGGCCACTGCTCTGCTGCAGGCATACAACAACTGCAGTACTGCCCACCAGTTAATAAAAAATGAATGCCAGGTTATCCAAAGTAATTGCCTCTACTTTGTCCCTATTACTCTGCTGTAAATGGCACTGATCTGTTTCTGCAGAAAACACGCTCTGAGAGCACACCGAATGAATTTGTATGAGTTTGGTGACTGTAAGTCATTTCAATTATACGACATTATAAGTCGTGAATAAACATGCCTTCACATTTTTGGCACTGTCCTGCCCAGGCAGTATTAGCACTTTGCATCATTTTGCTCTCAGAGCTTACATTAAACACCTGAATCGTGAAGTGGAGCTGCAGCAGATTGGAGCGTGGTGGAAGTCACTTAGCCACAGTGCTTTACTTTCAATTTACATCAGAGTACTCTGACCCCAAGTTTATCGCAGCAGCCAGTAAAGCTGTATAATTGGAATGAGTGTCTGTCTTGTTCATGATTTGGCAAACACTGCCATTCACCAACTGCCCAAATTAAATGTAGGTATTGTGGCAAATCAGTAACAGTTGTTCTGCCCAGCAGTACGAAGCCTCAATACAGACCTGCATTAAAAACACTTCATTTCTGTACTAATTAAAGCACCAGAACTCTTTCTGGATTTTAGGAAACTCTGCTGCAGTTGCACAGCAAGCTGCAGACAATGCAATAAGTCTCAAATCCTGTTCACTACTGCCTCTGAAAATAAAAATGTATTCCCTTTCCTTTGTTGAGATCAAGGAAGTTCAGGATGCTAAAATAGTCGGTCCACAGATGATAATCATGGTTTCTCAGCATTTAGCAGAGAAATGTTTTTTCTGGGCTCCTGCTGATGGGTTTAGCCACATGCATGTTCCACTCCATCACCTGCAGAGGGATCAACACCTGCCTCGCAGCAGTGAGGAGCATCCCATACACACAGACCTTCAGCCCCTCTTCCCCTCCCAGCTCACAGTCAAAGAATGGACCACCATGGGATGACTGTTATCACTCCTTCATGCTACAGGTGCTCACTGGTAGTCAAGAAATTGCAACAGCTCCACATTCTGCAGTGTATTAAGGGCATTTCAATAGCCCTTTCAGCTTACAGTTGTGAAATTCCCCTGCAAGGAAAGCTCTCTCTGGCTTTCTTGGAGCATAGCAGGAGCTGTATTAGTTCATGACCCAACAAGTAGTGTGAAACATCATCAAGCATCCAGCCCACAAAGCAGGCAGATCACATTCTTCCTTAAGGCTCCCACTTTCCAAGAGTCAAGAACATGCCAGAAACATTCAGATCTATCCTTTCTCCAAAGTCATTTCCATTCTTTCATAACTCCTCAGTGGAAGTACTGGAGTCAAACTCTTTGTGTTCAGCAGTATCCCACCGGTGTGAGTCCAACAGCTTCTTCCCTCTCAGACACACCTTGTCATTTTCTGATTTGATCAACCATCTTTTTGAAAGACAAAATAGATCAGTGCAGGAAAGAATGGTGAATACATCTAAACACTCGATCCCTAGATCTTCACATAGATCTGTGTCAGCTTCGGATGCAGAGAAAAGGAGATCTGCAGAGATTTACACGCAGAGATTTTTGCATGAAGCTGAAAAAGGCATTTTCATGGGAAAAAAAACAAATGAATGATTCCATTTACCGAGCCTTCAGGAAACACTATCTCCCTCTCCAAAAACCTAAAGAAACAGAACCAGCCTGAACCTCTCCTGGTGCAACTTGAGGCCGTCACCTCTGGTTTAATGGAGTTTTGCTCCGTTGGGTGGCTGTAGAGGTCTCCCCACCAACACCATGCTGAAATTTTCCCTTACTTTTAGTGTTTGACATTGCAAAATGTAAGTTTTTTTGTAATTTTTTCCTACCTAAGCTGAAACACATACAAGGACCAAGCCTTCTTACAATTGGTCACCGTTCTGCAGAGCTTTCCCTCCCAGCACGGCTGTTGTGCTCCCTGCAGGCCCCAGGTTGCCGGCACAGTCCACGTACTGCCCACCCAGAGTTGCAGTGGGAGCAGTACGGCTGTGAAAAATGTTTTCTTCCACAGCCTTCCCCAGAGTTCTCTAAGAGACAAGAGCAAGGGAAGCCCAAAACTTTCCTGTAAGTGCAGGTTAAGATTCATCTATTCAGGGCAGAGGAAAAATGAGCATATTGCAGGGTCAGGGCCTGTTCAGTGGTGCCCTCATTACAGCCTATGTCTCACAAGGAAAAATACAGTGTGGTTATTACATTAATGTGTCATCTATGTATTTATTAATAAATATTTAATAATGTTTGTGAGAAGCAAGCTATATGACTACGGCTACACCAAGAGGTGACGGTTTCCTTGTGTCTGCTGGCAGAGAACACAACCCACATGTACCAATACCAGGCTCTTCTCCCAGTCTCTTCCAAAGCAGGCTGCTCTGCATTTTTAGCAGTTCTGAGTCCCATCCTGGACCACTGTGTGATTTGGAAGTGAAGCCCATGGAATATCACACAGGAGCATGCTGCCGGGTCGGAGCCCGAGCTGTGCCAGGAGGATGATGCCATCAGAGCACATTTTTGCTACTGGAACAGATCATTTCCCTGTGTTGCCCCCGTGTTTTTCCCACAGTCACCCTGCTGGTAGATAGGCAGTTTGCACAGCAAATGAACTGGCTGGCAATGCCATTCCTGGAAGTTTAATATTAGAGTTGCTCCAGAAAGATGTTGCCCATAGGACTTCAAATCGCTTTCATTTTAAGAGAAAAGATCTGCAAAACATCAGATATCCAAAAACACTGATCTCAGGTTAGCCTTCCTTTAGCAATGCTATAAACAACTTCTCCTAGAAATAACCTGACAAGGAGAGGTCAAATGCAGCACAGAAATTGCATGCCCCAAGATCAATACTACTAAAATATAGAACAATTCAAAATACATCTCCACGGTCTGTTCCTCCATCCATCATCAAACCAACATCACACTGATAATCCTATCCGTGGAGAAGACAAAGAATGAAACACAGTGATCAGCTGTGAGCTAAGGAACAGCAGGAAATAAAAAAGGCTTGTATAAAGAAACGCATTTTCTTTGAGGTAAAGGATGAAAAAAATAATATAATCATCTCTCTCTTTTAGCAATTAATATCTGAACTCAGATTAGTAATGACATACGAATGTGCACTTGGCTGGTGAGCCTGATCCTGCATTGATCACATCCATAGACAAAACCCCTGTAACTGAGGCCAGCCCCAACCTAAGTGTGGATTTGGGAACTGAGGAGACCTCTTGTGCTCCTCACCTCTGTCTGCTTCTCCAAGCTCTGGTTAGCGTGGCTTTAATTGTGTCCTTTTTGATTGTATGTTTATCTTGCATAAAAGTGTTTGAATTTCAGGAACATTTCTCTTTCTCCAAGCACATACGCCAGTAAATGAATATATTACAAGCATTAGGATAACCTCAACTGGCATCAATAAAAGCTCACAGAAGCATAAACTATTACATTCTGCAAGAAGTGTAATACTTGGAAGGGCCATTTCTAATGCTGCCATCCTCTAGGGTCTTCAATTAAGGCTGTTTGCTTCTCTCTTCTTCAAGCACTAATAAATCTACAACAGAACAACTAAAACAGACATCCTATTATATTGAAAATATATAACTTATGTAAAATGCCTGTTTATCCATTAGCCAATACTCAATTTCTCAGCCCTATATAAACCAATTTGTCTCCATGCCCCATCCACACAGTGAAGTTCCTCTCCCGTGAACTGTTTTCCTGTCTCCATAGTAACAAATAAGCTCTGAAAGGGGAGGAATGAATAGGGCAATGTAAAAAAAGAAGGGAATAACACCATAAAAATCAGAATCAAAAGCTGGAACCAACCCAAATGCTTTGTTTTGGCTCTGCAAGGTTTGTGCCCAGGAGCATCCTTGTCTCAGAGCAGCAGGAAGTGGGTGCAAGCATCACGCTCCTCGATCTTCCCACTCTTCTTCCCTGGGTTAATCAAGTACTTCTCCTGCTCTTAGCACCGCAGTATCAAGACGTCATATTGGATTAAGAAATTAAATCGTTGCTGCTAATGAGGCCTGCATCCACAGCCTTCAAATTTCCATGCCCGTTGGGTAAACAGCACAAATTTGGCAGCAGAATTCATTACAGGCACCACACGCAGATCAAAATACATCATTGATCTTAATGCATAATAAAGCCAAAGCGGTAAAAACACTTCCATAAAACATAAGAACAAATTCCATCTGTCCATTAAAAATAGAATTAAGAAAGTGTTACCGTAAAGTTGAACACACCTGAGATGAGGCTGAGGAGCTCCCCAGCACTGGAAGGCCTTTGCCAGCCTTCCCAACCAGCAATCCAGAGAGGCATGCCCATATCTACTCCAGGAGAAGATGCCCATCCCTGGACACGGGCTGCAGAAGGGCTATGGCCCCTACTCCCAGGCTCCCACTGCAAGGAGTAAGGGCTTCCAGTCTGAAAAGGGCTCTAGAAAGAGCTAGAAACAGCTCTGCATGGCAGGTATTGCACTGGCAGCGGGACATCTGAAGACAGAATCTCAGCTGCCCAACATAACGGCTGGGCACCAAGCAGCCAAGATCTGCTTGCAAATACCCCACCAGCCACGCACCAAGCCAGAACACCAAAAGAAATTCCAGTCAGGGAGAAATCAGAATTCTCCATATTTTGCCACACAGAGCATTGTAGTTCCGTATAACAAAAACAAGAGTTAAATTCAAACCAGCCCTTAGGCTGAAGAGTAATTGCCACTATCACACAAACTTTGTCATTCAGGAAATATACTTTAATCTCGCCTGTCTCTTTGAAAAGACGCTTTCCCACTCTGGCTTGACTGAAGTTGGTCTCTAAGTATCTGTTCAAGGCTAGGAAAGAAACTAATATTTTACATTTATTGAACTTGTCATTGCAAGAATCACTTGTTCTTTGGTTTCTGACAGAGAACAATCCCCACACAAACCCAAGCAGCATTTAAAGAGAATAGCAGCCACCAGCTGCTGGCCTCAAAGGACAGTGGTGCTGGGAAGGGGGCTGCTCTCATCCCCCCACCTCGCCATTGTTCCAGCAGCCCTGCACACTCCAAACTCCCCAGACAGGAGCAAGGAAACCTCAGCCCAACTCTGCAGGCCTCCCCAAGCAACCCGCTGCTCCCCATGGGGACAATCTGCTCATCAGCTGGAGGCTTTCTCTTCTTTCTGGTAGGGGACAGACAGCCACTTACCCACTTGTAATCCCCCATGCTATAGAAGTCTCTCCTATTTGACCACCATGAAACTGTATGAGCTGACTTGATCTAAAAGTTGAACTGCGTTGTATCTCATGAATGATAATGCTCAGGAAGAGCCAACGGTGTTTATTTTCTCTACCACAATTGCTGTTGATTTTGCAGTTTCTATTCTTTTCTGGGTTGCTATTTATTTTCCTCTTTAAAGAAGCCATCGCTCGAGCAGTTTCTGCATTGTGCCTCTCAGAAAGACTCACAGTGCAGAAGACAAAGCTGTTGTGGTTTAACCCACCAGCAGCTCAGCACCACACTCACTCCCAGGCCAATGAGATCGGGGAGAGGTCTGAAAAGGAACTTGGGGGTTGAGATAAGGAGGAAAAAGAATAACAACATCAAGAAACATTTGCAAAACGAGTGATGCACAACACAATTGCTCACCACCCAGCAACTCATGCCCATACAGTCCCCAAGTAGCATCTGCCTCTGGCCAGCTCCCTCCGTTTGATAGCTCTGTGCAATCTCATCTGGTTTGGGATATCCCTTTGGCCTGTTTATGTCAGCTGTGCTATTGGAATCATAGATTTTCATCCAAAACTACAACCAAGCAGTGATGTTTTTCTTAAAAACAGTGGACACAAGAGCCCTTCACAGACATTCCTGAACTGTAAGGAGCGAATCTTACTCAAATTAACTTTGAAATTTTAGAAAAGCAATTAATTACACAGACGATTAGAGCTATTTTTCAATGGAATGAGTGACAGATTTCTGGGTCATGTTGCTTCTTTGTAAC
Organism: Odontophorus gujanensis; assembly: GCA_013399175.1. Classification (NCBI taxonomy): domain Eukaryota; kingdom Metazoa; phylum Chordata; class Aves; order Galliformes; family Odontophoridae; genus Odontophorus; species Odontophorus gujanensis. Next base: position 401,645 of record VXAB01005340.1, read on the forward strand.
TCCTAGCTCATTCGCTGCCAATAATCCAAAGAGCTCAGGAATACAACGAAAAACCCTTTGCTACATTCTCAAAAGCAACTGAAATAAGATGACATCTTCAGGTGATACAAGCTAGCTTTGCTAAGCCTAGTGGAACTTCCCTCATCTGCACTGGCTAAATGTATTGCTGTTTTGCTTTGGGAATTTCATCAGAAGTTATAGTTTTCAGGAACTGTTGGCAGTTTGCAGCGTTCTAATCCCTGCCATACAGTAAGACCCTTCAGCTTCTTCCTCTCGCAACACAGACACCCAGCGAAAGTATTGTCAAAACTAGAGAACAATTTCTTACAGAAGTGCTGGTGTTAGCTAAAATTGATCGAATAAGTCTTATTGAATTGCAAAAAGATGCCTCGCTAATCCTTTCCAACTTCATAAATATACGTCTCGCTGAAGAGCGCATCTTTCTGTCATCGGCAAATTGGACAATCAGGGCAGGAGAGATTTGCTGGCTGCACATGTGCTCCCTGAAGCACTGCCTGAGTGCGTGGAGGAGCAGAGCTGTGTGTGCGCTGCAGTGGGGACTGTGGGTGGGGACCCTTCTGGAGATCAGGCCCACTCAGCCCAGTGCTATTTCCACCTGGTTTCTCCCCAAACTGTTGCTGTGAAGCTGCTCCCTATGGAAAGAAAATTTCTTGCTGCAAATGTGAGTAGTTCTTGAGCTTCACTAAATTCGACCGGATTTAGAGTGCACCACTAGCATGCTCATACCTTCAGGAGAAACCTTTTCCTGAGCAGTACCCAAAGCACAGGAGCAGAACCCATTTCAGAATCCAAGCACTTTCCCAAAACCGAAAGAATTCAAGATCAAGAAATTCGAACTTTGGAAGAAGGAAGTCAGGAATCAAACAGTGACATAGCAGAGGAGGGAGGAATAAATACGCTCATGTTTTCATAAGAATGCTGAACTTTTCTCAAGACAGACAAGGCATGTTTCATTACATAAACAGGAAAAGAAATTGGGTAACAGAATGACTTTCTTAATGATTTGGGAGGGAAGAACCTATTTGACTCTAAAACATCTACTCAAACACCATGATTTCCTACACCTGAACCCTTAAATGGAAGCCTGCTTACACTCTTTGCTCTGATCTCTCTTCACTGGGAGATTTTCAGAGATTTTTTCCTTCAGGGTGGGTAGAGCAACCCCGTCCTTTTATCATTAATCCTGCACATCTGAGAACAAAAATCCGGGTGGGTTCTTAGCTTTCTGCACCCTCACACCAGCAGAAAGGCTGCACGCTGCCTTCAGTTAAACCACTGCAATTGCAGCAGGTGGGATAAAACAAAGAATAGTCCAAAGGATTGTTTTTTCTCTTCCACACTCACACAGAGCTGAAAATTCTGCTGAATGCATGCTGACAGCTGGGCTGCCCTTGATGGAGGGCACAGGGGATGCTCAGTGTTCCTAGGGCTGCTGGGCTACCCGGGCCACCCAGGTATGAATTACACAGCTTCAAGGCTGCTCTAATGCATTCTGCTATCCATGGGTCCTTGTGGGAATATATTAGCTTTGGAAGTGCAGTGGTGCAGGGCTGTACTGCACTTCTCTCAGGCTGAGTACCTCGTTATTATGTGCGTTACAGCCGCTGCTGGGAATCACAGGGCCACACTGTGCTTAGCACGGCAGAGATGCCGAAATGTGAGCCTGTCCCCTTTGGACACAGCAGGAAAACGGTCCTGGGCACACTGCCAGGGCGTGCAGAGCTGCAGTGGTTCAGAATAGGTATCCCCAGGCTGGAAGTCATCTTCTGTAACAGGACTCTCCACCGAGTGCCTGTGGACACAGTCATTACCCTGGAGGAAAGAACAGAAAGCCAAGCAAATTGGGTTCTCTTACTTGGGAAATGTCAGAACCCGTACTTTTCCAATCTTTGCCTGAATGAAGTGTGGTGGCAGGAAGCTTCCCTTCCCTCAGTTTGCAGGCTGGGATTAAACAACCTCTGCACACACTTGAGGATGATTCTCCCAGAGCACTTTCAGGCTCCCATCAACATTGCAAACTGAACTTCATGCACCAGAAAGGGAGTACTACCTCCTTTGAATACAAAAATCCAGCGAGGTTCCTTTGCAATCCATACATTTCTCTGGGTCTTTTGAAGCTTAGCTGTAGGCTGAGTTCAAGTGAGCACCGTATTTCTACCTCCTCCAGCAGCTTTACTCTGGGGCCCACCGTTGCTTTGTTTGCTTGGGGAGGAGGATGAAAAACAAGGAGTGAACAGAAATCATTCTTCAAATCAAAGTTCAACATGCCAACCATTTGCCAAGAAATTATTATATTTATTAAAGATGGGAATACCCCTGCACCACTGCACATCTGCACTCTATTTAAGCTGAGTAACTGTGGCCCAGTTTGTCTGGTAGCTTTAAAGATGCACTTGTTCACAAACCAAATAACAATGCAGATATCCATCATGCTAGGTCACTGGCTATTTCAGCCTACAGTTTGGTTTTTATGCTGTACCGTTCAACCCACTCAGAAATCAAGAAAGCTTGGGGCAGCCAGAAGGTGATGGGAGACAAGTGCTGTGCTGACCCACACCGTCCCATCCACGTGGCTGAAGTGCTGCCCTCAGACATTACCCTTTCCTAGGGACACTATGTTGGCATAAAAACACAATTATTGGTTCACAACATCACTGTAATATTAATACAATGTCTTAAGTAAATCCTTGTCCTGCAATGGCTTCTCACTAGTTTTGGATTAGGGAATTCCAATTTTAAATGATTTGTTTCTTTCTCCCATTTAACTTCACAACTCCCACTGAGCTCAACAAGAGAGTTTTGATGTTAGCGTGCCATGGAGCTTGTCAGCAGTGACAACACCTTTACCTGAGCAAGCCACCACACTTGAGCCTTACTTCCCCACTGAGAAATGATTTGAGTCTTATTTCTCCATTAAAGGCTTGCTGCCTCCCCAAGGACAGGCAATCCTGCTGGGACTCCCAGTCTCACTGCTGAAACATCTCTCATTGGGCAGACACAGCTCGCCCCACCAACAGCCCTCATCCGTATCCACAGGGGCTGCAGTTGGAGATCTGGGACCCAACGTTCCCAAGAAGCAGAGGGTCACAGAGCACTTCATTCCTGCACGGAGAGCATTGCAGCACCTGGCTCGGAAGGGCTCCTAACAAGCTTCATGAAGATCAAACCACGCTGCCCTGCGGAAAGTAGCAGCTGGCCTTCCTCTGAAGGAGCACCCTGCACTGCTGATGGAGGGTGATTAAAAGCTTTCAATAGCTGCTGTCCTCATTGCTGTGTTGCTGTACCTTGCAGCGTAAAGCACGGGAGGCACCGCTGCCTGCTCGAAGCTCTGAAGAAAATAACATTACTGCACAAGCAAAGTGCTATCAGGAACAAGCTGTAACAATTTAATACATTTAGTGAAAGCTATATTTTCCATATTTTCAGCAAGTTCTCGTGCCCTTTGGGATACACTGCGTAGCTCAAACAACCCGCTACTGTCCCCTCCAGCAATAAAACATTAATAGACTGAAACTTTTCAATTACATTACTATGAATGGGATGCAATTTAATTTTATAAGGGGCCATCAATAATACATAAAAAAAATATTGTAAAACACAACGTGATGATTTTAATTCCTGGGAGTGTGTCTGGAAGAGCAGCAGGTGAAGCGCGGCACTGAGCAGGTGCCAAACACAATCATTTACTCCTGGTAAACTCCACGTGCCCAGAGCTGGTCAGACAATGCTGTGCAAACACCTCGCTCCCCCAGCCACTTCCCTTCAGTCATGTTAATTAAATTGTAGTCCTAAAAGACTATTTCTGCCTAACAAACAACACAAGCCTCTGGTTTGAGAGGTTAATTAAATGTGCAGGAAGTAGGCTGCAAAAAATTTTACTTTCCACCAGCACAGTATCACTGTTAGGACAGATGCTGGTGCTTGACAAAGAGGATGTATTTTTATTATCCATACAGGCTCTGATTTCTGGCCTTGTGACATAATGAGAACACATTATGGACTTGTCATGGGGACAGTCATAAGAAAAAAGTATAAAGTTATTTAATGACACTTTCACCTTTGGAAGGGTCTGATCGTCAATGACAGAAATGGGACAATGGAGACCCACAGTCAGCACTGCCCTGAGAACACATCCTGCATAAATGCTGCACTAATTATTTGCATACCCATCATTCCCAGGCATGAAATTAGCCTTCTTCATTTGATCAGAAGTGATGAGCCACATGCCAGGTTGCATCACCCAGATGTGAGGGAGCAGGTGGCACTGACTGCACAGCCTTTGGCACCTCCTCGACCACTGCCCTTTGCAGCAACACTGCATAGTTCCCCTCTCCATCCCAGCAGCCACATTGCTGTCATCTAGGTCTGTCAGGGAAAGTACACTGGATAACATAATGGAAGGACAATGAGAGGAGGAGAATTATAACCACCGCATGATTTCATTGCAAGACAGATTTGTTAGATCACACAAATGCAGAATTTTGCTCTCCCATTTGTGCTTTTGTGTCCACAGAATAGCAGGATATCTGTAAGTATTAGGCCACTGAACGACTTTAATTGTGGTTAGCATTAAAATAAAAAGATAAATAATGGGGAATTTATCTACTATATGCACACATACCTAGCATAGAATCATTATTTTAGCATCTGTAAGGACCCAAATCCCAGCAGCAGCAGCACAAACCTGTGCCATCCCTCCAGAACAATTCCTTTTATTTCACGCAGAGCAAATATATACCATAAGGTTAACACAGCCCAAGGAGAGAGAGGTGCTTTATCACTTAACAGCAGAGCTCAGACAGCCACCGAGCCTAAATGACACTGCTGCTTTCCAGTACCACCAGGGGAAGACCTTTCTGTGCAGACAAAGCCAATGCATCCCCCAGCTGTACTCAGCAGCAGAGGAGCACTCCCACCAAGGCTCGCTGCACTCTCCGCATCAGCATTTTTCTCTAGCAGAAAGATCCCCACGTGCCCTACCTAGTGAAGCAGCAGGCAATGCAGCTCCAAGGGGAGCTCGGGGGCAGCTCTCAGGCAGGCACAGCAGGCAGCCCCCCCAGCCTGAGAGGGCTGAGTTCTCCCACACTGAAGATACGGTCTACTTCTATTAGCTTTTGTCAATCAATCAATAAATAAATGGTATAATAACCAACAAACTCCACGCTGAGGCAGGGCCCGACAGCTGGCACAAGGAAATCACAGCAGCAGCCAGACAAGACCTCAAAGATATCAAACATTATCCATGTACTCAGCACACAGGTGTGTACATGCCACGCTTATATTCATCTAGGACAGCTTTTAGAAGGTGTATCTGGTCTGAAATATTCTGTGGGAAGTGGATCCAAAAATAAAAGCTCTCCTCGTAAGCTTGTTCTTCAAATCACTCTTGTGAAGACCAAGCTGGCAGATCCGTGGCTGATGTGTCGGGCTGTGACATCTGAAGTCAGATTGCAACATGACATGAGAGATCCAATCTGACAGGATGCATCAGCTTAGGAGGAAGCAACTGAGGTCTTTAAAATACGGTTTTCTCTTTGCTCGGCAGTTTTGAACAAAGTTCCACTTACAAAAACTGCCTATCGGGTACTCACTGCCTCGGCTCTTGGCTGGCTCATCCATGGGGTTTGTTCACAGGAGCCTGGAGCACTCTTTGGAAAGCAACACGGTGCATTTTTTGACATTTCACCATGTGTGGTCTTATTTCAAAACTCCGTCTCAAAATTTTTCTCGAGGAAAATAAATTCAAATCAAAATAACACCTGCTCACAGAAGCACAGAACTGTAGGGGTTGGAAGGGACCTCCAGAGATCATCGAGTCCAACCCCCTGCCAAAGCAGCTCCCAGCCCAGGTTGCACAGCTCGGTGTCCAGGTGGGTCTGGAACACCTCCAGAGAAGTACACCCCACCACCTCTGTGCAGCTCCAGTGCTCCATCACTGCACTGTGCAGAACTTCCTATGCTTCAGTTTGTGGCCATTTCCCCTCGTCCTATCACCACACACTGCTGAGAAGAGTCCGGCCTCGTCCCTTTGCCTCCTGCTCCTCGGATATTTATAGATGTAAGGCGACAAATTAAATGGCTTGGAGTGTGAGGCTTCAGTGCTGTCCCCCTCTTTCACACTGGTTTGCATTACTTAGCATAGAAGGAGAAAAAGCAGCCAAACAGAACACCACTGACTTTGGCAAAGGGTAAGGCAGAAAGAAATCATTCACCCTGCAGTGACCAAGCAATTTGACTCAACTATCGGTCATAACACAACTCATCTCTTATATAACTTTGCAGAGGAAGTATTAGTGGGTCACAAGACATAGTATGTTTGAATGTGACCACAGAAACACCAGCTCTTCCCTGGAGAAGTCATGTGGAGCTGGAGGACAGTTTGTATCCTGATCAACCAAATGCTGCTGAAGTCAAGCATGTCAACATCCCAGCATCAAAGGCAGAAAATACACTCAGTGAAGCATTATATGGAATGACCTCAACAAATTGGATTTTCCTATCTATGAAGACCACAGTTAAGTGTTAGTGCTGATTCATTTGTGTCTTTGTAGGAACAACAGAATGGGACAGAAAAAATGTAAAAATGAGAACAGCATCTGCCAACTTATTTCCTTACCAGACTCTCCAAGGTCTGTATTGTAGCTTAAACCTCAGCGTCCAAACCATACGATCTGCAATGAGAAGCCTCACCAGGCTCCAAAAAGCTTTTACACCATCTTTGAACACATTTTGGGGTGAGGCTGCCAGCTCACGTAAACATCCACTGCTTCCTTAAAGTCTGTCCCTACCTGCAGAGTTCAGAGTCAACGGGGACAGAGCAGAGGAAACACTGCACTAACAGCACTTCACCACTGTGCAGGGAGCACAGGCCACTCAGTTTTGCCCTTTTTCCCAAGGGAAGAATTCACTCTGGATGAAGCCATCCCAAGTTCAAAGAGCAGAGAGCTGAGAAGACAAGCAGTGCCTCAAGCCCTGTTAGGCCAGGTGTGTTGTTGTTCTGTTTTACAGTGCAAGCACCAAAATGTAAAAGAAAACATGCATTTCTCATTCAGACAAGGGAAGACTACTTCATTTCTTAGAGAATAGTTAGAAAATTGGATATTTCTGCAATAAAAATGAGCTCTGTGAATATCAACTAGCTGAGTCCCTGAAGATCCGCAGTTTCCCAAGGAAACCTCTATGAATTCTGCCAGGCGTGCATCATGAATAATTCCTAAAACAATTACCCAAGAAGTTCAGTGGCATTGCACCACGGCTCTGCATGTCCCACGGGGACGTGGCAGCAAGGTCCCCAGCAGCACGGTGCACCCTGAGCAACAGCTGCCCATCTGACTGCATCACACGTACAACGTGGGGACAAAGAGGATGTGGAGACGTGCTCCAAATTCACGAGAGCTTATGTACCATTCCATGCTAAAGATGGTTGGGCTGTGGTTGAGCTCTGTGATCCTCAAAAGGGACAAAGGATTGGTTCCTCTGCACGAGGCCAGGAGTAGGAAGGGATGCAAGGAGCTTTCATTTGAAGTTCAGATTTGAGTTCCCTCCGTCCATCAGAATAACTTTGCAGTTCTTGCCCTTTGCATGAGCTCCACGGCAGATTTCTGACAGCAATGCAAACCACTGCTGAGTGTCATAACACCTTGCAGGTGTTACCTCACTTCCTTTCCTGTTAGAAGATCAGCATCCATCAAGAAGAAAAATAAAAGCAATGCCTTATTTATAACATTTGCCAAACTATTTTAAGGCCAGTGCTTCCAAAAGGGAGAGACTGTGCTTGGGGGGCTCCCTGGAGCCTTGTGAGCCCCGTGCACAGGGAAGAGCTACAGGGACCACACCAGTACCAGCACACCCACCTGTCCAAACTGCAGACATCGTGTGAAGGCTCAGGATTACTTTGAGTCACTAGATCCAATTTGCAACAGAGCATCTGCGACAGACATCGTTTCAGATATTAACTCAAATCACGGAGGTTAAAATTAAGAGAGGGTGTAATGAACTCCTTCAATACAGCAAGATGTCACTAAGGGAAATACCAATATATTTTTTTAATAGTCTACTGCCTGAGTCAAGAGTTTACAGTACTCCACCCAGATGTTTCATCCTTCCACACCTCATTATTCTCAGCCTTTTACACATTCTGAAATAAGAAAGAAAAAAAACACCTCTTCTCTTCTACCATTATCGGGACATCGTTAACACGTACAGCTCATTAGACTACAGAGTTCCACGTCTATAACAAAGCTATTAGACAGAAATTGCTATTTCCACAAGTGATCCGTGCCAGCATCCTCACTTCTGGAACAAAAGAGCAGTAGGAGGGTTCGTTTCTCTTTAGGGAGGAGGAAAGTTGTGTCCTCTGTGGGATCTCCTCTTAACTCTGCGTGAGGAACAGCAATATGGCAGGGGTGAGATTGGCAGTGTCACTATCACTGACTCACAGGTACACAGCTGCTCCTAGGAAACATTGAAAATCCACTGGAATTCAAAAGCCAGGCCAGGAAAATGCAATTTTCTGGAAAAAAAAAATAAAAATGTTTAAGACAAACAATATTTTACGTACTAGAACCTCAGAGAGCTAAGGATGCCAAATAACCATTTGTGCTCGTGTGTCATTTTTCTCCTACTTTGATGAAATGCATTTTAATAGCAGAACAGACGCCCACATTTTGTTAACCTCTGCCAATACAAAGAACTGCAACTGTTCAGCTGATGCTGGTGCTGGGTTTCTAGGCTGAAAATGTTGAAGTCAGAGTGCAGGTAGGAGCTGTGGATTCCTGGAGTTCTCCACAAGGACAGAAATGATACCCTAAGTTCATTTAATTGCTGTATTAGTTCCCATATTGTATTCATTGAATCTGCTTTAAGTCTAATTGAACAGATTTCACACAATTGCAACCAAAAGGAAGTAGATAATAGATGTGAGAGGCTCATAATGAATACAGAGAGAAAAGGAAACGATGGCCAAGGACTATTTGTGACCAGAAAACGCTTTCTAACTAAATTCCTGGTAATCTAATTACCAGAGCACATTTTCTCAGCTAAAAATAGGTTACAGATTTGTCATCCCTTGCATTCTTCCCCTCCGCACGAGGACCCCTGTAGGATGCAGCTGAAACGTTTGCATTTTCAAAGATTTCAACTATAAGAATGGTTGACAATCTTCTTCCAGACCACAATGGTCACCTTACAGGCTGTCTTCTTGGCTGCTCGCTGGCCGGGCAGGGAGGAGCAGCCACCAACAGCTGCTCAGCAGGTGGGCAGCAAAGCCCTTCACCCCACAGTGATAACTGGAGTGTTCTGCTGTAGGAGAACAACCAGAGATTGGAAGGGTCCCACCCGAGTTATATGCATCTTTATTTACTCCTTCCTAGCTCCTTGGAAAGGCAATCTGTGCCACATCCATCAGCTCCCCCGGAGTACAAGCAGTGGAGTGGGAGCTCTGTGCAGTCAAGAGCAGCTGCAGCTCCGTGGGCTCACTCAGCAGGGCTGACCTACTCTGCTGCTTTTTCATACTGCCACCTTTTTATTATTGTTATCATATTTATCTACGTTTTCAATAAATATGCTAAAAATTACATTGCATGCCCTACTGGCAAATGGGCTCCCTAAAAAGAAAATACATCTATTTTTACAAGGGCACTAAGTACCCAGCACTCTCATTCCAGCACTGCCACAGGTGATGATTCCCCACAGGGCCGTGACCCAGCACGGTGCTGAGCTCATTGTAGCCACATACGTCCTCACAGCTGAAGGTGTGACTTATTTTTGTCAATAATGATTTCAAAAAGCCCTGCCGTGTTAGTCACTCGGCTCGTGGTGCTGAAAGCTCGTCCCCAGAAGGATGGCATTTGTGGTGAACTCCTCCTGGCACTCAGCAAGGCGTCTAGCGGCAGCCAGCTCACTGATGGAGGCATCAGCCTGACGTGTGCAAGTGAAATCTCCGCAGACAGCAGCCCTCAGCACTCACTGACACCGCCTTGGAAGCCAAGCTGGGAGAAGATGGGTAGCATTGCAGGCCATGGGAGAGCTGCCTCACACTGATGGGAAATGAGAACACGGAGTGCCTGGAGGCTCTGGGAGCAGCTGGGGCACGGGGCAGGAGCTCCTTCAAAAGCTGCATTCGTTGGCCACACATTCCCAAGCACACAGAGCTCCTCTTCCTTTTGTACTAAGAGGACAAAGGATTTTATAAACCTGCAGAGCACCATCAAGGAAATGGAAGCTCTCAACACCACTTTGTCCCGAGAGGAATGACTCCAAAAGGGCTTGAGTCTGTGCTGCCCAGCAGGCAGCAGCTGCCCTGTTGACAAGAGGATAAAGGAAGAGGCTGGTGTGCCCATGTACCCAGGCATGCAATGAACCTGGAGGACATGCCCAGAGACCCTCTGGGGCTTGGAGGTGGTCACACCTTGGGTTTCCCACCCTACAGCCAACCCAGCTGCCCAAGTTTAAATGGGAAGTGTAAATCCTCATCATTTATTTTAGAGACTTCTCAGCTGCCATTCTTCCTTGCCTTGCCTGATCTCCTGCTTCATAAAGTAGAATAAAATAAAATCTCCAAGGGCTTTCCTGGAGCTCCTGTTTCAGGAGTGGAGCTACTGCTGGGAATAATTCTGTCACTGTTTTTTTGGGCTTTTGTTGGTTGATGTGACACACCACTGCCTCGGGATTTCAGGTAGGGGATTTTCTTCCCGTCTCAAGAGGGGGTGACGTGTCTGTTCTGAAAGCAGTGCTCATAAATATCGGGGTAGGCGTTTTTGAAGGGAAAGTTCTCCATTTTCTCCCAGCAAAGTCACTCTGATTTTGCCCTGAAAACTCCTGGAAATTCCTCCTGCTCCCATGGAGAGCAAACCCAAGAGAGAGGAGCCAAGGTCTACTGCAGGGGGGTCCCTCTGACCCACCAGAAGGAATGTAGCCACAGTGTTTTCACATAGGAAAGATGGTGGCAATATTCCTGTTTCATTCTGCTTCCTTTTCAATGCTCTTTGGAAAGTCCCCATCCCACGAGGGCTGCAGTACTTGTTTATCTCTGCAAATATCCTCAGAGACTACAGTGGTACACAAAGCTGCTTATTTATTGCGGCGGGGGAGGCATGCAGAGGGTTAGGAGGCAAATAATCTACATATATATAATCTTTCTGAAATGAGTTTGTTTCATCGAGATTTACACTGCTGTCCTTAGATGTAAATAGCATTACATTGTGCGATAGTCCAATAAAGACATTTATATATCCCAAAGCCTGCTCTGCTTCTCCCTTTCCAACTGTAAAGTTGGAGAAAAAGAGCATAATAAGACAAGTCTAAACAAACGATAATGAAACCAAACCCCACACACAATCCCTAGGGTATTCTGAGCTGATAACAAGGCCAGGGTGGCTGCACACAGGGCAGCAACTGAAGGTGCTCCAGGACTGCCACTCACCCAGCTCCTCTGCCATCCAGGGCACCAAAGCACAGTCTTCAGCAGACCAACAAAGAAAATTCTGGGGTTTGTCACAGTGAATAACCCGATTCATGAGCAAATGCAATTACTCGTGGCTCTCAAGGAGATTTTGCTGCTCACCACTCCCATTGCTGCCCAACACTGCTGGAACAGCTCTGGCTCCTTACCTGCAGCAGCTCTTTGCCTCAGCTCCATGTTGAGCTTTCACAGCTTTCCCAGTTGTTGATGAGTCCCAATGCCATTCATTTCCCTTCCTGAAAAACACAAGCAGACACATCACCAGCCAGTTTGCCAACGCCTGAGAATGAAGACCACCACCTCACATCTGCACTGCCCAGCTTTGCTCCGTGACCCATGTGCCTTCCCACTCACTGTCCCCCTGCCTGCTGAACTGCTTTCCTCTCATGGAAAGCCTTTCATCTCATTTATAAGCAAAAGCTGATTCTCTTTTTCACTGTGGTAAAGCTGCTTGTGGCAGAGTGCTGCATGCAGTGCAGTGCTGTGCTGCCTGCTGTGAGCCTGGGCAGGCTGTGTGCACTGCTGCTCCTGGCCAACGCTGCCTTGGCTTTCCCTTCCACACCTTCTGTGTTAATAGTTGAAGTTAAGGAAGTGACTTTTTCCTAAAATGTTCTCACTATCGCTCCTCTCCATCTCTGGGAAGCACTACGAAGGCTGCATTATGTTACCATTTTTGAACATACTAAATTATTCGATATTATGTTATTTGATATCAAAATAAACTGTTGAAGATCAACTGTTGTTTTTATTTTTCATTTATTTGATTTTTTTGGTGTTACTCTTGCTGTTGTTATTTTAAGATTGATGACCCCCTCCATGAATTGCATTGGCAAACAGAACATAATCCAGCTGATGCACCTCGAGGACGAATTTTGTGCCCCTCACCATTTAGTCCCTATTCAAATCCTGAGCAGTAAAATAAAGCTCATCCAACTTAATCTCTCTAACCCTTCTGAAAATAACAGAGGACAAACCTGTCCCCCTGCTCAGTTTTGCCATGGCACAATTACTTTGCGCTGTCCCCATGAGTCAGTTGTAACACTTAGCACTTAAAAAATCAGTTATGAACACTCACTGGTGAATCTCAGTGTCCCTGGGAGATACCTAAAGAGACATCAGTTCCTTCTCTGCCTACAGAGAGGGAAATTGAGATAGCAGGGATGAAACAATAAACGGGCCCAGCAGCAAAATTGATGCCCTGAAGCATTTCCAAACCCTTTATCACCCATGCTCTGGCTGAGATTGTGCTTGTTGATGTCATCTGAAGACCTGCATTAAAGGCAGGTGAGAGACACTGCTGCCACCAGAGCGAACACTGACTGCTCCTCTTGGCAGAGTGGGCTGCAGGGATGCAGGCATGGCAGGGAGGGCACCAGGAGCACTGCTGCACGTTCCCCTTTGTGCACACACACTGCACACACATACACACATCTAACACTGCCCAGCCTTGAAAAGCTGGCTGCCAGGCTCCAGCCCACAACTTGCTTTGCCTGCACCTGCAGCATACTTCTGGCAATGATGCTTTATTACAGACACCCTGAATTACATAACCACAGCACTGTGCAAGTGCACGTGCTTTGGAGCTATGCACAAACGGCACATTACAGCTCCTAAGATTGAAACGTCTGGCTCAGCTGCATGTAACATACCAGAACAACTCCAGCACACATTACAATCATTTACATAGCTGTTTGTTCAGGGTAATCCCCAGTAGGTAAGACAGATGATCTGATTTCCACGTGCAGGACCCACACCAAATTCTTTTGATTAATCAGAAGCCATTAATGGTAATAGCAATGAGTTTGCCACTAAGCATACTATAAAATATGTAAAGCCTGGATGACTCTCAATAGATCTTGGCAAGTGCCTCATTTAACCTTCACAGCTCATGAAAAACCGTTCCAACTTCTTCTGTTTAAACATGAAAACTATCGATTGTTTACAGCACTGTATGACCTTTTCTGACAAGTGGGAAAAATTATGAGATATTAGGTTGTAATTCAATCAAGAAATATGTTCTAAATTACATTGGGTTTCAAAACGTCAGTGTTGCTTCTGCACATTTATTTCAGCTTTGAGTCCCATCTAAGCCTTTGGAGAAGATAAGCATGAATCGTGTTGCGAACTGCAGTGCTCCTTGGAGGGCTCTGAGTGCAGATAAACCTGCAATGTCCCTAAGGCATCTGATCTGAAAAGTCGCTCTAAGAAATGATAAGAAAGGTAGAAAACATCGACTAAATGGTGTTCAGTGGTTCTGTATAAAGCAGATTATGTACCACGTGGACCAAAATCCTATTTCACACAATGTGTGGAGAGTCATGCCACCCATAAAGTGCCCCGACCAGTGGGTGTTCAAGGCACTGTTTAACCTAACAGCATTTGACAGCAGTGCACTGAGCTCTGACCTGCTATCCCAGCCCTCAGCCTCCAAGCAAATCCTCTCACTGCTGATCACACAGCCCACGGGACTGCAAGAACTAAAAACACACTGCGACAGCTATTTTTCTTCTCCTATGGGATCTCATTTATATCTCTCCTGATGATATTTTCACTGTTTATTTTACTTCAAAGTCTTCTACTATTTCATCCCCAGAACTGCGGCTCCAATGATGAGGAGTTATTGTCTCTTATTAGAGACCTGTAATTACAAGCCAGAAGTGATGACTGAGATGGGTCCATGGGAGCACAGTGTTAAGGAAACATTTTAGAAACTGTGAGAAAAATATTTTGTTGCAGATGCTTTCAGAGTCAAACACTTCTGAAGATAACAGACATGAAAGAGAGACGTTGCTGGTGGTCAGCTATGAGTGTTTCAAAAAACAGGCCATTTCCCTACAACGAAGGAAAGAGTTGCCTGGAAGTTGATGACATCTCTGCTAGTGCTGACAGTTGTAAGAGAGAAAAGCCAGCTCTGAAGTTCTTGTGCTCTGCTTTGCACTCTGATGGGCAGTGCATGTTGCAGAGTTGCAGAGCTCCAGCTCACCACAAGCTCCCAGCAGACATAGAATGGGATGAGGCCACCCTCACAGGATGGCCTGGGTTGAAAAGGACCTCAAAGATCATCTCATTTCAACCCCTCTGCCGTGGGCAGGTCACCAACCACTAGAGCAGGTTGCCCAGAGCACATCCAGCCTTGCCTTGAGTGCCTCCAGGGATGGGGCATCCACAGCCTCTCTGGGCAACCTGTTCCAGTGCAGGGAGGTTTCCCTCTGTGTGAAACACTGCCTCCTCACATCCAACCTCAATCCCCTCTGTCTTAGTTTAAAATCACTCCCCCTTGTCCTATCACTATCAACCCACGTAAACATCCCACCAGCCACCGCTTCCCAGATGTAAATTCACATTTCATACCCTGTGCAGAGTGCTCAGACCACTTCAAGTGTTCTGACTGGTTTAAATTTAGAACGTTTAAAACAAGTAGAAATGTTTTATGATGCACACCTCGGTGAGTGAAGTTCACCCCGAATTGAAGGAGCCCAGGGAAGAGGCAGGTTTTACTCTGCTTTTTGCTCTCCGTCTGGGATTTCTTCCAACTAAAATCAAATCAAACCCTCGTTCCATAAGTGACTTTAATGCTCAAACTGTGGTAGAAGCTATTAGAGAAATACATATTCTGGAACGTAAATAATTGTAAAAGTTGGGATTTGAAGCCTATGGGAGCAGCAGCCTTTCACGGGAAAGGATGAGCAGAATGCATTTTTCCGGGCTGTTTCGACTTGGAATGCTTCCACCCACACAGAAGGTTGTTACTGTGAAAGCTCTGCTACGTGTACCTGCAAATAGGGCTGTAAATGTTTTTCTGTAAGAGGCATTAAAGCGTTGGACCTGCTGTATGAAGCTGAATATGGGAGGCTTTTTTACAGTCGGCAGTTTGACGGTAATTGGTCCTTGTCACTCTCACCTGTTTCAGGCATTGAGATTCCTGAACATCCTGCTGTATAATTTAGGGCAGATTTATAGGAGGAATGACAAAACATTACCAGTCGCAATGGAAACATACCTCCCCTTGAACAGGAAAGTTCAGATTTGCTGGAAAGAGGTCATTTGAGTTTGTTTTACTGTGCTCCTTGCCCTCAAATTCAGCCTGCTCTTTCAGGAGGGTAGCTCTTTGAGGAATTTCACCATATAAAATATTGAAGAGACCTCAAGCCACTGTGAGGAGCACAGGCTTAATGTGAAGGAACCAACCTCACCTCCACATTGCCCAAACCCACAGCCTCAGGTCCTCCAAGGAACAAGCATGAGCACAGTCTTTAAAAAGGAGCTGCATAAGCCAATTTTACCTTAAAATAAAGAAAACTTCTGCTACAGGGCACAACTGTCAAGGTAAGTTAGAGGCATTTCTAGCGATGACCATTTCAGAAGTCACTGAGGTGTGATGAACTAGTTTAGGGATGTCCTAGCCTCAGAACTTCATACTGACAAGGGAAGCATTGAAAGTATATACCTAATCATCTGCATTTATTTTATTTTTTTTCACCCCCCACTGAAACTTTAGGCAAAAGACTCAGAAACATATAAACACAAAGTGACTGAGGAGAAGTTTGGGCTGAGTATGTTCCTAAAGCAGACTGATTGATTTCACGTGATTTAATCATTTTCTTATAAAGTCAAGGTAATCATTTGGAAAGCCAACAGCTTAGCGCTGATCTGTGACGGGAGGACACCATTTAACACCAACCAAGGTTTCAGTCAATGACTGGGGAAAGAAGTGACCTGAGACTGGCAATAAGGCACAAGGTGAATGGCCATTCAACAACAAAACAATTTCCCCTTACTTTCTCAATCAGCTCTTAACACAGAGGTACATAAACTACTCCAGCACAGCTCAAGGCAACAGTGCTTGCTGCATTTCAGACCAGTGAGTTCAGCTTCCATGAAAGCAAAAATAATATAACTCACCGAGTTAAAAAAAATTTAATATATATGGAAGCAGCAGGTGAGGGCTCATTAACAGCTGTTTAGCAGAATTACTCTATACGTATCAATGTCTGGTTTCTAAATATATACACAACTTTACAATCTGTGGGAGGCAAATGGAAGACTGGGAACACTGAGCTGGAGCCATCACTAAGGTAATAAAAAATACCTGATAATTTGTAGAGAGATGTCATCATATCTGCTTCATATTTTGATATTCAGCATCTCCCTTTCGGTTTTTCTTCTTTTCTTTTCCTCTGGTAGGAAGCAGTGGGTTGGGACTTACTCAGCTCTCCTTGTTTTAAAATGAAGAAATCAACCCCCTGAGCCATCGATCCATTGTCATGTCGCTGCACCATATTTGCCACCAGGGATGCACAGTCAAGCAATCAATTTCCCAGTTAAAGAAGGTGCAGTGTATTTCTGCCATCAGATGCAGGTAGTTTAAGAAGCTAATCACAGCTCAATTAAAAGTTACTGCTCCCATTTGGGAGTGATTACGTGAAAACGTCTAATTTATTTAAAAATGAAGCAAAGCCATATCTTTTGAATGATCACTAAAATGTAACAACGGCTGTGCATTCCCATAAGCACCATTCCATCAGTAAGAACAGCACCTTCCACCACTCATTTTCAGGCACATTTATGCTCCGGGTCACCTAAACAACTTCCAAAAGTCAAATGTAGCTACCAAGAGCCCACTGGAGCTGCAGTGCCAGAAGGAGCAGCTGAACGTGATAGCTCACAGTACGGGAGCTCCAGAATAAATTAGTGAGGAGAAGTTGAGAATACACAAAACAATCCAGTGCCTGAGCAGCCTTCAGTTTTAAGCTCCTCACCAATTCTGAGACTACATGAAGCACTGCTAAAAAAACCAACTGAGCCTAAGTCAGCATGTTGAAATGCCACTGGTACCTTCCACTGTGTCACCAATTTACCAATGGCCCACACAGGACCTACTCCTAGAACAAAGGGCAACCCAACTACCCAAAGACATTGCGCTCTATGGGACAGGTTTGGGGCTGCTGTGACCACTGCCTCCAGAAGCTCACATCCCACACGAGCCCCAAACACCAGCAGAAAGCATTGCTCTGGCCCAGCACTAGCTGTGCACACTTACCGAGAGGTTTGTTTCTAGGACGAGAGAGTGAAGTGTGCATGCTCCTCCTTTCCAGACAGAGCCAGAAACCAGAGGTGGGTCTTCACCATCACGTTCAGCCCTTCTGCTCTTTGGGCATTTCCTGGCATTCTAGTGCCAGGAAATGCACCTTGCCTCCCCCTTCCAACCATACAGACTGTAGGAAAGCAGCAAAAAAATAAGGCATATATCTTGTAGAAAAGCAGCTCAAATTCATTTCCCACCTTCCTGAGAGCGCTTGCCTTCCCACCTCTGGAAAAACATCCTTCATTTCCTGGTCTGAAGCTGTCCAGCTTCAACCTCTGTCACCCCCTCACAAAGAAATCAATGCAAACAGAAGCATTTCAGCTTTCTGGGAGATGGCAGCCGTGTCTCACAACTCTTAGACACTTCTGGGGGTCACCCAGGCAGGGAGCAGCTGCACCAAGGAGAAGCTGCCTGCGCTCTGCTCAGGCACAGAACGGTTTACAGCAAAGGGAGGAAACCTCCACATTACACAGATATGAAAACCCTTTTTTTTGCCATCAATTTTTCCTCAATTCTTTTTTTTTTTTTTTTTGTTTTGTTTTGTTTTAATTTTACTTCTGGACTATAAAACAGAAAATCCAAAAGGAGGATACGTGAGACAAAAACTACTTCTCAAAAGCAATACAAGAATGAAGACATCTTTTGAGATCAGTGCTGCCCCACTAACTGAGTGTCACCCTTTGGGGTGGCCACTGTGAACATAAGTCCCATGCCATCAGCTCTGAGAGCAGTACACATATGAGTAGACGTAAAAATGAAGTATTGAATCTATTCTTTTAATTTTCTTCCACAACATTTTCTGTTTCTGAAATAACCTATGCTTCCTGCACAGCGTTCTCCTGTAGGAGCACCTTGAAATGTTCGAAGAACATTTAGATGTTGTGTTGAGGGACGTGGTTTAGAGAGAACTGTTGGTGGCAGGTGGCTGGTTGGATCGGATGACTCTGTAGGTCTTTTCCTACCTTGGTGATTTTATCATTCTATGACAGATGCTGACAGTGAGAATTTGACCTGGACTGCAATGGGAGTCAACCACTCACAGCAGGAGTCAGCACCTGACCAGACCTGACTGCCTCTTCACACCAGTCCTGCTCATGTTTTACCATCTCCAGTTCTTGTCCTAAAACTGTGGATGTAGAGAAACAAAGAGCAGGGAGGGAGAAAGGAAATAGAGACCCAATCCTACGTCTACTAAAAACAGAATGAATTTTAGTTTCAGTTGGCAGCAAAAGCAAAGTACATTTGAGGAAAAAAAAAAAAAAAAACAAAACAGTAGGAAAAGATCTGAGAAAAAAGAGAGATGGTGACAATAAGGAAATGGAAACGAGAAGCAGCAAGTTCTCGTTCAGCCAGCACCTTGCTTCACCTTCAGAAAGCAGAAAAGGTTCAGAAAGTTTCCCATTTCAACAGCTGCATCCATCAGCTGGACCCGGTTCTGGTGTGTGGTGTGCAGGGCAGGGGTCCCACATCCCACACATCTGTCAGGGGCCTTTGGTGGAGAGATACAACCTCATCTTCTGCTCCTCATGCTGCCAACAAACCATCAAAATCACATCTGCCCATGCTCTGGGTGCTCAGCTCCGTGCAGCAGCCTCTGCTGCTCCACGCTCACCCCGCAGCGAGCACTGAAGAAACTCCCAGATATGAGCAGGAGGAGACTCTGCTCCAGGTTTTGTCCTATGGGGAGTGAAGGAACACAGTTCCTAAATATTTTCTTTAAAAATATCAACTTCAGCACCTTCCACTCCAGTGAACATGGATCTAACACTCCACTTGCAATAATCAGCACCTACATACTGAGTCTTTCACTTAAATATATCCATCATATTTACATCATCGCTGCAAACAGACAAGCCTTACAGAAATGGCAAAAAGTGAAATGTGTTCTCCTGCACTTAAATGGGCATTTCTGCTCGCAGCAACAACTGATTTGTATGTGGAGCCAAGCACAGAAGTAATAGCCATGTCTGAATTTCTTGCAGGAAAGGAGCTTGATGGATACCTTTAAAAGAATAGCTTTAAGATTTTTAAAGCACTGCAGAATGTGAGGACAAGTGTCTGAAGCTACGATGAATTTCATGGTAAATTTAGAGCTAGTTTGGATGAACAGACTGGGAGCATGTCCCAGATCATTGCAAGGAGTCGGACTAAGTGACCTTTAAAGGCCCAAACCACACTATGGTTCTATGAAAATAAATACTACAAAGCCATGGGTACTTTTCCTAAGGCCCAATAAATTAAGTAAGTTTTTAGAAATTATAAAACTTCCTTATTAAAGCTTCAGTGATGATTAACAACAGACCCTTCAAAATAAAACGGCAAAAATAATTCAAACCATTCTGTGCTTTGATTCTCACATGGGAAATTGGACAGTTTCCAAATGGGATTTCCTTTTTGGTTTGTACAGATAGTGTGTGATGCATCGCACCAGTTCCTCTGAAAGCAGCTGCCCTGGGCTGGAGTTACTTGAGTGCAACCAAGTCCTGGGCAACCTGCACTGCTCTCCTGTGCCATGGAAGTGCTGACCTGCGTGGACATGGTAGTGGGCTGTAACCAGAACTACCTACTTTAGCCCTCTCTCTGACATTTTAGCTCCCTTTATGAGATCCTTGGGTCATCAGGCAAACTGGAGCTCTGTTGCAAGACCCCACGGACTCTTACATTAGCAGACATACTTACTGCCACAGTGCTCCTGATATGAGTTGCTGCTAAGGGACCAAAGACACCAGCTACTGCACTGACTGAGCAGAATGAATCCTAGAGTGGGAACTGAAGAGGGCTGCACAGCCTTAGCATCACAGAAGCTCTGTCATCACGAAGCTTTTCTGTTTAGTTCAGTGACAGCTGTCTCTCTCAGCATTTTCACTAAAAAGTCACAACACAGATTTTATAACTGAAGTGAATGGGGTGGTACAGAAAACAGTATATTTTTCTGAACAACTGTAACCAGTGACATCTCAGGCAACAGTAAATAAATACTTTACAAAGATATATATACATATGTGTATTGCCTTCCATAATTACAACACAGACTCACTGTTTAGGATCAGTTCTTCACTTAGAGTCTATTCCAAAATCTTCCAAAGCCAGCAGGAACATTACCCTAACTTCAGAAGGCTCTTTGTGCTGCTACTGAGCAGAGAAAGAAAAATGCAAACCAAAGCAATGGTCAAAGCCTAAATGCTAAATGTATTTAACTGAAATGCAGGAGCCTGGGCTCCCTGCATTTAGTTTAGATTTTAATGTTCTGTCATCATTTTAATGAACAGGAATTGTACTTAGCTTTGCTACAGGACAAAGAGAAAATCATTCTGCTCACGTTACCTTAATATTTCACCTGCATTTCTAACAAAGTCCCTCACATGGAAAACAGCCTCAACTCCACACCAACTGCATGCAGCAAATCTGCCCCAGAGCGACAGGAGAGACAGAACTCTGTTCTGGTTGTAGACTGCTGATACACATCCACTCCCTTTGCTTTGAATACATACCCCCAACTCCTTTCTAAAATATATTTTGGGAGATTTTTATGGGATGAAATCATTTGGAGAATGAGGAAGCCACAAACATAGCTCCTTGAATGGCACTCTGGTGGAGTGCATGAGCTCACAAAGGGAATCGGAGCAGTACCCCAGGTCACAACTTGAGGAACGACCTTGTGGGGCTGTGGTTTGGCCATTGCTGCAACACAGAATGGGGCAGGAAGGACTGAATCCCTCGGTGGTGTCCCTGGCAAGAGGAGCTAAGGGACAGACTCCACTGTGCAGATGGTCCAACAGGGCATCCCTTAATGAATGGTGACAGTTGTGCTGTACGAGGTGCCCGGCTCAGCACCCTTACAGGCAGCAGCTCTGCCAGAGGCCACAACAATAACACTGGATTGCGAAGCAGAGGAGAAAAGGGAACGCTAATTATTAATTAGTAGAGCTTCAGGCAATCATGTAACTATCAATGGAAAGCACAGACAGACACTTGACAAAATCAGACAGAGAGCGAAACAGAATGACAGGATGTGGGGCCAAACCTGACAAAAGTGTCGGTTCAGTCTCCAGGGAAATTACACCTTTCATGTCCATTTACATTTGATGTAACAGGAAAGTACAATAAAGAAGAGTGATTCAGTCCCACCAAAGGAACTCAACGTGACATGCTCTCTGCTTCCAGGTACTCACTCCACAATTATTTTAAATCGTTGGCGTCTTCGTGGCATGGATGAAGTATATGAGTACTTTAAAATTAATGTGTTGAAAAGCATGAACACATTTACTTCCTTTCAGTTCAATCCTGCACTTAAAGTCTTGGAGATAGCACTCCAAGTCCCAGCTCTTTCCAGTTAACAATAGGCTGTTGGGCCCAAGTGTATCACTGGGTCTTTTCTATGCAAATTTTGGAGGGATCTTGGCTTGTACATTCCAGAGAATTCTTTTTCACACATCTCAAGAAGAGCAGAGCTCTCCTCCATGCCCTTTAAACATTGCTTACAGTGCAGCAATGGTTTGCTGTGAGGTTTCCCAATGTCAAATTCATCTTTGGGGATCTTCCTGGTTGAACACCAGGAAAATTACTTTTTTTATGTTGTAGAAGATATTTCACCATCATATGTATTCATAATTAAAAATAAATAATAAATAAAAATAAAAAAAGCCTTTCCAATAGTGATAAATGTATGCAGAGTTAACTTTTTTCCCCACACATAACGATTTCTAAGTCTTACTCTCAACACAAATGGGATTTGTAAGGACATACAGGGATAAAATTTCGAGGCAGAGTCCACACTCATGTGGGTGTATCCCACAGTGTCTGCATAATCAGGAGTTAGAACTTGCTCTTGCAGAATGGACCAGCCACTGACACAAGTCAACCTTCGCCTGCGTCTCTTGGATTTCCCCCTAAACTCAAAGAAAAAATAGAAGGGTGAAATCAAAGTCTTCCCCACCTATCAGCAAATCTGTATTCTGTGCAAGGTGCAAAACAGTCTTTGTGACTGATGCCTGAACATAACATCTTTGAAGGACGGTGTTTAAGATGGAGCACAGCACTGGGAAACAAATGTCACATTTCTTGACGCTGGAGATTTTTTTCCCAGGTAGAACTCTTTTACAGAGGTCAATTTAAAATAATTTCATGTATTTATCTTGGAATAAAAATGAATAAAAAAACAATTATGAATTTTCCTTCCTCTTTTTCATCCCAACTATATTGTAGCTCTTCCCTTTCTGCTCTACCACTGTCTTTTCTTGGTTTGGGTAGAAAGAGATATTTTAAGATGGTTCACTTTCCAGTCTATCCAAGCAGTCTCCATCTTCACTGAACTGAAAGGTTTGTGTTCCAGATGTGTCTGATACACCTCTTGTCCTTAAAGAAATTGCTGAAAGATGTGTCCTACTCTGAGTGTGACACACAATGCAGCAGCAGAGAACAGATTTCCACCCAGGCAGCAGAGCAGAGCTCGGAGCCCAGTCTGCACAACCAGCATCCCACCAGTCCTGTGCAACAACACGCACTGGAAATTCCTGCTTATCCTGACATGCTGAATCTCTGTCCATTCCTTACTAACCAACAGATCTAAACCCATCTATGTAACTGTTTTTCAGGGAAATAACAGTGTTTTACCCTAAAATTCAAAACAATTATGACATATTGCAATAGCCATTTATTTCAGGCTTCAATTAATACAGTCCTCAATTTTGACTTCTTCTCTGGAAACCTCACTGAAATTTCAATTGATGGCACAAAAAACTCTTTTTAACTTGGCAGTTTTGCTCAGTTTTGGCTGTGTTTTTTATCAGTTCAAATACTGTTGATAAAAGAATCAAAGGAAAAAAGCAGAGAGGCACTAACCAGCCTGGAAGGAAGAAGTGTGGAGCACGAGAAAGAAGTGTGGTCCAAGCAAAGGGAAGATGCAAGCTTGAATTATTCAGGAAGCTGCAACACAAGCATCAATTATTAATCGATGGATGGGCTATTTATTTGTGAGAGCATCATTTTGCTTGAAGAATCAACAGTTCAATTTATGAAATCAAATCTTGTGGTTATCAGTCCAAGATTATCACCACAGGATACATTATCTACTTCTTTTGTAAATTATTCTGTAATCATCACTCTATAAGATCAAATCCCTTCTATCTAAAAACAGCCTGCAACTCATTTCCCATCCTGTGCTGCTCTTGGATTTACTTTTAGTGCTGCTTATGACGTTTTATTTTCCCACTTTGGAAAATTAAATCTCTTCCATGGCACACCAAACAAATACAACCAGGATGGTTCTAAGGCACACACTGGTGAAGTTTATAGATGCAGGACCACGGGAGCTGGCAGAAGCATATCACCAGCAGTCACATGGATCATACATCTCCCTCACAGAATCATAAAGGTGGGAGAAGACCTCTAAGATCATCCCTCAGTGTCACATCTACCCATCAGGGCAGCTGCACAAAGCCTGCCCATACGGGAGGTGAGGGATGAGTAGGTTTCCATGCTGCACTCACTCCCATGTGCCTTCTGCATCTCCTCCACCAGCACCAGATGGACAAAGACAACATCTCAAAGGAAAACTCAGGTGTTATGGACTCACCCTGCAGCTGCATGGACAAAGCAAGTATCGAACTTCAAATATTAGGCATTCATTTTCATTCACTGAACAAACTTCCTGCAATTTCTAAAGAGAAGGCGAAACGCTGCACAATTGAACAGTGTAGTCTGAAATGCACTGGGGTTGCATTAAGGTTTCTAAAAGAAATAACATCCAACTAAGCAACCTATGTGTCAGCTGTTAACTAACAATGGTGATGTTCACATCTTGGCACAACAAGAGCTACTTCCCTTTGTCCTACTGATGGAGAGAACAAAAGAGAAAGCAGTTTCTGCTGTAGTGTTGGACAGTAAACAGTGCTGCATACCACACACATTATTCAATTATGTTGCCAGACAATGGCAATCAAGCTGTGAGAGCTGAAGAGTCTGCGATCTCTAATGAAGAAAGCAAATGATTTTTCACTGTATAAAAGAAAAAATATTTTACACTGTACAGAAAAACCACTATGTGGGTGTCATTAATAAATAAACAAATACTAATCAAACATGGGGAGTGATTTGAAGAAAGGAACTTATGACCTCTACACAGATACTATGCCATTTTCTCAAGGGCATTTTGTTTTGCTGGGGTTTCTTTAGCTAAAGTCAGACTCAGGCTGTAGCTTGCACAGCAATCCACAGCAATACTTCCTTCATTGAGCTTTACACAGACAGAATCACACAGAGTCACAGGGGTTGGAAGGGATCTCAAGGGACCATCGAGTCAAACCCACTGCTAAAGCAGATACCCCACAATAGGTCACACAGGTCGGCATCCAGCTGGGTCTCGAATGTCCAAATAAAGATGCTCCACCACATCTCTGTGCAGCCTGTCTCAGTGCTCTGTCCCCCTTACCACAAAGAAATTCTTCTGCATGTTTGTATGGAACTCCTGCGTTCAAGTTTCAGGCCATTGCTCCTTGTTCTACCTCTGCACACCACCAAGAAGAGCCTGGCCTCATCCATTTGCCTCCCATCTCCCTTTAGATATTTATAAACATCTATCAGGTTTACACTCAGCCTTCTTTTCCCCAGGCTGAACAGACCCAGGTTACTCAGCCTTCCCTCCTATGGGAGATGCTCCAGGCTCTTTATCAAAAACCAGAGAACTTTTTTTCAAATCTATTCAAAGATCACACATCAGCATTTCAGACCAATGATTTTCATAAAACAATCGTGAAAGTTCTTTCATGTTATGAAATTCTTACAGGGAGAATGCTCTTTCACAGTCCTGGAGATAAATTAAACATCTGCAAGGAAGCACATGCTGAGGATAGATAAGAAACACAAAAATCAAGCAGTTCTGCCCGATCCACCTTCTGCCACATGTTGCTTTTCCAAATATCTCCATCATAACCTTCCCCCAAGCCTCTGAAGTCTGAGAGGCTTGCACATTTTCCCACAGTGTTTGTCTCGGAGAACAGTAATTCTTGAACTCCCAACAATGAAAGAAATGTACCTGGATTCTCCACATCTGGAAATCACTTAATGAATGTCAGCAATCAGCTTTGCAAGGGTTATAGGCCTTGGGAGGTTGAACCCTTAGAAGCAATGCACAGTGCAAGCAAGGTGTGTTGGAGTAGGGACAGAGTGCCATTGTCCCCTGTACCAAGAAGGGTTAATTTCACAGTCAGGATTTTTTGACAGTGGAAGCAATGTTGGTTGCCATCAATCTTGTCTTTCAACAATTTCAGCCTGTGCCTGCAATAATCTGCACCCACAGGGGTTTAATGTTTCACATTTGTTTTGGCACTAAATGAAGAGAAACCTCTTACTGCTTCAATTACACCAGCACCGTGAGCATTAGCGAGCAATAACCGAGCAATTAAGGACTTTATGAATCAAACAATATTTGAGAAGTACGTTTTTTGGTTGTGGCTTCTGCAACATGAGAAGTTCAATAAATCTGTGGAAGAAGCTATGAATACAGATGCTCCCTTGCTGACATGCTGAATACACAGCTGAAGTTAAAAGCACTGTTATTTCCATAGACACAACATGACATTGAACAGAATGCACTCAGGAGAAGACCATGTCACATAACTCACAGGACTGGACCTGAGCACGAATGTGTATGATCTTAAACGTGATGCAGTTTTCTTGCAAACACAGGAAACACGTGGTAAGAAATGACTGCAGAACTGGATCCAAACAACCTTCAAAGTTCTCTGTTTAACAGCACAGGGCTCAGCTCTGTTCCCAGCGCTTTGTTCCCCACTTGGGTAGGAATCACAGACCCTTGCTGCCTGCAAGACCAGTACCTGTGCTCCCTGATGAGGACCTGCTCCCAGCCACTGCTGGGCCTGATGCAGTTTGGACTCAAGCAAAGGCTGCAGAAATTGCAAAGATCTGCTTACATCATGAAGGCATGAGTGTGCCCCGAGTGCCACTGCTCCCAAGGGCCCAGCACTCGGAACCACAGCAAGCAACAAAAGGAGGGGGAACAGGACTCTGCTGCTGCATGTGAGGACAGAAAGGCTCCAGAGGACCACGGAGCTGGGGTGGTACCTGGTGCTCAGCACAACAGCCCAAACAAAGCGCTCTGCAGAGCACAGCACACAGCAGGTGCAGCATTTCCTCTACCTGTGCCCACAGGGGACTGCAGCAACTCCTGCTTAATCCAACCAATTCATTACACAGCTTTCACTGCTCCACGCAGAACACCTTTAAATGGGTTGGGTTATGTTGTGTTGAGTGCACTCCGCCATCAGCGCGTAATTTATTTTTTTTTAATAACTGAGAAGCTAATTACTCCACTGTTGGCTTCATTTCACTGCCAATTTTTTCACTCAAGCTTCACTTGACTGAGTAACTCCCTCCTCACATCTCTGCCTCACTGCTCTCACACAGAGAATGGCTCAAAGTGGTGAAACACACTCCTTTCCTTTCAGTGCTTATTTTGTGCATCACAGAGCGCAGTGCATCCTTACAGCTGGGACAACACAAGGACCTGAAAAAATGGCACAGATCACCCAGTAGCATTCACACCATCACCTTCATTTTGCCAAATAGTCATTTGCAAGGCAAGTCCTCGCGGAGCAGCCCCCCACCCACAGGAAGGAGCACACATTCATTAAGCTAAGGCACAAAACCAAGCAAATTTGCCCCTCTCTGACCACAGCTAAGAAAAACAGCTTTCAGGATTATTTCTGCACTTTGACACAGTGCCCCGAGACTCAAAGTCTTGATGTTGAAAGGAAAACTTTTAATGGGTACGGCTAAACCATACAGTGCTATCTGTCCATAGCACGGGGGCAGCTCTGGCGTTTTTTATCAGCACTTCTAAATTCGGATCTCCAGGCAGTAGTAAAACACGAAGTTCAGAAGATTCAGATACTGAAGAAAAATATTGCTAAGCAAGGAGCATCCCTTGGCTCGGAAAGTGAGATTTGCTCTCCCTCTAGAGTTGTGTCTGCACGCGTTGCTGCCAGCTCGCACTTATTCTGCTGCTGCTATTGTTGCTATTCTTATGCACTCAGAAGCAGCTGTGACCTTCCAAACAAGCCTTTTGCATTAAATCCCTTTGCAAACACTTTATCCAGCCTTGACTGCCAGCCTAAACTCCTCCCGGATACATTAGAAGAGTTTAATACAATAGCTGCAAGCAAACAACGTGCAGAAGATCATATATATTTATTTTGTCTCAGCACTCGTTACCTTTAGGTGATTCTTTCTCTTCACTTCTGGCACTGTGATATAACTGAGAAAATTCACCTTGAATAGTCTTATAAAATGCTGTACAGCTCTGAGAACGAGCTGGATCAGTCTTTTGAATGGCACGAGGATGAAAATATCTGCTTTGTGCCTGTCAAGTGTATGGCATACATGCATGCAGAAGGAGATCCCCAGGACAAACCCATCTCCAGCAGCACACATCCATCCCTATGAGCTCAGCAGGCAGGGGGAGGCGGACACGGATTGGGGTAAGGGTGAGCCGAGGACAGGGAACCCCAGGATGTAATTCGAGCAGTTAACCACCTGGCTCCTTCTTCTCATGGTTTTCCTGTCCTGCCATTGAGTGAGAGGAGGTGCAGCACGGGGCAGCAAGCAGCAGTGGTGATGCTGACAACAAGGAACTGGAAAAAACGAAAAAAAAGAAAAAAAAGAAAAAGAAAAAAAGCCATTCTGCCTAGTGTGCTATGCCTCATAAAACCTCCACAAAGATGGGCACAGTTCTGCAGCTCTCCTTACCCTCACTATTCCTTCTTTAGAATGAGACAAACGGCATCAGTCTCCGTGTGGTCTTGAACAAAACTTCTTGGGCAAGAAGAGGAGCTCACTAAACCCGATGGCTTTTGATCAAGTGTTTTAATCAAGTGAAATATTGACTACAGAACCACGCAGCCCTGGATTATCCCTTCCGACTCCTTTACATCAAGGAGAATTTTGCCTACAAATGAAGTGCCTGAGATTTGCTTTTCTAACAACACACTCTGAATTTAGGAGGCTCACGTTAAGTCTTGTTAGTACTGCACTGCTATGCAATCAGGGTAAATTTGACTAAATGGGAATTATATTGGGATTGGGAAGATGAAATCATTTTGCTTATCTGATTATCTCAGCGCGCATTCAGGCAGAAGGGATTTGGTCTTCCACAGAACACACTCAGTATGATTTTTCTGCTTTGTTTCTTCATCTCATGTCTCTTTCCAAAAAAAAAAAAAAAAACCCTGATAATATAAATCTCAATATAAGTCTTTCAGTACTTGACAGAAGCAGTCTGGGAGTGAGGTAGGACTGCTGCACTACACATTTACATTCATTAAAAGTACCTCAAACTGCCTCCAAAAGTTCGCAGTCCAAATTTGCTGAGCTCTAATGCATGCAGTTTCCTAAATGGGCCATTAGCAGGGAAGGGCTGTGCTCCTGTGGCAGCTCAGTACAGCAGCAAGGACGTGGCACCAACAGACAAGAACATCCTTTGGCATCTTTTCCTCTACATGGGGTGCTGCTGGGTGGTCACAGAGCTCAGTGTGGGCCTGAGCAGATGGGGACAACAGAATTGTGCTTCTGAGCCTTGCATCAGCTATGTGCCATGGCCAAGAGCTCAGTTTTGAGCTCTATCAAGCTTTCTTTTCGGCTGCTTTGTAATAAAGGAAATGCTTTTTAACATCCGTGTTGCACAGATATTGCTCAAAGATTCTGTTGATTGCTTTACCTTTGAGATACTTTCTGGAGGAGGAGAAATAAGAGCGTGAATATGTATATATACAAACATATGTATATATATGTAAGTGTGCATATGAGAACGTGATATTGAACTTCTCCATCTTGAGGACAGACCCCTCAGACCTGCCCAGGTGTCCTCCTCTGGTGATACTCTCACTCAGCCCAGTCCCATTGAGACCACTGGCTGTCCCTCAGGGCAGCTCAGCAGCCCAGTACCGAGCACTTAGGGAAAGCAGAGACCTAGTCCAGACAGAGACATTTCTGTAAGAAAAGCCATAGTTCTCAGCAATCAGTATTTTAGGGACACGCTGATTCCAGGCTATCATACTCAATAGCAACCAATAATCACATCCTTCTTTTTCTAGCCTCACTTCAGACCTCTGTAGAATTGTTTTGGCAATGAGTTTTGCTCTGTCCTGGTTCTGCCCTGGCTGCTCCATGGCCCAGGCTCCCAGCCAGCTCCTGGCCAGCCCGGTTTGGAGAAGCACTCTGATACCACACGTAGGAAAGCGGCACAAACTCTGGGATAATTAATACTTAGAATACATTATTTTTTAAACGCATGCGTGTAAGAACACATCGTGAACAAAAAGTACTGGAGTCCTTTGACAAGTGCTGGGAGATACCACCACTTACTCAAATCACACAGCCCAGCACAGCCAGGGATCTCCTCCGCACACTGCTGGATGTAATGTCCTGTTCTCCAGGTCAGTTCCTACACTGCAGGACAGGAATATAAGCTTTTATTATCCTTTCCAGCTTGAAATACCGACCACATATTTGTCCAAGTATACCAGACAGAAGCCAAGGACTGCATTTCATCAAGGTCTGAAATAATCCATTTACCTAAAGAGGGTGAAAGCTCTCCATTTGTAATACAGGCATAGATTTAATGACAAAATGGATTTGCATCAGAAGTTTCCAAAGATTTCTAAAGGGCTTTGAGCATTACAGAGAGTTAGAAATAAGCTAGAATTTTCATTTGGCCTTTTTAGCTATTTCTCACTCCTTCCCCTATCCCAGGCACACGACGGTAATCACAGGATATATCACTTTCCCTTTGGAAAATACATGCCATTATGTAAGAGCCTGTGAGGAGTTCAGCACAACTCTATTTCAAGAAAGTAATCTCCAGAAAATACAGCAAGTGGCAGAGCAATAAAAAAGACACTGCCTAACCAGGCTCAAAACTCAGACATGGTTTAGCTATAACTAACACAGCACTGCAGTGACCTTTGAAGCTATCCTCCCAAGAACTTTTATGCATAAAGAGAGAGTGCAGATTAACGTTATGCTGGTGAGTTTCTGCCGTGGCCTAGAACCACACCAACGTTCAGAAGCTCGAGGGCTGCACTGCCAAAGGAGAGCAGGAAAAGAGGGATGGATAGAGAGTGGCAGTGGTGGCTGCCAGCTACTTTTGAGGTCCACGATACACGTGATGGGATAGAACACAGATGCTAAAATTTTCTTATGAAAGGGGATTAAAAAAAAAAAAAGACAGACTTGTAAAGGAAAGCCAATAAAAGGACATTCAGCCAGGCTTAATGCTGAGCTGAATCATTACATAGGTTTATTAACAAACTGTTCCATTCAAGAAAAGCTTTGGTGCAGAAAGAGCCCTGGAACACCACGCTTGCTGCCTCTCACACCATAAACTGAGCCATCCCACCCTACACACCACAACCAGCACCAGTGCAGTAGGATTTCTGTAAGCAAAGAGCACGGGGTGGAAGAGGAGAGGGTGAAAATGCCTTCGTCAGCACAGAGCGGCCCACTGAGCGAGGCGGGTTGGAGACAACATGCAAGGTCCTGCTTGGGAAACACAGCTCAAAGCAATTCCAACCTAAGTGAAAACAATCCTGAAGCTGAGAAGCAGCAGGGCACGTGGATAACTCCTGATGCTGCAGTGCCAAATTAAATGTGAATCAAAGCAAAATTTTCTAACAGTGGGATACGGTCACGAAGAATATTCATTTTACCTCTTTTTTTTTTTTTTTTAATGAGTGTGTTACTGTTCTCTGAAAGCAGTTCATTAAGAAACCAGCATGCAGACAGCCTACAGACATCATCCATCATAAAGGGCTCCAGCTGCACCTTGCAGAAGTGCCCAAACAGTATAGCATTGGCCAATATGTACACAGGGCCTGATTAGAACCTGAAAACCTAAAATGTTCAGCTCAGTTTCAATACTCAGCAGCCTACTGCTGATCATCTAGAAAAAATATACACCCATGGGTAGGTGAATATCATGTGGTGGTTACACACGCAGTGAATGAACACCAGCTGTCAACAGTGACACATTTTACAACCAATCAATTTTCTCTTTATTTTTTCTAAGTTTGCTGGTGCAGAATAGGCAGAGTGTATAGCTGTGCTTATAATGTGCCTTAGGAAGCCAACAGTTCCATGGGCAAAAGGAGGAGAGTGACCTGGAGGCACCTTGGGCCCCATCTCATTTGGGCAAGGCCCAGTGAGGCCCAGAGGATTGCTCTGACTGTACAGGCAGCTGTCCCTTGGTGAGCAAACATATGGCACTTTAAGTGACCACCAGCTTCACATCACTGCATCCACCATGAGGACAGACACCCAGGGATGGCCACACTAGATGGGTCCTCTCTGATACGATCGATCCCAACAGAAAAAGGATAATGAGCCTCATGCATATATAAAGATGATCAACAACACACTTAAAGCAAGATTCAGTGCTTGTAGAAATCTTGCCTTAGGATTTGACCAAGCACAGCAAGGCTGCTCTGGGGTGCACCAGCTCAGGGGGCAATGCTGTGAACCTGAAGGCTGCAGCACTAAGAGGTAACTAGCTGCAAGCAGACAGCAGTTAGCCAGCTGAGAGCTGTGTTGGTCTCTGCAGCAGAGTTGGAGATCTCTGAAATAAATACATGAGCACCCACATGATGTGTGTGTGTGCACTAATATATGGTATTTAGTACAAGACAGGGCGCATTGTCTCTGTTAAGGAACTAATAAATGCAATTGCCTATGTAATGCAAACATCTTAGTGGCATTAATGTGTTAAATGTGATCTACTTTAATGTATTGTAAAGGCAATTGATGCTAATGGAGCTTTCTTGCATAGATTAGAGGAGTCAAACCGTATTTTTCAAGGCTGATGATAACTCTGGAACTTGCAACACAAGGCTGAGTGCTGCAAGCTTAATGTTTGTTGACTGAAAAATATTTTTAGAGGCTGAGGTACAAAACTTGAGTTGATGAAGATTACAAACATGTAATCTAAGTGAAGCAGCTTTCATGGTTCAGAGAGCCACCCAAATTAAAGACTCATTTATTTAGCTTGATCCTCCTCATTCTAACTGCTCTGAACTTCAGCGACACTCATTTATGAAAGGCAGGATGATACTTATTAATGCCACCAATAGCAGTTTTCCCTTCCATCATGCCCTGGTTTGTGATGGGAGTAGGCCATGCCTGCAGAGCACGGGCCCATTTTCCTCCCTCTCCCTGCATACTCTCTGTGCTCCCAGCTCTCATTCAAAGGATTTGTGTTCCCAGGGTGGAGCAGAAGCCCAGAACCCACAGGCCCATAATGAAGACAACATCAGGTAGTGGCATGGAGGTATTTTGCTAGAGGGATTTTGTTTTGTGATGTTTTTTCAACTGGAAAAGGTTACACATCTATTTACAAATCAGTTCTGAATCCATCAATAAAGAAAATAAATCAAGAAACAGTATGATTATTTCTTCGCCTCTTCTTACATTGCCTGCTCAACTGTTGGCAGAAACATGAAAGCTCAGTGCCTGGAAATAGCAACCAAACAGCAAGGACTGCCCAAGCACAGAACTGAACAACAACAACCATGCCACCTGAGACCAGAAGTAGAAAAGCAAGGTTTTATGTTCTCCACACATCCGCCTTTCCTTACGCCACCCATAGAGCAATGCTCCTAAAATCTGTTCTGGTAAACGTTCTGTGCTGGAATTGTAGAATCGTAGAATCACTCAGGTCGGAAAAGACCTTCAAGATTATTGAGTTCAACCACAACCGAACCATACTGCCACACCTCTAAAAACCCTCTGCTAAATTATGGTTCTGAGCACCACATCCAAACAGATTTTAAACACATTCAGGGATGGCAACTCCACCACCTCCCTGGGGAGCTTATTCCAGTGCTTAATGAGCCTTTCTGTAAAGAAATTTTTCCTTATGTCCAACCTGAACCTCCCCTGGTGCAACTTGAGCCCATTTCCCCTTGTCCTCTCACCTGTCACCAGTGGAAAAGACCGTATCCCTACTGCCACCTTGGGCATCCACTCCCCCCAGCAGCAATGCCAACCCCCAGCAGATTGCAGTGATCCCCTACCACCATCAGCAAACCCATAGCTTGGAAAAGAGAGTGAACCATGCCTCCTGGACCTGGGCTCTGGTCACACCTTGTCTGGTGCATGGCAGCACTCTGGAAGAGACAGAAGAGCAAGAAGAGCACACACATGCTGTGTGATAGCAAAGCACAGGCTTCACAGAGGGGAAGATCACGTTCAGGCATACAGACAGCATCCACCTGCTTCGTGCTGTGCTGACAGATGAGAACAGTTACTCTCTGGCTACTTTAGAAAGTACACATCTCAACATTTATGGATAGCTTTACTCACAGAAAGGAAGGGGTTCTGCTTCATCGCCAATCCCACAGTCACAGGTGACATAAGTTCTGTCAATTTCCATACATCAGGCAACTTATGGTGCTCTTGTATCATGAATTTCATTAGAAATATAAGTCCTCAATGTTGGAAAGGTGAACAAAATCTCCCTTAAGTAAAGAAAATATATTTTTGAAAGTTCAGGTAATCGGTAACGTCAAATTCTGGGTAGGGTCCCTACTTCTTATAACGAGTTTTGACATCAAAATGTGAAGATTGATTTCCTAACCTAAAACCACAAGGCACCCAGTATCAATAATTAACTAAAACAAGGTTCATTAAAATGCAACCCAAGAATCTTGAGAATCAGAAAAACGTGCACCTAGAACAGAAAAAAAAATCTTTTCTGTTTAAGTTACATGCCTCTCTTTAACTGAAAAATACTTTGATTAAACTTTCATTAAAGTGGGACTCAATGAAGTCATCAAAATGTATCCTCCGAGTCAAGAACCACTGCATGGAATTTGTTCCTCATCACTGGCAGTGAACAGAGCTGCTTCAGTCCCTTGGAAGCACTAAGGGAAGGGATGAGCGCGTGACGCCGCGGTGATCGCCGTCCTGTTGCACTGCAGCATGAGTAGCATTGCTATGAGCTGCTGCTTCGGGAGCAGCACGCCCCATTATGCACCTGGGAAGCAACTGGTAATCGCCAGCTTGAGTGATCAAAGCTGTCAACGCTGACTTTTCTAAGCAATTTGTAATCATTACGCAAATATTCCGGCTCACAGGCAAGGCAGACATTACTGTGCATCTCCAGTGGAGGGTTGAACGCGAGCAGAAGAGAGAAATGAAACTTTTCCACTGTTGCACAAAAGAATTTCTATCACCCAAAGCCTCCCCTTCCAGTTTAGAAGCAGCTCACACCTTGCCCTAGCATCTCCATTATTATGTTTAGCGTGAGAAGTCGCAATGAAATACCAACATCAACCCAGAAAGCAGTTTATGAGGAGTAATTACTTTAGGTTATTGACTTGAAGCTTCAAGGGAGACTTGTCAAGTTTGTTTTCAGACTAAAAAACTGAAAGAGTTGTTAGAGCTAATATTTAATGTTAATGCTAATGAAGTGGTGGGAGAGTCCTTGGGTCGCTGCCTGGTGCAGAGGTGTGCTGACCTCGAGGCATGCATGCAGCTCTCCACGCAGACATGCAGTGCAAAGCCCCAGGCTCCTGCTGGCCTAGAAACAGCCTGTGTTTGCATGTACAGCTCATGGAAACTAATGCCAACTTGTTTGCAGTAGCACCTCCTCTTTACGTAAAGCTTCATGATGATCCAGTGTTAACCTCAAGCACTGGGGCTGCCTGTGCTCTGCCAAGAACTCCTCATCTCTCATTAGCTCAGGTTATCCATGAATTCCTTGTAAAATGGAGAAGAACAGCTTCCTTTGTAATAGTTACCCCCACAGGGAAGGCCATGGGATGGCTTTGTTGTGGTGCAGTAACCTCACAGATCCCTTTAGCAGACCCGTAAGACTTTAAGGTCTACACTGACCTTAGCTAACTGCCTCAGCGCTGCTGAGTGTTTTTTCAAACCTGGAATAAGCTTCTGATCCTGGCAGCTCTCTGGTTCAAAGCAGAAATCGAGGGATGCGTTGTTTGCTTTGCTTTTGGGGAAAGCTTTGTTTGAGCTCATTTTCAGATCAGTGGTACCTGAGGAAGGTGGGTGAAGGTGTCCCTCCTCCTGACACAGAAGAGATCTGCAACGCAGAACCGGTTCACAGTGGTGTGATGAAGGGCTTCAAGCCACTCAGCAGCTGAAGGATGGTCTCACTCTCAATGAGCACTGAACTGCAGATGCAAGGATAATTCAGCAGGAAGACATGGACGCCTGAACTGCAACCATCCAAATTTGGCCAACTTGGGGCAACACCTGCAAAAAAAGCTGAGCTTTGAAATGAAGGCTGCTGTGGGATGGCTGCACCCAAATCATTTTGCTATATAGAATCACCAAGGTTGGAAAAGACCTACAAAATCATCCAGTGAAGATGATCTCCTGCTATATTACGTTCTTATTTTCACCTAAGAAGAGCCACATCCCATGTCAAAGGAAACATACATTCTTAAAAGCCACGAGGAACTGAAGGAGCAAAGTCTGAGAGCTATGAACACACCTGTGCAGTACAAGTATGCACAAGCCTGAGCCCACCAAAAAAACAAGAGAGTGAGAAGAGGAATGATGGAATCACCAAGTCATTAGGGTTGGAAAAACCCACTAAGATCCCTAAATCCATCTCCAACCCATCCCCACAGTGCCTACTGACCACATCCCTCAGTGCCACATAGACCCTTCTCTCAAACACGTCCAGTTGGGTGGGGCAGCCCCTGGCTGGTTGGAACTTTGTCACCCGAAAGCCCTTGGAACATCTCTATCCACAGATGTACGGGGATGGTTCCCCATGCAATAGATCACACAGCCTGCCTTGCAGCAGGTCACACGCTATGAGATGAGTAATGGCCTGAGTGTGCAATACCATAGAAAATAACTAAATTACACCTAAGGTTTGACAGGAGAACTGGCACACTCCAGCACCATTGCAGCTGTGGGCAGGGAGAAATCTGGCTTCTTTAGATTACACCACACGCTCGAACACATTCGGCTGCTTTAGAATAACGTTGAGCAAATCCAAAAACTGTTTCAGAAACACCTGGATTTCAGGTTAGGTTAGATATTCATTAATTTCACAGCAGAAATATGCACTTTTTCATTTAGACACGAATGAAAAAGGATTAGCCTGCTTAATAGGTGACCTCCTGTAACCTGAATTGAAATTAAATTTTAGACCAGCTTCACAATACTCTCAGCACAGCCATCTTCGTAGCAATATTTCTTGTAACAGTCAAGCATGAGGGTCAACATTCAGAAAATGGATTTTCTCTAAAATTTAATTGCTTAAGAAAGCAGAACCAAGCAAATTGTTAAGGTTAACGTTGTTTTCAATGAGTTATCATCAGCTTCAAAGCATCTACCTTGAGCAGGGATGGCAAGAGCACGTGCTGGTTGGCTGTGAGAGGACGTGGAGTATGGGGAGAGATTTCCATGCCATTCTGAAGTCACTGCAGCACAGTGAGGAAACGTGCTGCCAAATCAAGCTGTAGCTTAAAGATGTGAAATGGGAAGAGGAATAAGGCACAGCATCACACTTGGCAAAGTTGTTTTTGAAGGCGAATGAGGATCAGGACAAAAATACGTAACTGTGGGAATCTTCTATTTTGCAAGCACACAAGCTCTTCTTTCTGCAAGCATTATGTGCCTGGAAAAACACCAATAGAAGTGTGGATTTCCCTGAACTTCAACAAGTGCATTTCCAATTTTTAGCTGTTTTCTTGGAGGTTTCTGTTTTGTTTTTTTTTGTTTTTTTTTTTTTCTCTCAATGACACAAGAAACCAAGCCAGCAAGAATCACATCTCCAGCTCCACAGGAAGAGCCCAGCCTATGCCACTGCCTACCCTACGTGGCTCTCCCATCCCACAGACTTCAGACAATGGTCACTAACAGGATTTATCTACACTTACTGAACATTTCCCCAGTTGCTGCCCATCTCCACGATCCACCAGACAACGTGGGTGATGTAAACCCCAGTAACCAGCTGTGACAATGAGCAATGTGGTAATAAATGATGTAACAGCTTTGGGAATTGAAAACCCAAATGCCAGCAGAAAGCAGTGTTTGCTGGATCCCACAGTTAAGAGGCATGTAGTGCTCTCTCTCTGACTCATGTACTATTTATATGTTGGATGGCAAAATAAATATTGCAACAAATGTGGGTTTTTTTCTACACTTTGTTCTCTCTGCCATACCTGCAGGTTTTATTTCTTCTTTTTCAAGAAATCTATAAAAGAGCTCGCTCAAATGAGCAATTAGACTTATCTCACCTGCCCCATTTAAGATCACACTATGATTGTTCTCACCAGGAAACAGTTTGACTACATAAAACCTTGCAGCCAGGTGGATTTGTTTAGCTTATAACACAAAAATATGCATATATTGAGGAGGAGGTGATCACATTAAGAACCTGAAATCTCTGCATGGTTTTCACACTTCTCCCTGGAATTATTCCCATTCTGTAAAATGAAGCAAGTCTTGCCATCTGCCTTCAGAATCTTTTCATCTCAACCTGTGATACTCCAAAGCCACTGTCTTGGCTACTAGCAGCAATAACCTCAAGTTGCTACAGAAATCACAAACACCATGCAGAACTAGACAAAGAAAGGCCCCTGTGGGTTGCAGTCCATCTCCAGAGCCACCATCAGCTGCATGCTGTCACCTGCAGCCCCACCACGTTGCTACTGACAGGCGGGTGGTGGTCCCTACATCCCACAAAAACCTCTTCTGAACATGTTTGGTGATTTCCCATTGGAGGAAATGAGGCACCCCTGGAAGAGCAGGTCACTGTGTTCAGGTCCCCAAGGGTAGCAAGGGCAGGGAAGTGAAGGCAGGAGCCTGCTTTGGGAAGACTCCTAACCCACATTTTGACCACTTCCAGAAAGCAATTGTAAAAAATGAGGTGGAGTGTTTTTCTTTTATTACCAAGTTCATTCTCCAACAGAAAATTACCTCTGCATGAATTTAATTTTCTGCAGCTCCAGCAGTGAACCCACTCCTATAAGCTGGACTCCTTGGAAGTGTTGGTGCTCAGCAAAACTCATCCTCCACTCTTCAGCAGGGCGGGTTTGCTTTGTCTGGGGCTCATTCTCTCTGTTTGGTGACTTCTTCACAAGGCTGAGTTACAGAAAGATAAAAAGAGAAGGAAGGAGGGAAAGAGGGAAGGAGGCAGGAAGGGGAGAGAGGGGGAGAGAGGGAGAGAGGGAAGAAGAAACCCAATTATTCCATAATTCTTCATCCTGTTCCTTCAATGACAAACAGGCTTCTTTCCTTCAATATGGAGCACCCATATTTATCCCATCCTCCCATTCTGATGTCTGCCTTTGTCTTCTCCACTTCCTCACTGAGAAGTACACAACTCACAGCCATGGCTATTCCTGGTCCCCAAAAGAGCTTTTATTCCCTTTATAACCCAGATTATTTTCCTGGAACTGGGGGTGTTCCATTTCTCCCTTTTTTTACACCGTAAAAACAGAGGACAGAAGCAACATGAGAATGAGGCACGTGCTGCCAGAGCCAGGAAACCCATTTGCAGAGTGAGATGTTCCCAGGGCTGCAGGAGAAGCCATGGCCACTTTGGGGTGGGTGAGCCCCTGGTGCACACCGAGCTCTGGGCAGAGCTCCCACACATCTGTTCAGAAACAGCACCTTCCCAAATGCACTCTTCTTCTTTATCCTAAAAAACCCACACTTCTCATCCAGAGTTCTAATGATCAATTTACTGTAAACACAAAAGGGAAAACATTTTGAAAAGCCTTACAGCTCTCCTTCATTGAAATCTTAGGCCTTATAATGGCACCATTTTATCTGTTGTGTTGTAGAAATCTGCTTGCAACTATTAGACTTTTTTCATATTTTAATGTAATTATGTTTGGTCTTTGCTCTAATAAATCCTTGAACCAGAACTAGAGGATAAGGGATTCAAATGCCCCACGCTTACTGAAGATAAATGCTGAAAGAAAGGTGGGGCTGCTTAAATATCTTTGTTCAAAAATCAATACAGAATGCATTCATAAATTAACAATCACTCTAGACTAAAACATTTATTGCTGGAGGAACACTGCATAATTAAACTATGCGAATGAATAACAAATTAAAATTTAATCTTATTTTTGGGTTTCTTTTTAAAGCCTGTGGTCAGAAAAAAAAAAAAAAAAAGCCTTTACTACATCTGACTTTACTTCTGCTGGAGAAGAATAAGTGCATTACTCGGTCATGACTCCATAAACTCTTGGTTGTCATTGGTCACACTCAAGCTAAACGACTTTGATCAGAGCTGTGACAAACTTCAGAAACATATGGGATTGGGTAACTAAGTCAAGAAATAAAAGGGAGGGAGGGAGAAATATAGCATTTATAATCCAAGAAGGGAAAACTGACATTGACTAAAGCACTTCAACCATGTTTGCTTACCTGTGTGGATCACTGCACTGCAATGGCACCACATGTCCTGCAGTACTGAGATGGCTTCAGCTGTGGCACACACTGCACTTCAGCAAACCTCTCTTACTCTCTCAGGACATTGAGAGAAACACTTCAAAAAGCTGCAGTTTCTTTTTTCCCCCTTACTTTTTCTAGGAAATTCTCAGGTCATAACCACATGTTTACATGTAAGATTGCTTCAGCACAGAGGAGGAAGCAAAACAAATGCACTTGGGATGGTTACTGTTTGCTCTTCAGAAGTGGCAAAGGGATACAGACCCAAAGGAGCATGAACCAAGACCTAATTCTACTTCTTTTCTCATTTCAAGTTTCATATTGCCTCCCTTGGACAAAATTACCTCTGGCTGTTCAGCACGATATGTCACTGATTAACCCAGAATAATGAGAACAAGCAATATGATACCTGGCTGCAGCACTTACGTCATATGGGCACCTTTGGCCCTCCAGCAGTGATTGCTGCCTTCCCAGTAACACGTGCATTGTGTAAAATGAGGCAGGGGAGGGAGAAAGGTAGGGTGGGAAAGAATTAACTTCGATGCATAATCAAAGGGTTCCTTTCTAATGTGTTTGCTATTCTGCTGATTTCCCTTAGCAAACTATTAGCAAAGCAAGTTCCCTTGGAACACGTCTTTTCAGTTACATCTATCATCAGTCACACAGTGAATGGTTGCACTGAAGTCTACTTAAAGAAATCATTTCCATTTGCAGACGTGCTGGGGAGCTACAGTGCAGGAGTTTGGTCTGAAGACATACAGTAGTCAGACATTCCCCGTGGAAAAGGGAGCTCTTTATTTAGATATTTTTGGATTCAGATGCATAAAAGTGGGTATAACACTTTTTTTTTTTTTTAAGAAGACATCAGAAAAAGACAAAGGTGTCTACATGGTGAAGGTCACACTTCAGAGCATCATTAGTAGATCATTAGACCTTTACCACATAGGTCATTTCTCTGAATACAATTTCCTTCCGAATTAAGTAGTTCTTTCCACAGTGCTTAAAAATACCATTTCAGCAGGGAAACAAAAGTCAGCAGTGAAGGCAGAACCTTTCCTTGTGGCATGCTCTGGGGAAGAGAGCACTAACAATTGTCTTTGCAGCAGATGCAGCAGGGTTACACAGATTATTTTGGGGTTGCTCTCTTCATGTGAAACGTTGACTGTAGGTAAGGGGGGGATCATCAGGAATGCCCTTCTTCAATGCAGAGAAAGAAGCCCATCAGCAGGCTTAGCAGAGGAGCAACCACATTTGGGCAGTCTTCTATCAGTGTTTAATGATCACAAGACAGAAAAGTTTTGGAGCATCATAAAAATCACCCCAACATCCACAGCTGTCCACTCTACCCCCAGAGAGGGAAATGAAGTATTCAGTTGAAAATAAGAAATTTTCAGGCTCTGTTTCTACTCACCCCCAAGTAACTGCCTGTAGCCTGTTGTGCAGACATGTTTCCTGATGCTGATCAAATCCAGTATAGCTGTTTTGTTTCCACTTATCCCCATGGAGGCACTGGAATCAAGTGAAATCCTTGTGGTGCTTTTGCACTTATTACTTTAGATGAGATTTTCAAAGATTCATAGATTTTGGAGCCAAAAGAGACCACTGTGGTCTACTCCACTCACACATCTCACAGGCAGAGTGTGTGTAAGTTTCATCAAGTGATTCCTACATGAAGGCCTTAATTTATAGCAGAGTAAGAACATATTTTAAAGAAAGAAATTGAAGTTCTCTATAAAAATGTCAGTTCCTTCATGTAGGATGAATGACAGGTGGGACCCAACAGCATAAATAGGCACAGCACTCTGCACTTCTTTGATATCAAAATACTTCTCAGAATACATTTTAACTGACATGTTAATTTTGCTTATGTTAAGATTAGAAATTTAGTGCAAATACAGCCCTGCAAAAAATAAAAAAAATCCAACTGTTTCTTTCCCCTTAATGCATTTGAGAAGGAACAGCACATGGAAAACCAAAACAGAGTTGTCACTGAGCGTTAGCAAAGCAGCCAAACAGTGAAGCTGTTAATCCAGAAAAATAATTCCTTTCTTTTAATGTACAGTTTTGCTTGAAGTTTTACAGGCAGTTAGCCAAATAAGCAACAAACCCTCTTTAAGTACATGAGAGGGAATGTATTTTATCTATAAACATTTACAGCTGCTGAAATCAAACAGCACCCTGGGCCAACCAGTACATGAATATAATCAGAGTGGGAAGATGGTTTGCAAAGGCACAGGAGGTTCATCACTACAATCATCAAATAACAATGAAGAAAGTCCAAGGGACAAGTTTTCAGTAGAACCCAAGGTGAAAGGGCCTTGGGAAAGGAAGGGAAAGCATGGTTCCTATCTGGGTGACATGCAGACTGGGGGAACACTCGCACTACCACTTTAGGTGCTCTAGGTACACGAGTTAGGCTTTATCTGGAAAGGAAGGAGTCTCAGTTCTCTAAAAACCTCTGGTAAGAATAGGGAGATGGACTCAAAAACATCTAGACATTAAGAACCCTGTTATTTTTTTGTCTCAGATGTGAAATGGCACATTTTTAGGGACGAAGGCAAAAGGTCTTCATCTTACAGTGGAGCTCATCACAAGATATCTGTCATTCATTACTTATTTAGATTGCATTCAGGCTGAGTAGGCTTTTAGCACTTATCTTTCCATAAGAAAAATACAGCAATTCCTGGGGAGCAAGTCTTGGAACAGAAGAAAGAGAATTTAAAAAAGAAAAAAAAAAAAAAAAAAGGGAGAGAGAGAAGGAGAGAGAGAGAGAGGTAGAAATGCACTTCCTTCTCCCTCTACCTGAAGTCACATGCAATTTCCAAACTTACAGGACACTGTGACATCCCTGCAAACCCAGCAGTCTACATGAGACCTGCAGTGACATCCCAAGGCAGCAGATGCAGCACATGGTGGAGCAATGCAGGAGATGCTCTGCTCAGCAATGCCACGTGCAGCACAGCAACCTGAGGCCAATGAAGAAGAAGTGATGGCTCAACAGCACCCACAAGGCTGTAGAGATCCTGGCTAGGCTACAACGGTGTCTGACTCAATTGGAACCCAACATCTGAACACTTCAAGAAAAAATTCATATGGGAAGCCACTGCCATGGTTGCTGTGTGCCAGAAAAACCACTTTGGTTACCTTCCACATTTCTGCTTTTTGTATCCTTTGCATATTTTACATGGGATGCATGTCTCATGAAAATGAAAAGTTACCATGACA
The DNA here is from genome assembly GCA_013399175.1 of Odontophorus gujanensis. Lineage (NCBI taxonomy): Eukaryota > Metazoa > Chordata > Aves > Galliformes > Odontophoridae > Odontophorus > Odontophorus gujanensis. Next base: position 444,886 of record VXAB01005340.1, read on the forward strand.
CATTGCCACACGATTTTATGACATTTCCCTGTCTTTGCCATTGCTAAAGGAAAAATTTACTAAAATGAGAACAGATCTTCTATAGCGTAAGTGGAAAATTTTCCCCACTGAGACTGCAGAAACTTGCAGATCCTATCACGTGCTTTCTGCATGTCTTCCTTATTAGCCACACTTACACCAGAAGCAGAACAAATCTTTTGAAAGCCAAATATTCTATCTACTGCCTATTCTCTTTAAAATAGACATGCAGGTCAGTGGGTTAAAGGAAAACACTAATATTGAGTTCTTTTGGGAACAACTTTTTTTTACACCAAAAGAAAAGAAATAGGGCAGAACAGAATTTTGGACTCAGGAGATTTGTCTAAACAGCAGTGATACCCTACACATATCCCACACTGGTGCAAAATCTTCCCAGTGTAGTAGTGCAAAAGCTGTAAGATGTCAATCATCACAGAAAAGATGTTTTTGTCACAAGGAACTGATGTCCCCTCTCTCAGAGGATGGCCAAAGGGACAGAGAGAGCAGCAGCAGCAGCATAGGATCACAGAACCACTCAGGTTGGAAAAGACCTCTGAGATCCCCAGTCCAACCCCACAGTGCCCACTGATGTCCCTTAGTGTCACATCTGCTTTTTGCCTTGAAAACATCATGTCTGCAGAGAGGATGCCCCATCTCACATAGGAAACACTCAGCTTGAAATGACTGTCTTAAAGTTCATGCACCTTCGAGCAGAGCAGCGGTGAGAACATACACCAGAAAAGATACAGAGAACTTTCAAAACGCGTGACAATGGAAAGTTAATAACGTGCTTTCCAAAGAAATGTCTTTTAACATAAACTGGATGGCTGCATTTTCATGGGTAGAAACACAGCCAGTTCAATTGAGCTGACGTGGAACTATCAGGAAAGAAAGAAGTAAGAGCTTCTTGCCAGAATCAATCAAAAAGCCTTAAAGAGAACATAAGAAAAGCCAAGCGAGTGTGCCCAACAATTCAGGAGTTTGAAAGAAGACAGAAAAACATAATTCAATAGCGCAATAAAAGATCACTGAACAACCAAAAAAGCTATGTGAAAACAGGGAATATTAAAAGAGTCAAAGCAGAAATAACCGCTAAGAAAGTAACTTGGTAGTGGCAACACGACCAGAAAGCATTCACAGCAGGAGAATGGAAGGCTTTATGAATGAGCTCAGGAGGTCTGAATTGATAGGGTTTTCTGGAACGTTTTCTTCTGAAGAAACAAGAAGTGCAAGAAAGAAACGGCTGACAGTGAGATAACAGAGGGGTTGTGATGGATTTCAGTAGGACATGGGAGGTGTGTGCCTGAAGTGAAGTGGCTTGAAGTGCGAAGAGGAAAAGTGAATGTATGCATTAAGTGATCAATCATTTGGGGAATTAACAGATTACCAGAAGGGTAACTGTTCACCTCTGCTTTAGGGGACAAATTCTAACATGAAGGAAAATGTATGGGAATGGGAAAATTAACACCCCAGCTGGAGTCCTGCTGAGGTGCTTCCCAGCATCAGAGCTGTGCTGCACAAACACTCAGAGCAGAAAGTCACCAATGCCAGCATAAATGGCTGCAAACACTGGCTCTGTCGTACAGCACCCTACAAAGCTCCAGAAAATCTGTTCTGCTCTGGAGCACTCTGATTAGGAACACTGTTTTCTGTATGTTGATCACTTAATAAAATAATTATTTTTTTCTTCGTGTTATTAATGAAGTTTCATATGCACAGAACAATCTTCTGCAAGTTACACTGATGTAGTTTAGCATAGATGTGTAGAAAGACAACACAAAGTCACAGTATCACAGCACAGTTGGGTTGGAAGGGACCTTAAAGCTCACAATGCTGTCAGAAACAGCAAGAAAGACACTCTGCACTGAAAATTCCAGTGAGTTCAGCCAAGAGATGCACAGTTGACATAAAGATCTCAAGACCACGAAGCACACCGTAGATAGAACAGGAGACACAGACGTGGAAGAGTGCCATATACACAAAACATCTCTGCTGCCCAGTTTTGTTTTGCAGTGCAGGACTGGGAACACCATTTGTGTCATTCACGGAGCAGAACCCAGCTGTCTGGGATGGGATCATCATATAATCACCAAGGTTGGAAAAGACCTACAAGGCCATCCAGCCCAAAGATGTAGCATTGTGATCAAAGAATCTCATTTTCCAGATGCTCACACCAGCTCAGGGCCCAGTGTCTTGCAAGCATGGATTAGAGCAGAAAGTTTTACATTTAGAACAATGAAAATCTTGTTATCTTACCTTAAGGCAATCCTCCATTGTTAAATTTAATTTCTCATCAATAAATGCAATTATTTAATTCCTGATTCTTCTTAGAAGTTGTTTCCCATGCTGTCACAGATGCAATCTCCAGTATCTGAGCCTCAACAAGATTACAGTCTGTAAACACAATCCCTGCAAACAGATGGAGATCACACGAAGGTGAAGAAACACAAAGCAGCATTCATGGCTATGCCAGCACTCAATACCCATCATTCCAAAAAAAGGCAAATGATAAAATTACTGCTTGTTTTTCCTTATCAAAATGAGTGAAGATCTCTGTCTGTCTTCTTTAATTCACCAATGCTTGGGGTGATCCTTTTCAGAAACTGAGTTAGCTTAAATATGTCCCTCTCAGATTGATCAGGTGCACCAGTGAAGCTACTGGAGACTGAGTGAACCCTGGAATCCACCCTCTGGAATGGGGAATTACTACTACAACTGGTTGGGCAGTTTTTAAGTGACTGACTGCACCATGGTTTGGACAGCTGTGAGATGGTTTCTCGGAGTCCTCCTCTATGCCAGAACACTAAGCAGAGGTAAAGTGTGTGCTTCCCATTTCAGCCCACTGCCCTGCATGGTTCAGCCAGGTGGGGAGCAAGGCTCCTCCCTGGACAAAGCTGGTCTCTGTGCCCCAGGTACACGGCTCTGCAGAGTGGAAATTAACATTTCAGGAACTGAACTGGAATATCAGGTGGGGAACAGAGCAAAACTCAGGAAGAGAGCAGCTGAAAGGTTTCAGATCAGAAAGAAGTTGAAAACAGTCACAGCCCACGGCGGCTGCTTGCACACCACTGACGTGAACAGGAGAGAGGCAGAGGAAAGAAGGGAATCAGAGGCAGCCATAAAAAAAAACTACAGAAAAAGCACAACAAGAGAACAGTACAGGGCACAAATGACAGCTGAAACACAGCTGGTGTTCCCTTAATTGCTGTAAGGGAAGCCAATCCCCACCGAATGGAAGATGGGAGAGCTGTAGGTTTCACGCCATTTACCTGGTATTTTGTTCAGAGGTGCCTTTGGACAAAATCATTTCCCAGTTTGTTTATTTTAGGGTGGTTTCTCTTTCTTTTTCAATATTATTTAGCTGTGAGATGCATCATTATAGCCAGTCGCCCACTTTCAGATAGTTGTTCCTCCTGCCACGATTCAGAGCCTGAAGATTGAGCTCAGGAGCCCCAAAACTCATCTCACAGCACCCTTACATTTCCCAAGCTTCTACATCGATCTATTACAGCCCCAATTTCATGCCCTGGAAATGCATTTCCTATGTGAGCAAAACTATTACTGTTCTCTCTCATCTTTGGGAGATGTTGGCCCTGGAGCTGGGGCTGCAGGGGAATGATAGCAGAGAGGGGAGAGCATCAGTGCATGTTTTATCCCTCGGGCTCTTAAAGGAACCTCCTCCTCATTTCAGACCTAAAACCCCTCTGCACAGCCATGCTTCCCTCATGGCTCACAACCTCTGGACAAATGTCCCAGATTTTCAAAGGGAATATCAAAGCCCCCCAAAGTGGGGCTCCAGCCCTGGCCTCAGGCACAGCCCGGGTTTCCCAGTTAAAATGGCCAAAACCAGCATGAGAAGCTTGAAAAGCAACACAACAGTTCCTCCTGGGGATGGCTTAGGAAGGCAGAAAATCTATTTTATGCTTGAAACTCTCTGAGCACCTGAGATTGATTTCTGTAGAAGAATGGGGAGAGAGAGGCAAGAGAAAATATCAAGGGCAGACGAACTTGTGGTGTTATTTTATGAACGTAGCTGGACTATCAATGGTGCTTTCTCCTTTCATGGCTTAATGGCTACAGTAACATCTAGAATAAATGAGTTATTTAGGAGAGCAGAGCAATTCTTCTGAGACAATTTCTAAAATCACACCAAACACTTCAGTTATCAGCAGCCCACCTCCACACAAACAAGCAGGCAAGATATTACCATGGCATATGACACAGATTATAAATGAATTTTAATAGAGGGATAACTACAGAACTGGTGCAAATCCTTCAAACTCTTAGGCAGAAACTCCTGTCATGCAGAGGTGGGGAGCAAATTGCAATTCCTTTCTGGCTCAAAGGGGCCAGTTCAGAGCCCGTGATGCTCTGAAAGCCAGCCCTTCCACAAGAGGCAGGGATTGCTCTGATGCCATCCTGACACCTGCTTGCTCCACGCAGCCTCACACCGTATATGAGTATGTATATGAAGTACTAACTTGCTCCCTCCGGACAGAAAAGAAAGTTCAAATAATTATTCATTCACGATCACTCTCCAATTAATTTAAAGGGTATATAGATAACTCACGGTGTCCTATTGACTAGGATCAATAGAAAGTACAGTGAAAAACAGAAGGAATGAACATCTGCATAAGAATGACCTACCCGAGCTTTGGAGAGGGAAGATCTGGTAAAGCTCATAGCTCCATTTTGGGCCTCCAGGAGGGCTTTCCTGGAGCCCTTCATCACAGGAGATTTAAAAAAAAAAATGAGCAGGAGTGGTTAAATATGATGAACAGAGGAAGAAAGTGCCCTTTCTTGCAGTAGAAGTTCACCACAAATGGGAGCTGTGCATCCAGGTGTGATCCTAAACAGATAAACATTTAACCAAGCTAACAAGAAGTTCTGGTGAGACAGGCATCTCCTTTCATCTTGAATTCATACATTCTTCGTACACAGAGAAGTACAATAGAATCATAGAGTCACCAAGGTTGGAAAAGACCTACAAGATCGTCTAGTTCAACCATCCACCTATCACCAATAGTTCTCACTAAACCATTTTTCCTCAACACAGTATCTGAATGTTCCTTAAATACCTCCAGGGTCAGCGAGTCCACCACCTCCCTGCTCAGTCCATTCCAGCACCTGACCACTCTTTTGGGAGAAGCAGTATTTCCTAACATCCAGTCTGAATTTCCCCTAGTGCCACTTAAAGCCATTCCCTCTCATCCTATCACAGTTACCTGAGAGAAGAGGATGACCCCCATCTCAGCACAACCTCCCTTCAGGTCATTGTAGAAAGCAATGAAGTCCAAACAGTGACTTGATGTGGTATGTAGGTCCCAGTTGCTAGGGTTCTGTTCCTGAAGCCAAATGTGTCATCTCCATGCAAAAGCCTTCCTTGACAAGATGTTAACTTACCCCACACCTCACCCTTTTCATCTCCTGCTGGCATGACAGGAGGGCCTGTATTTTGCAAAAGGAACTGTCTTTCAACAGGAAAGTTGGTGGACACTCTCTTCTTTTTTTTCTTCATATGCATCTTATTTTCCTACTCCTGGCAGCCAGGAAGCCTCAGTCTAAACTCTGGCAGATTCACTCAGAAGCCTTTACCCAGCAGAACTGCACAAGTATTTAATTAAGTCAATTCAGTCATACCAATGTTTGTTTTTTTCTCAGCTGTAAGTTGTTTGATCAATGTATTCCAATCTATCACGTTTAGAATGATGCAAATACAACTGCAAATGAATTAAATAGACTTTTTTTTTTTTTTTCCCTCAAGTACAGCTGAGCCAGGGAATATTGACAGCACTGTAGGAATAACACTCTTTGTATTTCCTTAGTCTATAAGCGTTTCTTACTCATATCACTCTGGACATGGTTGGTGTTATCTCATAAAATGTAAACAGCTGTTTAATTTGGTTTGGCTTCAGCTCTGCTACAAGAATTAATTAACCTGATTTTAGGGAAAGCCAGCTCAGAAAGGAGAGATCAGGCAAAGCACAAGCCAAGGAGCTCATCAGGCTGGGAGAATATCGTTAGCAAAACCGACTCTGTGAAGTGACTGACATTAAATGACATTATACAGCAAAACCCCCGTAGCAGCCACATGACTAGTGGTTTCTTTGGGCTGAGTTTATTAGGGTTGGCAGATTTGAATAATCTGTTATAATTCACACAGTTCTTATGGTGTATTACTGACTCCATCTGTGCTGGATCAGCTGTCATCGTCATCATCTGTCCCTTCTTCTTCCCTTCTCTAAACAAACCAAACTCCTCCCTCACAGCCCCTGAGGAAGGCTGCCTCAGAGCCCTGTCTAACTCAACGTCTTCTCTCAAGATGAACACTACCTGGTGAGTCAGAAGATGACACTGCAGCCCAGCCATCAATGACATGTCTTATCTGCACTGTGCCTTTATCTCCTCATCAGCTGAGTCCATGCCCACTCCAGCACAAGAACTATTCATGGGACTGCTCCCACCAACACCAAGACCTCTCCTGAACAGTAGTGAGGAGACTACTTGGCATAGGTAAAGCTAGAAATACATATTCCCCTTTGTATGACTTCAGATCTTCACCTCTTTATGGCATTGCATATTGCATCACCTTGCTGCCAGTGTTTCATTGCAAAGTTCTAAGGCTCTGCTCGTAACGTCCCTTTGCAAAACTCATTTTAAATAGATGGGTGGAAATGTAGCAAACAACCCCTGATCTCAATTCACAGTGATCAATAATATCATGTTCTGATGGATGGCAGTAGCAGAGCAGATAGTTCTTCCCTGCAGTGTCCCAGCCCTTGCAGAACTGAGTTACAAAGTACTGCACAGGAAATGGAGGTTAAGAGAAAAACAAATAGAACTGTTTAACAGAACAATAGAGAGGCACTGTCAAATAGTCTTAAGCATCATTATACAATTATTTGTCTATACTGCTGTAAGCATACAAGCAATATATCAAAATGGACCTGATGTTTATCATTTTCTTTTCATGCTGCTTTTCCCAATGGAAAAACGGCCACACAGCATCCTCCAAGCAGGACAGCAACGAGCACTACAGGTCAAGGCTCAGAGCCTGGATACTGGATCACAAAGGATTTATTCAATCCCTCCATCGAGGCTACAAATGAATGCTTTAAGATCTCCCTCACTACAGTTTCACAGGAGAACCAAGCTGGGTCTTCCAATATTGTTATTCCATTTTCCCTGGCTTTGAAACGTCTAGCAATTTCATGGGATCTAACAGGCATTACAGCAGGAGTCAGGCTGCATAAATTACTTCCCTATGCAGATAATTTCCACTTTAGTAACCAGAACAAGTGACACCTATAACTTTGGGCAAATCTGGGTAATAGCTCTAACTCCAAGCTGAATTATCCTAAACCAAAAAGCTTGCTTTTAACAAGAATTTGCTGCTCATCCCTGTTTATAGCTCAAGAGATTTAGTAGACAGCAATAATTTAATTTGAGAATTTAATTGAATGTGGGACTGAATAAGTCGGTTAGAGATAGCAGGGATCCATGAATATACACATTAAGGAAGCAGAATTCCCTAAACCCACACTTGTGTGTACGGATCGAGCACAGTTAAGAGAATTTCTCCTCCAGCATTAAATTCTCTCTCTTATGCAACAATATCTCAGTATCACAAAGATATTTTTTAGTTAAAAAAAGAATAATTGTATTTGAATTTTTATTTGGCAAGGGACAAATGTACTAAGACTCCTAAATAGAACTACAGCAGTTTCCAAAATGAGAGAATTCCAAAAATAATAATAATGAGGTAAGCCAGTACAGATCCCAAAGATATATATTTAAAGACAAAAATATTCTCTGTTCAGTAGGATGTGTATACTTCTTAGTGTATGATCTAATGTGCACAGAGATAAGAAGCACTCAGAGATCACTTAGGCTCCTGAATTCTCTACCTTGCAATGAACTGTGCAGCAGTCACTGCAAGACTAACACAGCCTAAAAGCATGGGCAGGAAGCCCTTGAGTACAGCACAGCACACTGGCAGCCCAAATACCTTCCTACCATGAAAGAAGCAAGTGGCCCTGGCCTCCCTCAGAACCTGGGATAGCCCAAGGGAAGTCCTACAGATAAGTCAGAGCTCTTTGATTTCAGCTCACTGGTGGATCTCCAATCATGCCTTTGGTTTCCCCCTTGGGTTGGTTTGTTTTTATTCCCATAACAAACATGAACCATTGAAACCTATCCTAACAAAATCCTGACTTGTCTAGGGGATAATTTCCTTCACTTTCTCAGTGTCTAACTTGGCATTAACATTTCAACTTCTGTTTCTTCTTTATGCAGCATTTTTCCACTGATGTTTTGTTTCTTCTAAACAAAGAAAACTCCACTTGCAGTTTGGGAACGAGCCAGGTTACTTCAGGGCTGCTTTTGGATGCCATAAGAAAATCTATGCAAGTGTTTAAATGCTCAGAACCTCCCAGCTCTACAATCTGACTACAAATAAATCCCAGAGGAAGGTGGGGAAAGGGAAAAAAAAAAAAAACCACACACACACAAAGTGACAAATGCTCTCTCCAATCACTTCTGCACTTTTCAGAGGCTTTCTAAGAGCTCACATAATGCAGTGAGCATTCAGAGCATTCCTGGTACCTATCATAATACATCACACTAGTACTGCATCTCTGTTTTCTGTCTGTAGCTTCAGAAAGGTGCAAGGAAGCCCTCAGCAAACTGCCTCTGGAGAGCATCTGCTCAGAAACATCTACCAGAAGAGTTCATGCCTATTAATGATAGCTGTTTTGAATCATATCTCATGCTAAAACCCTGTTTCAGCATGATGGAATGTACATGTCTTCAGCTGAGGTCTCATATATAATTTCTACACTAACTGGGATCCACAACATTGAAGTTCTCTTCCATTGGTTTCCTCATCCAGCGTCCAGTTCCCCAAATTCAAATCTCATTTTCTGTGGATATTTCATCACAGTAAGGGCCAGCAAAACAATGCAATTAGAGTTTAAGTCTGGCAGTGCAGCACATAGAAGACAAAGGCATTTGATTTACTATTACAGCCTTATAAATGCTTTTCTCTGCAATGCTGGCAGTCAAACCAAGAACTCAACCCAAGAACTCCAGCAGGGCTGTAGGAATAATTGATTTTTCAGTTCAGTAGCCAAATTGGAAAAGAAAATTGTTTGCAATGACCCAAAATGTTTTTTGTTGTTTTTCTCATTAAAGTGAAACTGTGAGCGAGGACTGCTGCCTCTCCATCACCCAGCAGCCTGGCTGCGATGTGTTTCAGCCAAGCCACTGTCTGCACTGAGCACCCTGGTTCTTCTGCCCCACCAAAACAGAAGGGCTCTCATCATCACCTCATATTGCATTTGGAAGGAGATCACTCCCATTTCTCCCACTGCTCCTGTTTCCTTGGACTATTTCAACATCCATTTGAAGAGAACCAGGTGTCCTCTCACCAACACCAGATCTGCCTCAGGTTTCAGATGACCACATTACCCCTGGTGCTCCTGTGCTGTGCATCCAGCAAAGGGCAGGAGAGCAGACTGCCCCAGGTGAACACGTGTGCAAGGGTGAGGATGCTCCCTGAGGACAGAGGAACAGTTTCAAAGCCACTTACACTGAATGTCTGTTTCCCAGATGAAAGTCTGGTCTTCCACTCTCTGGGACCAAGGCCAGCAATGCGTATCTACAGAGAAGCACAAGGGAAAGCACGTGCTTGCATTTTGCTAGAACATTCTCCCAGTGCCAGCAACTGCATAATTCTCTTTCTTTAGTGGTCTCTGTCGGGTACTTATTCCAATTTTAACTATTTCAGAATGTAATAGTTATTTCTAAATTTCCTAGCAGTCACCAGCTACGAGGGCAGCCTTCCTTCCCCAAACCCTGATTTAGCCTCTAACAAGAATAGCAAATCCAAACATTTTAACATCTGACCAACATTTCTGATTAGTTCCAGGTAATCAACAATCCCACGTTTCATACTTTGTAAAATCAGACATCATGTTTAGCTCGGATCATACCTCTGTAGCTGGAGTGGCAGTTGACCCAGCTCTTGGGTGGGACTCTGCTTGCACAGCCCCCAGCCAGCCCTTAGCACACGTGCAGGCATCTGCTCCCCAGAGTTATCTGAGTTAGAAAGATAGTTATCAACAAATAGAAAGGCTTCACAAAATGTTGGAATACGTTCATTCAAGTATTTTCTTAAAACTAATTGAGTTGGAAATCCCTAGTTTCCTTTTATAAACAGGGTCATAAACTGCCTTAAAAATCTCCCAGGAAATCCTAGAGAATTTATTCAATAAGGTATGAAAAAGTAAATCTGTTATGCTTATGGATACCTCCCCAGTATGTGGTTTGTTTTAATTAATCCCATTAATTTTTACAGGATTATTTGCTTGTTTAACCTCAGGAAGCAGCTTTCTGAATGGAAATGAAATTTTGAGCTCCTGTGTATGTTTTTTATGATAACCAACACCGAGAAAACGGAAAACATTTATTGCTGCATGGAAAGTCTGATTTGGTTTCCTCATATACATTTCCACAGCAGTGACAGCAACTGATAGCAGCACATATACACCAGGCAAGCACCATGGCATGCAGGACACGAAGTAATTATTCATTTTGTTACAGGTAGCTATACTTGAGATTGAAGTTAATCTGACAATCAGATGAATGGTATTTTCAGCTTCTTATATATATATTTGATATAATAGTTATTTTCATTTGCATACCTGGCCTAAGACTGTAGGCTCTGAGCACCCAAAGAAATCTCACTTCTGGCACTGAATCATATCAGAGCAAAAAAAAGCAGTGTAGCATCCTTTATTTTTCTTCTAAGTGGTTTTATTTACCTTGAAAGTTTAGTTTAAGCACAAGATTTATTAGTCCTTTAACATTAATCAGCTTTGCTATAAACTTCCACCTTCCTCTAGATTCCCATGTTACCTTACACAGACACATTCAGCTCCAAAACTGAAGATTGCCCCCAGTGTGGCCAATCACTAACTCATTTGAAAGCCCACATGCTTCCTCAAGCTCAATGGCATTCAAAGGATACCATCCAAAGGCACATCACATTTTAGAAAGTAACATAAGAGAAATATCCTGGCATTCCTGTAGCTCGCAGGTCAAATTTTCTGAAAACAACTGTTTGACTTCTATTCCAACTTGGACATCCTATTTCATCTGAACATTAGCACTCAAGAGTTCAAGACCAATTAATGCACTCTAAAGGAATAATGGGTTTTTAGTTTCATGAGTTCTCCTCATTTTTCATTGTTTCACAGATTTACTAGGCTTGGTGCACTCATTAATGCTCATTTCAACTCGATTAACAAAAAAAAATCCAGAGTTTTTGGTCAATTAAATAACTACTTGCACTTCATAAATATGATTTCACAGATACTGGTTTTAATGATTGCACCATTTCACTCCATAGAAGGAGACAGACTCAAGTAGAAAGCTGCAAGAGTCTAGGCAAAGTGTGTTGCAAGATACACACAAGCTTGAAAAACAGCCTTCCTCCTTTCTTTTGGTTCACCAGATGCTGTTGATACTTTCAGGACTTGAAATGAAAGCTCAACTTTTCCTTGCATACCTTTTTCACCAAAATCCATGTACACTGCCTCACACAACACAGTGAGGTTAGCCAGACTTGCAAACCTTGGCATTTGGTGCACACTATCCTATGTGTATGCTGTATCACCTACAGCAGATCAGCTAACTTTGGTGTGGGGTTTTGAGTTATCCCATGAATTGGTCGCTATCTTCCTGAAGATAACACAAGTCACAGCACCACTGTCAGATATCCACCAGAACAAATCCTTTCTCTGAGTTGTGCATATGACGATCTAAAGAAAATTGCGAAGCACTATGTGCTGTGAAACTGAGTTGGTTATTTAAAACAACTCCAGGTAGGCGGTTTTATAGATATATATTTGCTTGTAAAAAAGCCAACAACAAAAACATGCAAATGCTGTGCTTTCGTTTTTGTCCTGGTAAATACACTTCCCAGCAATACAAATACTGATCATAAACTAACGTCTCCAGGTGTAGTGAAAGGGAAACTCGTTTGAGACCACAGGAAAGTGGCAGCATCATGTATCAGGAAAAACATCTAATAGCATGGGCAACAACAACTACACGGCTGTCATCTGTAATTAGGTGCTGTGAATCATAGTACGTGTTTTCTTTGAACCAAAGCGTACACAGTTTTTTTTACTGAGCAAAAAAACATGATAGAGAGTGGTTAAACCACAGTCCTTGTTAAGTTCGTACCTCATCAGACAGCAGCATCCTTTCTCAGGGCACCAGATGGATGAACTCTTCACAGCAGCAGCTGAGCCCCATGTACAACCCAGCTGCTTGGCGCGTGTCCTGCACTGGGAGTGAAGTCAAGGCAAAGGTGGTGCTGGGTCTGCTGCTGTAGAGTGCCTCTCAGGGCTTTGGGATTGCCATGTAAACTTGTAACTTCACCAGTCTCCATCAGTTATTCAGGTTACTTAAGTAATTCCTTGGCATTTTTCTATTTCTGCAACTTCAACATCAGGAACTCGGCCAGACCGAACCCTACACCATTTTGATGTGAAGTACAGATCGACTTCAAGTCTGGCTATGCAAAGAGCAACAGACTGGGCACCAGCACTGAGCATAGGAGCTGCAGTGGTGCAAAAACCTATAAGGAATGTGCTCAGCCCCGGCACTACCAGCCTGCAGCATCCCCTCAGGACAGCCTCAGGAGTGGGAGAAGGCCACCTGCAAATAGCAAGGGAAAAAATATCGCTCCTACAGTCTGCAAGGGAATCTGCATTTCCAACAGAGAATTTACTTTCTTTTCCCCCATTTCCTCTTAAAGAAAATTTAAATTATTTGAAAATGGTTATATGCTACCATTACAGTAGCTATGCTACAGCTGAGACTATTTTGGGGACAGTAGAAGAGAGCAGAAGTGTATTTTAATGAAGAAACCAGTCTCTTCCCTTCAGGGCACTACTTGGCAGAGTCCAAGAACCCACAGATAACAGATGGTCAGCAATCTCATAACATCCTGGCAGGCCTGACACTACCTACTGGGACAGGATCTGTGGCAGAAAGATAAAAATGGCACTGCATAATGGATGGAGAGGTCTGAGCATTCAAATGCACTTACAGAACAACTAATTAGGTCTTGCGTTATCAAAACACTTGGAAGTGAAGTCTTAGGCATACAGGAAAATCAACACAAATAAATAAACATGATTTAAGCTTGTATCAGAAATTATTCAGACCTCACAGTTTCGCCAGCAGTAGGGACCAACAGCATAAGCAGTTCAAACAGCATTCATATAATGCTCATTACAAAGCTAAAGTAAAGCCAAGCATTCCTAATAATCCAGCAGATTTTTGAAACAATGCAGACAGTTTCTTTACCATTTAAGATAAGAAGTCAGAAATAACTGCACAGCAGCAGATGTGCTCCTCTGGGCGCCTCCTCTGATTACTCTTTGGCTGCTCACTGTGACTATCCCATCATCTACATCATGGAGACTCCCCCAACCTGAAACTTTCTCATGTGTTCTGCATGATGTCATTCTTCTTATTGTGACCTTTTGGAAATGCCAGCTTGCTGGGGCATGAGGGGCATGGTCAGTGGGAGCAGTGGGGATGGGCTGACATTGGACTTTATGATCTTAGAGAATTTTTCCAACCTTAATGATTCTGTGAGGAAATGGGAGGTGCCCCATGTAGATTCTGGATGTCTGGGATGTCTATTCCATGCTCTACGGAAGAACCCCCCTGAAAAGATAATGCAAGAAAACTTTCTTCCATCCTATATACATTTGTGTTCATTAATACCACTGCAACTGCCTGGAACATGCAATGTTCAACACAGGAAAGGGTGACAGAATCTGGCCCCACAGCCAGGAGGAAAAGAGATGGGAATCACACCTTATGCTGAATGTTAGGCAAAAGGAACACAGGGTGTGGGAGCAAGTAAGGGAGATCTGGAAAATGAGCATTACCAGCAGCCATGAATTCAGTAACTATACGATACAGTCTCAGAGTCCAAACCCTCTCTCTGCAAAGAGGTGCTTAAATCACAGCCCTGCATTCTGGCAGCTGGGTTCTTCTTTACAGGAAGCTGCTTTTCCCAGTACATAATATAATAGATTGATGGTGAGGGCAGTTGCACAGAAAAGGGATGATAACAAAGGTGAGGCAATGCTGAAGACAAAATATAGTGAGACTAAATAAGATGGAAGAATGGCTCCATAGTGTGGCTACCTCAGGAATGGGGATGCAGGTTGGAGCACTGCCCTTGAGGCAGGTGGGAGCCTGGGAGCCATGGGCAGAGGACAACACTAAAACACATCTACGTGCGTGGCAAGTGCTCTCACCACTGGGCTTTGCAGAATAACATCACATGCACGTGTGGTTTTATATTTTAAAAACATCTAAGTTACTTATAGGTACTATTCAGGTAAAATGAATATAAAATATTACATAAATAGCATTTTATATATACATATACACATAGAAATAGCATACTGCTTGGAAAGAAGCAGCTGGTCTTTGTGCTTCAGGCATGTGGTGAATCCACCATGCCAACCACCAGAGTTCACCTTCAGATATGGAAACTCCCACAAGTCCTTCCTCTCACTGCCTGCCCTAGGACTTGCTCCAGCACACAGTAGAAGCCCTGAGTACAGTTGGCAGCAGACATTACACCCCGGGAGCTGAGATATGGTTCAGTGGGTGGGAACCTCCAGCTTGGCATGCACAGAATAGTCAAAGATCCTTGGGTGGCACTGACTGCTCACTCCTGCCTCCAAAGTGCATTTCTGTAGCATTTAATAGGCCAAAGTTCCTTTTCTTGGCTTTATTTTCACCAGAAAATCATTGCTTCTCACAGTCTGCACAAGAACAAATGAAACAAGGATGAACAAACTCAGTTTCCTCCTCTTCTGGCCAGCTAATGAGATATATGGAAGACCACAATTCAGTCCTACTGGATGTTAGCATATAGAGGATGGGCCTTAGAAGCTGCATGCAGATCTCAAACTTGTACATTCAGCTCCACTCATAGCCTAAAAACAATTGCTCCTCCTTATTTTTTGTTCTTTGCCCCAGGCATCCAAAACATCATATGGGGATTTGGGATCCCCATTTGAAACAAATTGTTTTTAATTAAAATAGTAATTTTCAGCCCCAAGAGATGCAAACCATTAAAAAGTTGCCAGGAGGGAGATGCTCTAACAGAGAGCAATGAGCAATTATCACCAATCTGCTGCAGGTTCTCAGAGAAAAATCACTGGTAATCAGCACAGCCACTTGCCAATTGCCTGTTTATCACCACAGACAGCATTTAACAGCGTGCAGGTTTTCCTTCCATAAAGGCTCAGCAAAAGCACTTCATTTTCTTACATGTCATCAAGACATTTTTGATATAAGAAAGGGATCAGCATGGGAAATAGAAGAAACAAATCTTCTCCCTCTTAAATAGCTCCTCAGCACTTGTGACAAGAGGCATGAAGGGACACCAGCTGTTCCCTCCTGGTAGTGAGCCCTCTGTCCCAGACCCCTCCCAGTATCCCACGAATATCCCCTTGGAACATGCCATCTTTGTGGACCAATTAGAAACAGCAGTCAATTATGTTTAAATTTTCTCACACACAGTCAGAAATAAATCATAGGATCATAGAATCACAGAATCATTCAGGTTGGAAAAGAACTCAGAGAGTTCACCCAGCCCACCCCCAGCATACCCACTGCCCACATCCCTCAGTGCCACTCACCTCCAGAGATGGGAACTCCCCCACCCCTGGGGAGTAAATGATTGGATGTCACCTTGGAGAGATAAGAGGGAGCAGAGGAAGGGACATATTGTGGTCAAAATGTTATTTTTCCTCCCAGATTGCAATATGGAAGAAAATCCCTAGGAACAGAAACCACTTAGGTGACTTCTCCGAGAACCATCTGCCCTTCTCCCAAAACCAGCCCTCACGGATCTCACTTCTTACTCTGGACGACACACAAACTCACTGAAAGGATGAGCCTTAGAAGACAAAACCCACTTACTTTCTGACAACCCTTTTTCTTGTTCGAGGACTCAGTGTATGCCACAAATGTATTTTGAAGGAATTTAACTTTTCCAGCATAAAGGATGCTTGGTATTACCAAGAAACAGTGGCTTGGTTTTACAGACTCAAGCATATCTCCATTTGCAGATACACTAACATGTAAACAATATGTTTGGCTAGCAACCAACTGTACAAAAGCACTGAGTGATCAAAAAGAACTACTTGAGATCTTCTTGTGTGATTTGGAAACGTACCTGTCGTGGCCACTTTGCTAAGATCCCCCTGGGGACATGCTGAAGGAGCCATTCATCACGGTCCTGAAGGGGCCATACATCGTGGTGCTTTTTCCTCCCCTTGAAGAGTGGGTCTGTCGTCATTCATACCTGCAGTGAAACAGGACTCCTGCCAGAAAGAGAGGTATTTGTGGAGGTTTCAGATCTCCAAGTGCAAATCTACTTTTGCATGTGTGTGTGTACACGCAGATGTCCCGTAATGTGCGTCTATGCACTGATTCACTTCACGCTTCTCAAGTTTCATAGATGACCACATTTAACTTATTTGAAAAAAAGCATCTTGCTTCAGAAGTCGGGGCATCAAATTTTCACCTTTAGATGTCTTCATCTCTACTGAAACAAATCCATGTAAACCTATATTGGGAATCAACAAGTACAAACAAGGGAGATGCAAGTTTTGATACGCGGATTGTTAGCGTAAGAAACAACTCAGATGAATAATTAGAAAAGAAAGCATGTTGGCAAGCTTCCCGAAAACAACTTTTCAAAAGAAAAACTCCACTTTTCTTTTCCTGTAAATAACATGTTTTTCCACTCAGGAAGAAGAGAACATCTGCCTCCGCCACCACAGACACCACGGAGCAGCACGTCACACGGTGACCTACTAGGGGTAGCATCAAGATGAAAAGTATTCTTCTCTTTTGCAATTCCCTTCTCGCCCGATTCAAACCTCATTAAATCAAGAAGAGCATTAACCATACATTGAAGCATGTGCTGCATGAGCCCCTTTTCTTCCAGAAATACAGGCACCGTTTATTAATAACGGTGTCACTCGATTCCCTTAGGTAATAAACACCAGCAGATGACACTGTATTTACCCGCGGCTATATCCTAATCATTAATTAATATTAAGTAGAAGTGCGAAGGACAGAATTAGTGGAGAAATCAAGACTCTTAAAAGAATCCCACTGAAGGATGTTTAAACAGATATTCCACAAGGGCAAATAGAGAAATTAAATTTTCCCTTAGCAGTCTCTGTGACAACAGGAGAATACTAAATACCAAGCATAAGGGACGTGTTGCAGCAAAATGTTTTGCTTTATTTTTAATTTAAATGTAGTGATATAGATGAAGAGCCTGAAGGCATCAGCCATCGACAATCAGAGTTTACAGAATGAATAACTCGTATGAGTGCACCAAAATCAATGCTGGCCACAATTGCTTAAGTCATCTGAGGATGCACTTCTTCACTATAGATGTGTACAAAATCTTTTTCTTTTTCTCTTTCTTTTTTCAGGGGGGGAGAGTATTTTCAAAACCTCTGAGTTCTCTTTGGCAAAAAACAAAGTCCTTTGAAGCCTTCCAAATAGCCTTTGAAGTTGAAGTAGAGAAGTCATTTTGCATTCCTACAGCCATTTTAACCCCCTTCCTCCACTCTCGTAAAAAACAGAGGCAGAGAGCTTAGTGAAAAATTTATATCATGAAATAGGTGGACTCGTCTCGTGACATCAGAAGCATTCAAGTAAACAAAATTGCACCCAAGTGGAAGTGTACATATTTTTATGTAAATCAAAGGCACCGTGAACTGAAATACTGGGAAATCAAGATTAATTGTTTCAGATTAAGTGCTGCAATCCATAATTCAGAATACTACAATTTACATCATAAAGCGTATGATGCATTAATGGCCTGATAAATAAATACTTGCTTTAAAGAGCTGTCCTTGCTTAGCAAATGAATGACGTTCTTAATATTAGGCATGTGCTTCTTGGCCAAGCCACAGAGGTCATTAAAAACTCACGGAAGTGACAGAGGCCATACAACGCATCAGCAGCACAACTTTAAAGCTGTTCTTTTTGTCCTTGCATTCCTAAAAATGCATTTCTCCTCTTGACAGTGCTTCCTAAGGTGTCAAAGATTTCCCCATATACATCTTTTTGGAGCCTCAGACAAATGAGAATGGCTGATTTCACTTGAAAACTAAAAGCTTTGAGATAGCTCTCTATGGAATGACGAAGAATCCCACAAGAAAACAATCGGTAAATACAGGCTGCTTCTTCCATAAAACGCAATTTGTTAAATACAAATGTTCACTAATGGAAAATGTTTTACTGCTGCAAATACAAGGCTGCTCGAAAGACAACTTGAAATCAATAAGAAAGCAATAAAAGCACCAGCACACACACAGAGTGGGCAAGTATAAATAAAAAGCACGTTCTGTTATTTTTCTGTGCCCTCTGGAAGAACTGCACGGCTTCTCTTTATCCATCTACAGTGCAGGAAGTCACATCTGCACTCAGAGTCTGGAATGTATCACTTCTCATTCTGCAATCCACCACTTTCTTCTTTTCGTCTGACCTGTCCTGTGAGAGAAATAGCAACGGGATATATATTTTTGAAGCGATTCCTCATTATTTCATCACTACTTACAGTGGATGTTTGAGCACAGGGAGACAAGAAAGAATGGTAGATAAATCAGGAGCACTCATAGATCGCTATTTATGTTGGAAGCCAAAGTAAACTCACTAAAGAGGATTAACTGTCCCTTATCATGAATGCCACCATTAGGTGCTTGGGTTTTATTAACACTGGGGAATTACACATTTTATGTTCAAATAATTAAATACTCATAGAAAGCAAATGCAAAAATATTACAAATATCAAGCATTAAAATACTCCAAGTTATGCAAAAAATTCTTTTAAAAAATAACTTTCTGCCTGCAGAACATAAATGGTCACAATTTGAAACTTGAGCTTTACTGGCACAAAGTACTGCATAGAATCACCAAGGCTGGAAAAAGACCTCCAAGATCATCCAGTCCAACCATCCACCTATCACCAACAGTTCTCTCTAATCACAACACAACGTCTAAATGTTCCCTGAACGCATTTGACTGCTTTATTCAGAATGAACAAATGCAGCCACACTTCTCACAGCAACGGACGGTCCAGAAGTTGAGATTTGGAGCGTGGACCACAGGAGAGCTTCAGAAATCAATGGTGAATGACTTAAGTGGAAGGGGGGGTACCAACGTACCCCGTGGTCATGGGAGAAAAAAAGTGATCTATAGGCAGAGTGAGCGTGTTTAAAAGGAAATGAATAAAAAGAGGCATCATCTAGCATGCTAGTTCAGGCAGCACTCTGCCAAATGAGGCAGGAAATCCTACATTTGTAGTCATTTAGCAGCTCCAGTTTTCAGGCCACCACAGCAATCAGCTGCAAAGGGAGTGTTCATAACCTCCATGCAGAGCTCTGGCGCCGCTGAATTATTTTGATTTTAGCTCAAATCATGTTAACGACAATAAAAATTCGGCTCTTCACACCGTATTGATTTGCAGGATTATGCTGGAGGACGGGAGAGCGTTCTTGTTGATTTTATGCTATTTGAATTGATCACTATCTGCCCCACTTGCCTCAAACAGCCAGCGACAGTGCTCCTTAATTCCTCAGAACCTCAGCAATGAGAACGCTTTCGGTTTGTAAATGACAGTCCTGAAACTGATGGCACTGTTTTGAACATGGCCACCACTTGCTTAAATCAGGTCAAACACACACCTTGAGGGCAAACCAAAATTGTTCATGCAACCCTATGAATTTGAATTCCTATTTCCATAGCAGATGCTGCGTTCGGTCACCTTTTATTGCAAAAGTGCACATACCAAAGCACTTCATGGTACAATGCTATGACTATGGGTTGGTTTTATTTGCAAATCCTCCCCAAAGGATTAGCAATGAACCACACCTGTTAGCAGAATTCATTCTGTACCTCATAATCTTGCTAACAGACCTGTCGCCATGGGCTGGAGAGGAAAACATTTTCAGTTGCCTAAAGTTCAGCCCAGTGGTAAGATAAAATGCTGTAAATATATGACAAAGAGTGAAGAACTAGCAAGCACAGAGAAACCAGAAAGATACTTAAGATTTGTACCTCCCTTTGCCACACATGAGCAAGCATCATCTTCAACAAAGATCTTTGGTTTAATATTTAACTGAGATTAGCTGCAGGAAATAGGTAGGAAGGACTTGCTTGGCGCAGGACATCACAACCAGACGAACCCCAGCCACTGACATTCCCCACCGCTCTACAGCAGTTTTTAAATACCACAAGGAGATATTTTTCATGAGCATTCATACAGCTGGAAATTATCTGGGACAACGCTGCCTGGCAAAGAATACATCTGTAGAAAACTCCCCTTTTATTTAAGTTTCAAGATATGATTTTAGAAACCCAAAATGAAACAGAGACAGAGGAAAGCCTTTGCCATACCTGCACCAAGAGGCTCATCCTCTCCCAGTAATAACCCAGCCCAACCTATCCCACCTCACCCCACCCCACTACAGCCAACATCCCTGCATCAGGCTCACACTGCAGTTTGCAACCACTCTGATTGGATGTGAGAAGGGCTGGAAAGCTGCTCCAGCAGTGATCCCCTTCCCACTTAATGCCATTACGTGTGGGGTGTGCAGTGGGCTGCCAGCATGGTATTGCTGAAGGGGATGCCAGGGACCCCCCACGCAGCTCAAAGGATCTGAACCTTAGGTTTCATGCTCACCTTCCTATTAAACAGCATGGGGATCTTAACTCAGATTAATGCATGTGTATATATTTTAATTGTAGATTAAGGTGTTTGGTGGATACGTAAGAAACATCAGAAGCATATTAACTTCTGTTAGTTTTAACAACAACAAAAAAAGCTCCCAACAAATTTGCAATTATTCTGCAATTAGATGGAAATTACTTTTCATGCTAATTGCTCTGACAGGTGCCTAATAGCTTCTCTAAACAGGGGCTGAGAATTTACCCCTGGGTATTCTCTATTACTTTGCTTGACCATTTTTTACATCTCCTTAACGCGGTGCAGACATTCTGCCCCAGTAACATCCTGCTGGGGCAGCAGGATGCAGCTGTGCTGCCTCCTTTCCCCCATGCCCAAACCCATCCATCCCTCAGCCCCATGCCAGGGAAGTCTCCAACCTCTAGCAGCCCTCCCGAGTCCCTGAAAGCTTTTCCAGCTTTGCTCCCAAAGCCTCTAAGGTGAACTTTTCAGCAATATTTATTATTTTACTGCTTTTAACGC
The DNA here is from genome assembly GCA_013399175.1 of Odontophorus gujanensis. Classification (NCBI taxonomy): domain Eukaryota; kingdom Metazoa; phylum Chordata; class Aves; order Galliformes; family Odontophoridae; genus Odontophorus; species Odontophorus gujanensis. Next base: position 466,247 of record VXAB01005340.1, read on the forward strand.
GGGTGGGCTCTCCCCACACCTGGCACAGGCTGCAGCCCTTCCTGCAGTTGCACACACTTACTGAGACCTCTCACATGTACCCCAAATGCAAACGTGCTCAGCCTGAGTGCAAACACACAGCCAACAGTTGCTCCTGCATGTTGTTCATCTCCATTACACTGAAGACCCTCCCTAGCAGACAATTTTGATATTTTTAAATTAATTTTTAATCATTAGACTCATGCTATAATGTTACTACAGGTGTAAGGCACATAGCCAACCTGGGGCCTATATGTCTGCAGATAACCAAGAGAAAAACACAACCAAACAGCTTTTCCTACAAGAAAACAGCAAAGTGCCATTTTGAAGGATAAGAAGCACTCAGCCCTCCCTCCCAGACGTGGTCTCCTGAGGACTTCACCACTACAACCCTCTTCAAATTGAAATTTTATGTATGTAGTGTAATATAACCCCCATATGTTTAAAATAGTCTCATTGTGAAATTCTTTCCCAACTCGTTTGCAAGCACTATAATGCTAAAAAACAAATGCCAAGCCTTGCATTCAAATGGGAGAGATGCCTGTGAAATGGTGACCTTTGTTTTCTACATAGGCATTCACAGCTGTTAGCCAAGATTATCTATACATCCCAAGGTGTATTTCATCTGAAATGCAAAGTGTTTCTCTATGGCACGTATGGTTGGCTGGGAATACAATGAGTTTGTTTTCCCGTGACTGAGAGCTATTTGCATGACTTTCAGATATTTAGAGGTGATTTACAACCGCTGCATTCACATCGTGGGTAGGTAAGCAGGAAAACTGCAATGTATACGACAATCATTATCCTCAACATCTGGTTTATCCTAACAATAATTCAACATACAATGAATTCTATCTTAAATATCAGGGCTGACCTGATTTTATTTTCCTTCAGAGTTCAATTTCAATAGCACAAGACCCCTTTTGCATCTGACCCCAGTGGACTGTAGGCACGCTGGCTGGTGGCCGAGGAAGACCAGCAAAGCAAGACCTCTGCACATCACGCATCACACTTACAGGAAAGTTACACGCTGACCGCTTCTCTCTTACAGCAAATATCAATTTTATGGATAATTTGACCTGTGAAATTGAACTCTGCATGTCTGCATTGCAATTAGGCACGGCAACAGCAACACGGGAATATCCGAGTTGGTTTTAACGTAGTTGCAGAGGAAAGAACAGGGAAGGTACAGCTACAGACTCCTGTGTTTGTTGCATGTGGCAGCATATGCCATCAGGAGCTAAGCTAAGGGAGGTGAGGCCGTGCTGCAGCCACCAGGTGCAGCTGGCAGGGAGCAGGGCAGCAGTGGGACAGCTCATGCATCATGTTTCTCCCACCCGGTCCCTTGAACAGGGCACGTATTCAGGAGAGGCCAAAACTTCCACTGCAGAATGGTCAACGTGCAGTGGAAAAATACTTAAGAATAATAATTTTCAAAACCCTATTTATTAACTTGTTAACTTCTGGGGTTGTTGGGTTAAGAGGATGTGGAAGGGCACAAAATCATCACTGAATCTCTGCACCTCCCTGACTTCCCTGAAGCACAGCTCGTGTTTGAAAACAGCGCAGCCTTGCCTCAACACTTCTGTAATTACACTGTCGTTAATTACAGAGCTGTGAGTGACATTTCTGACGACAAAAAGTTACAAACAGTGCACAAAGACTGCAACCAACATTCCACTCATCTATGCGACAGAGGTGTCAGAAAAGAAAAATAAACGGTGCCCTTTGTTCTAAAAATATCTGCAATAAATAACATTGGCCAGTTCTCATTTTTTGCTCTTTGGAGAACTGCCGTGCATTGTTATTCTGCCTGTATTGGTCTTAACACTATGCAAATGCAGCTGCACTCCATTGCAATTGCACGGAGTTCAGAACATTTTGTTCCTGATTTCCCCCTCACAGCCTTGTTTATACTGGGAGTATTAGCATTCAGAGGTTGAGCAAGACTGCCAAACCTTCTCCAGGGGCTTGTAATGGCTCTGAAGCCTGCTCTTTGTTCCTAATGCACTGGTAGCCAAGCTGTGTGAAGCGTGGCTCACAGCTCGTCTTTGCCTTTAACTAAAGATGTAACTCAAAACTCTGCTGCTTGCCTGGCTCACCCAGCACACCCGAAGATGTTAAAGCTATTCAAAACACATCCAACACGAACCACGGCCCCACATACTGTCCCACTCTGCAGCAGGGCTGTGCAGATGATGCCAGTTCCCAGAACACCACCACGGGGACCTGCCTGGCTGAGTCAAATGCATGTCCAAGCAACTGAACATGTTTCCTAAGCAAATGCCATCAGCCTGCAAGGAGAAACCTGAGTGCAAGAGCTGCTGGCTGCTTAAAGCTCGCTGCAATCTTTATTCAGATGCTTGAGCTGGGCACTCCAGCATCCTTGGTATTTCTTACTGCCTTCTGTTCAAAGTCAGCATCCAAGGAAGCAAGCGGTTTTTCAGACAAATGAAGTTTCACTCCTTTCTCTCTCCCTCCTTTCCCTCCTGCTTTGCAGAGGGGTTAATTATTAACGCTACTCTTTGATTCCCCAGGTCACAAGTCAGCTTCGGAAACTTCAGAAGATTTATTTGACCACTTCATCTGTCATTTTGCACTTGTACCCGCAGCTCCATCTACAATGAAAGCTGGTTTTCTCCTGCCTCTCTTTGAAAGACTTTCTTTCAACAAGTGCAACACTGCTGTCCTCCTCCACTGGGCAGAAAATGTGCTGCAAGCATCCTGTGACTCACCAAGCACTACTGGGAAGAACGAGAGCATAGAAGTGGTCAGAAGGGGGAGGGTAGGAAAGAGAGCTGCATAATGTCACTGTCCTCAATTTTACCATGCCTCGTGCTTTGAAATGCAACAGTACGTGTCAAAAAGAGAAGAAGCCTGGAAATAGGATCTGCTTGAAATGGTTAATCCTGAAGAGCAGTTTTGATTTTTTTTCTGTATGCCTCCCATAAGTAATACTGTGTGATTAATTAAAGAAAACAGTTCAAAGCATGACATGCACACTTGTATTTCAGTGCACAAGGGAAATGTCTTCTATATGAGAAAAAGCCTGGAAATCTCCTGCTTCATTCAGGCTTTGAATCACACAGAAAGCAGATGAAGACTTTTCAGGCATCACACTGCTTTTTCAGTCTCCCTTGCTTGGTCATATTTTAGCATACAAGAATCTACGTATTGAAAAATGAATGGTTTTCCCCAGTTCCACCACACTCATTAAAAACACAATATTTTTCTTTCTCCAGCTAAATTCACCTTAAAATACTCATGCTTCAGCAAAACACCCCTCTGAAAGATGAACACTTTATAAAGAAACCAAGCCACAAAGATGATCAAAGGGTTGGAGCATCTCTCCTGTGAAGAAAGGTTGAGAGAATTGGGCTTGTTTAGACTGAAGAAGACAAGGCTCAGGGGAGACCTCACTGTGGCCATTCAGTACCTGAAGGGAGCTTACAGATAGGAGGGAAGGTGACTTTTTACATGGTCTGATAGTGACAGGAGACAGAGGTATGGCTTTAAACACTGGAGAAGGTGTGTGTGCACCATCCCGAGGCAGTCAAGGCCAGGTTGGATGGGCAGCCTGATTCCATGAGTGGCAGAGCTGTGGTGGCTGGGGGGTTGAAACTGGGTCATCTTTAAGATCCCCTCCCACCTATGGCATTCCAATCCTATAATTTACCCAGGGTCCCACCTTGGCACCCATGGCTGCAGTTGTTGAATGGCTTGCAGCCTGGAAAGCACAAAGCACTCAGAGGCAGGGCTAAATTCCTTCAGACAGCTGATTTTTGTCCACATCTACTGGGAAAAAAACCCTGAAGTGCCACATAGAAATAAAGGACAGCATCTTATAGTACAGGGAAAGTCAAGAGTTTTGATGGGAAGAAATCTAATATATCAGAATGAAGAACAAGAGGAGATGGAACCAAAATTACAGCAAGTGAGCAGCTCGCTCTCTTCAGAGCAAAACAAAATCCAAATAAATCAAAAAGCCAAGCAGGGCTCTAGAAGACAGGAAACTTTGAGTAAGACCCCTTCGTGCCTGCTGGGCACGTCACGTATTTTCCTGGAATTCTGAAGTTTGTCCTCAGTTTAAGAGTAACACAGGTTTTTGATTTTTGCTTCCTTCTTTTTTTTTTTTTTGAGGAGGAGGTAAATTCGTGGTTTAACAGAAAAGTGACCAATATGGAGAAAATCCAACTTCCTACAAAACCACAATGCATTGTCTGCTCTGCAAGGTGCTCTGCAGAGCCCCCCCCTCCCTCTTCTAGCCCACTAGTGCTGAGTTAGCTCTATGCACAAACTACCTGGCATGTTCCGTGTCAAACCAAGCATTAGCACACTATTCCTCCACACACAACAGCAGGAGTAAGAGAAGTGTTTCTACTTCACAGAGCTTGCAAGCAATCCTTTTCCTGATTGTTTTCCTCTACACGTTGTCAGTTCTCTCAAATTAAGTTTTACATAAGATTTTCAGTTCTTCTACAGCAGACCAAACAACTTGCCTGAAACATGGCTTTAATTAAAGTACTCCAGCATCTCATCTCTGTGCATGCAGAGATCTTTCAGCAAAAAATACAGGGGGAGCTGGACACTAGATCTGAGACAATGGTTAGCTGCAGAAGGAGAAGAGTCACACAAACACTAGAAGGGATTACGGAGAAATGTAGAACCAGGCAAGAAACATCTAAACCAAAACCCCTCTTCTAGTGGGTGCACCTTTTAACTCCCAAATAAATAAAAATGTTATTACAAGCATTGTGCTCTGCATGCAGTAATAGCCTCCCCAGTTGTTAAAAGATGAAACTAATTGTGCTGCAACAGCAGAATGCCCAAGGAGAGGATGGTGCAGAATCAGCCCACTCCTGAGCCAGTTCCTGGACATCTCCTTCAGGCACTGGAAGCTCCAGATATCAAAGAAACTCTTGGTGGAGTGAATGACAGCCAGAAAACTGCAACTAGTTCCTTACCTTTCATGTCTGAGAACAGAGAAGGGTCTGCCCAACTCTCAAGTCTTAAACAACAGCCATTAAAGAGATTTATCTGAACGCTCCGCACTGCAATTCAGAAGTGGAGAGGATAAAGGGAAAGGCTACGAAAACATATTGAGAGATTGGAAAGTAGGACCACGGAGAAAGATCTGCAGAGGTCAATCTATTTAGTTTTCCAAAGAGAAGGTGAAAGGGGAACTTTGATCACAATTTAAGAAGCTAAAAGAATAATGAAAATCTGCAGTAGCAAGCACTTCAGTCTGGAGATGAATGTGTATCAATTTCCTGGGGTCACGAGTAGAAAAGCACCAGAATCACACAGGAAAAAAAAAAAAAAAATACTTGAATTAGTGCTGTGGATAATTAATAATTGAAGAAAATCACCAAAGGTTCTCACAAATGCGCTGCTGGGGAAGTCTTGAACTCAGTATTTCTCTACAGGTACATCCCAGTTCATTTGGAGTTTTTGGCCCTGAATTAGCTCAGGGAAAATCCACAGCCCACACTGTGCACTGCTCTAACCAGGTGAACTCCAGCTCTGATGGATGCAAAATTTGATGGATCCAATGCAAAACAAAACATAATTTTGCTTTAACTTTTTTTTTTCATCAACAGCTAAGAAGTGTAGAGAAACACCCCACCCCTTGTATACAGCATTTCAATTCAGAACTTACAGTTATCAGTGCCAAGTAGACAAACTTTCTTGCCACTCCTGTGTAAGCCACATTACTCCCCCTTCTGAACAGATCCAGCCTGGGGAGAGAAGCACCTGGTGAGAAATGTATGTGGCTCCACTGTCTTCAGAGGGTCAGGGACTAGATCTGATGCAATCCAAGCACCAAAGGTAATTACCACGCTCAGAGACACAGAGGTTGCCAAAGCTTCCCATCCATCAGAGGCTCTGCCACCTGCTTCCTCCTCTTCTCCCCCTCCCCAAAATGCTGCTGGGCATGGCTGCACCAGGCTGGCTGCGATGAGATCCGCTCTGCTGAGCAACCCTCCCAGCCCCAGCAGTGGTTGCACAGTTGGCCATCACCGTCTCCATTCGACTCAAATTGCATTGTGCTTAATTGATTCATTAAGGTAATCACCACTGTCATATCGTGTGCTCATTACAAACAACAACAAATTGCTCAAAACGTTTTCCCTTCTGAGCAACTGTATCAAATATATTAATCAAAAGTTGTTTGGTTGTTTCAGTGACTCATCATCCACATGCCATTTATATAATAAAAAGCAAATGAACAACAACTTGCCATCAGTCAGCTACTTCATTTTTCCCTAATGAGCTCTAAAACGTATGAATTAAGCAAGCAGTGGCACTCCTGACATGTATGAGAAGGGCTTTGACCATAGATATCCTTCATCCATGGGCAAACCTTTGTTCTGCCCAACTGCCAGCTTTCAAGCACTCTGCCAAAGCCTGTTATTGATGGCAGAAGGCAAAACCAGTATGGCAAAGCCAAAGTTCTCAGATTGGACATGGAGAAAATAAACAAAACTCCCACAACTCCTATCGCCCATAATAAAATTCTGATCTATGAGTGAAAAATGCCTGCAGTATGAACTTAATATAAAATCAAAATGCACCCCTTGCCCAAAGAAGCACTTAATGAACCACATCCTATCAGCTAGGTGTAAAATAAGCCCATAAGGAATTTGATAAAATGTCTTTACACTATGCCCACAATCTTCTGTTGGCACAGCAGATGATTAGGGTCTGCAGACTTGGTAACAAAGCAGTGAAGCAGTGCCATAGCCGTTAAATCAGAGCAGATGTGAAGAATTCCCATTGTGTTAGCTACATGTTTCTGGAAGCCATGTGCCACCAAGCAGGACTCCGCTCCCACATCAGCTTTCTGGTTTGAAATCCACACAAGAGATCCCATCAGATACCCACAGAAATACCTTAACTGGCAGCGACTCCCTCTGTTCTGAAGATTAGCAAACTAAAATCATCATGTGAGTGACTATTCCCTCTAAGGAAGAAACATTAATTCTTCACAGAATTAAGTTAATGCATTATTTATTTCTTGCCATGCTTGTGCTTTCTCACACTGGATTCAGTGCAGAGATGCTCCTAGGAGCCCATCAGTACATCATAATTTGCTGCAGGTGCTCATTGCTTTATCCAGCTCATTTTACACCACCCTTAGCTTAGCCATCACCAGTTACCTTCAGCACAATAACAGCTGCTCTTCAGCTCCTCAGGAAGGACCATAATGCACATTTCCAATAATCTTTGGTCTGGAGATGAGAGAGCCAGTTGCATGAACAAGAAAAGACCATCACATCACCGTGGGTAGAGCAGTGTGGCTTGAGTGAGGAAGCGTCAGGAGGTAGAGCATGAAAGTACTGCAATGAAGAGGGATGCAGTGCAGGATAAAGGAGTGGGTCTGATGTGATAGATGGGCTGTCTTATTGCTGATGATAGTTTTTCTACAAATCATCAGAGCTCCTGCCTCGAAGATGGATCATCCAATTTGTTCCCACGGGAAGGGGAGCAGCAGCTGGGAGCAGCTGCCCCTGCAGCACGGGGCTGGGCAGAAGGAACACCTCTGCCCTGGTGGCACCCATGGCACTGCCCAACCAGAACTGGCCAGTCGCTGTTTTCTGCTCCCATACTATGATTCCCTCACACCTAACAGGCCCATCGTTTGAGGAAAGTTAATTAGAATGAGAAGCAAGGCAGTGCCAAAAGATAATCACATTAGTATCACTGCTAAATACACTGCAGTGCTGCTGTTCACACAGGGTAGGAGCAGCAGCCCATTTATAAAGAGCTGAGAACAGGCTGGCTCAGAACGCAGTTACTCCTATCTGCAGCAATATTTCTTGGCCTTTTAAGACAGTTTTTTGTTTTTCAGAGTTATCTGTGAAGCAACAGATCTGAACTCTATTAACTTCAAGCCTGACACATTGTTTATAAAAGGTCCTGAAAGCTTCATCCTTTCATATTGAGTACTTCCTAGGAGAAATAAATAATCTGTGTTTATTTATGAGCTGTGATATAATTATTATAAAGAAAAATAATCAAGCCATAAACAATAATCTAACATCGTTCGTATTGCTCAAAGCAGGAGAATAACCAAGTACTCACATCCAGGAAGAAAGCTTGGTATAAACACTCCTTTCCCAATGCAACCCAAAGAAACCCTACCCTACCACCAACACCATGGTGGTACTGGGCCATGTTAAGCCAAACACCAAGCACCATAACACAGAAATATGTATGTGTATATACTCAACATACATACATACACACACATTCATGATTTGTTTGGGTACATTTTACACAAATAGGTGAGGAAGTAATAATCTTCGAGATGTAGAATGTATTTAGGGGGCAGAGGCATCTTAAACTCAGCAATAGATCATCATTCCTCATAGCACAGGAACATCAGTCTCACAAAGGCCCACAGCAGGCTCAGCCTGTACATTCTTGTTCAACACAAGTCAGCTGGAGAAGTACAAAAGAAGAGGACGAGTGCATACTGACACTTAGGAAACACATTTTAGCAGCATAGGGTTAAGTAGTTCTTCATTAATCACACACCTCTCTCTTGTTTGAAACATAAAAAATAAACCATAAAGTAAATAATAATGAAAAAGCAAGTCATCTTGGGCAGGCAAGGAGCCAATGAAAACATGAATCTGAAACTGTTATTTGTGGCTTCCCTTTCTTATGCTGAAGTGCAAATTAAGTGGCAGGTTTGGAGTTACCACGGACCTTTCTTGAAGAAGAAAAATAGAAAAGAACCCAAGAACTTAATCTGTCACTGTAGGGATTAGATTAACCAATTTTATTTTAGGTCAGGGAAAAAAATAGAAAATTTGATTTACATAATGAGAATAATTCATACAGTAAGGATATAATAATGCAGGTTCTGCAAAGAAGAGATTTGCTAGAATTCTTTGAGAAAAGGGAAGAACTATGCAATACCACTTAATTGGACTTTCAGGCACCTCTCACAGAGCATTTCAATTGGACTTGGTGATCCTGAAGGTCCCTTTTCCAGCCTGGAGTATGCTACGATTTTGGGGAAGCATCACAAA